>CM069904.1:97161129-97457970 GCA_036172215.1 Camellia granthamiana | reverse complement strand
GAGGTTTATGTTTATTACACTTGAAAGATAAAATTTATATAAAAATGATAATTATTTTTTATTTTTTTATTTCTTAACCAAATTAATTTTTAATTTTTTTTTAAAAAAAATTCTAAAAATCCAACCATACATAGCTTAAGAAACTTTTAATAAGTCATTTCTTACATTGGTAACTTATTTAATTATTTGTTAATTTTACGACATTTTTACCATCTGAGGTCTGTTTGATAACCATTTCGCTTTCAGTTTTCAATTTATATTTACAAAAATTTTAAAAACTGTCATAAAAACTTGTTTGATAATTTTTTTAGTTTATAAATGGTTGTCTCAGTTTGTAAATTTGAGAAAAAAATGTAAATTCAAAAAATGAGTTTACGTTGATTTTTAAAAAGAAATTTAAAAATTTGACTAACAAAATTTTTTTTCAATTAATTTTTTTTTCCAATGAATTTATTTTTTCAACTAATACTAACCGAGGGGGCAATTGGTAATGCTGCTTTAAACCTTGGGGAGGGAATTGTAATTTCTAAAATGTGATGGGTGCCAATGTAATTTACCCAGTGAGGGCAAAATTGGTATTTAAAAAAAATTAAATTACTGGAGGGAGCAATATGTAATGAAACATTAAATCTTAAGGAGGAAGACGTAAGGAGGAAAATGTGAGGAACGAACTGTAATAAATATAAATCTCAAGATGTGTCAATGTAATTTAGCCATTAATTAAGTAGATTGGCTAATAGGCTTTTTGTAATCCATTTAGTAAACTAAAAATTCAACAATTTTAGGATGGAACTTTGACCTTATAGCCTCTTCATTAAAAATTCCCTTTTAATTGTGTAATATATAAATAGATAGATAAATTACAGTGGTGCAGTAAACAAATTAAATTAATAATTTTTTTTATATATTTTAATAATTAAAACATTATACTTTTTCATATTTTATATTTTATTTGCTGCATTTCCCCTTTACCTATTTATTTATTCAATTGATACAAGTATAATTATAATCATACAAAATGTTTTCATAGTCAAAGAAATCAATAGAAAGTCAACAAAAAAATCTAACGACCAATAACAACCAATAATCGAAGGGGCATTTATGGGCCGGTCCGATGGATTAGACTTATTTACTTACAAATCATGATTCATAAATGGGTAAATTATATTGACACCCCTCTGAGATTTATATTTATTACAATTCCCCCTTCACCATTTAGAAATTACATCTCTTTCCCTTGAAATTTTAAGTTTAATTACAGATTACTCCTGCCAGCAATTTAATTTTTTTAAATACCAATTTTGCCCTCACTGGGTAAATTACATTGACACCCCTCATATTTTTGAAATTACAATCCCCTCTCCGAGGTTTAAAGTAGTATTACCAATTGCCCCTTCGGTTAGTATTAATTGAAAAAAAAAATTCATTGAAAAAAAAATTAATTGGAAAAAAATTATTTGAAAAAAAATTTTGTTAGTCAAATTTTTAAATTTCTGTTTAAAAACCAACATAAGATAAAAATTACATTGACACTCCTTGAGGTATATGTTTATTACACTCGAAAGATAAAAATTATATAAAAATGATAATTATTTTTTATTTTTTATTTCTTAACCAAATTAATTTTTAATTTTTAAAAAAAAAATTCTAAAAATCAAACCATACATAGCCTAAGAATCTTTTGATAAATTATTTCTTACGTTGGTAACTTATTTAATTATTTGTTAATTTTAAGATATTTTTACCATCTGAGACTTGTTTGGTAACTATTTCGTTTTCAGTTTTCAATTTATATTTATAAAAATTTTAAAAACTGTCATAAAAATTTGTTTGATAATTTTTTTGATTTATAAATGGTTGTCTCAGTTTGTAAATTTGAGAAAAAACATAAATTCAAAAAATGAGTTTACGTTGATTTCTAAACAGAAATTTAAAAATTTGACTAACAAAATTTTTTCAATTAATTTTTTTTTTCCAATTAAATTTTTTTTTCAATGATTTTTTTTTTTTCAACTAATACTAACTGAGGGGGTAATTGGTAATGCTACTTTAAATCTTGGGGAGGGGATTGTAATTTCTAAAATGTGAGGGGTGTCAATGTAATTTATCCAGTAAGGGCAAAATTGGTATTTAAAAAAATTAAATTGCTGGAGGGAATAATCTGTAATGAAACTTTAATTCTCAAGGAGTGAGATGTAATTTTCAAAAGGTGAGGGGGAACTGCAATAAAGATAAACCTCAAGGGGTGTCAATGTAATTTACCCTTGATAAATTTATCATTATAAATTTATTGACTAGACTAATGAATTTATCACTGTAAATTTATTCATTGATATCCACTATCGTTACTTATATTCACTCACTCACTTACAAAAGTTATGTTCTTCCACATACACAAAGAACAAAAGAAATTGATAAATTTATCACTGAAAAAAATAAATCTGAATCTAGTTTGCAACAGATTTGGTTTAAAAAGAGAAAGAGAGAGAGAGAAAGAGAGAGAGAGAGAGAGAGAGCATGGAGAATCACCATTGTTTAGAGTCATTTAGTGTCGATTTCACCATTTGAAACTAAGGAGGTGGCAGGGGTGGACATCGGCTCTTTGGCCCACCCGGTCCAACCTTATTTTTCTAAAACTTGGAAAGGTTGTTTTAACCCATAGGACTGGGCTGGGCCAACATTTCTAGCCTAAAATATTAATGGGCTGGGCCAACATTTCTAGCCTAAAATATTAATAGGCTGGGCTTTCAACCTAGCTTGGGCCGCTATTAAATTAATTATTTATATTTATTTATAATACATTTTTTTTTTGTTCGGATTTAGACTTTATCTTTATTAATTTTATTGAAACTCACGTTTTGTAGTAATGTGTGATTAAATTTATTTAAGAAATTATTCAATTTATACACAAAATTTTTCAATTTATAATGATGTCAATATATTTATTTAAGAAATATAATGTGTGATTGAATTTAATTATAGAATATTGTAAATTTTTTTTTAACATATAGCTTGATGAGTGGCTTGGGATTTATAATTATTTTTTGGACCGGGCTTGGGCAGATATAGAGGTTCGATGTTAGGGCCAGGCTTGGACAAACACAAAATTCCTTATATGTAGTGTCAGCCCAACCCGACATTTGTCCATCCCTGGAAGGCAGTGATAATATGGTGATTATGTAGATTGACTACAGTGGTGATATGGTCTATAGATCAGCAATAGTGAAGATAAAACGGAGGCGACATTCAAATAAAGACTACAGTGGTAGCGGTCGATGATGACGATGACAACGACAAAGACAATGATAGTGGTGGGTAGACGACAATGGTGACGATAGTAGTGGTGGGTGGACGGCGACGATGGCAGTAGACAATGATGATGTGAAACTTTTGGAAAAATGGCAGAGAGAAAAAGAGAGAGAAGATGAAAAAACTTGAAAAGTAATAATTTAATAAGGCAAGATAGATAATGTAAGACCTATTGATGTATTCAAAAAGTTAATAGCACTTAATGTTATTCAAATATATTTAATGGGACTAATCAATAATTACCCTATAATGTGAAACCCATTAAGCCCAAGCTCAACAACTACATGCAACCCTGATAATAGAGAAGAAATAAATGAGTTCAGATCCTCTAGAGTAATCTTGTAAAGTGATCCTCTAGAGTGATCCTAGGAAAACGTTGCGTGTCCCAGTTTTAAAATGAAGGACTGAGATAACCCTTCACCAAGACGACAATGTTTTAGTGAAGAAAAAAAGTTCTTTGTTTCAGTTTAGTAAATCCGATGAAAGAGAAAGATAGAGAGAGGGGCTGCAGAAAAAGTTCACTGCCATTACCCGCCTTGCTAGTGCCATCTCTGGCCAACTTTCTTCCATTTCTTCTTCTTCCTCCTCTCTTTCTTCTTCTCCCTTTCAATTCAATCATTTTGTTTAAATTTTAATTAATTTTTTCTACGTGTATATCTTAATGAGAAGTGTTCCAAAATCTTTAAAAGAATGATTAATCAAAAACTAAATTTAAAATAGGAAAAATATCATTTAAGTGAAAGGTAGGGAAAATATTTACAAATTATTGAAAAGCTTTGCTAGTATATTAAAAGTGAAACTCATAAAGTTTTCCTTGACATTGATATTTATTTTTGAACTTTCTACTTATTTATTATTTTTTCTGTAAAATTTAGAGATCGAATTGTTTAATTTTAAATAATAAAAATTAAAGTAATATTTTAATAAAATTATAAAATTTAAAAATATAATTAACCCAACTAAAACTCAACAAAAAAATAAATGATAATAAAAAAATAAATGTTAGGGATTCCAAATAATTTATCAAAGTTTTTATCAAACTTTTCATATGAATGTGAGATCTACACACATGTGAATTTGTATAAATCTCATACCCATATGAAAGATTTTAGTGTTTGGGAAGAACTAAAAAAGTACATTTTTTTATATACATACATATATTTATTTGGGTCATATCAATTAACATTTATCAACATCTTCTTTCTATTTTTTTAACCACTATCTCTATTTTTTTACCTATTTTTTTTATAAAAAATTAAAAAATACACTTATTTAAAATATCCTAAACTATTATTTAATAAAAAATTTAATAATTTATTTAAAGTTTATACAATTTTCCGAATAGTTTTAATTTCTCTACCGACAAAGTTTGAAAGATAAACATGACTCTACTTGAAGGGGAAGACCATTGACCAACCCATTCAATTTTTTTGGGGGGGATAGGTGTTTCTCCAGCTGTCCAGCTATCGTTTTCAGGGGCACAGTCATTGGATATGCTGTGTTGTGTCAGTGTCATTTTCAGGGGCACAGCCATTGGATTTGCTGTGTTGTGTCAGTGTCATTTTCAATTTGGAAAAAGATTTTCCGCCCGAAAAATTTGTGCCCCGAATGCCCAGAGAGAGAGAGAGAGAGAGAGAGAGAGAAGAGAGCGAGGAAGAGGAGGAAGAGAAGAGAGGGGAAGAGGAGGAAGAGAGGGGAAGAAGCTCGTCGGTCGGCGTCGCCCGGCGTCGCCTTGCAGCAGCTCGAAGCTCGTCGCCCGGCGTCGCGTCACGTCGCAACAGCGCGTCGCCTCCGCCGGCAGCTCCGCCTCCAGCCCTAGTTTGTTGGCCCCTCCCCTCCCCCTCCCGTTCTCTTCTTCTCTTCTTCTCTTCTTCTTCTCTTCTCTTCTTCCTCCTCCTTCTGTTTCTCTTCTTCTGAAATGAAAAAAAAAAAAAAAAGACGAAACGACGTCGTTTCGTCGATTCGGGCGATTCGGGCTCAGGGTTTTCGAGCTCTCAATCAAAACTCTTTCAATTTGGGTTGGGTTGGGTTGGGTTGGGGTGGGGTGGGGTGGGGTGGGGTGGGGTGAGGAGGGTGTCTTTTTGTTTTTTTAATTAAAAAGTTAATAAAAAAAATATAAATGTTTAGATTAATTTTTTAAATTTTTATAAAAAAATATGTATTAAAAAATTGTATAAATAAGTGTGTAGGAGAAGTTAGTGTAGTAGGCCATACAAGTTAGGTAGTGTAGTGGGCGGGTTAGGAGATGGGAAATGATTGCCTCCTTTTTGAGCTTGAATTGGACGGTATTGTTCGGCTCGTGGGGGCACACCACAGGTCCTGTTTTACTAATCAAGACCGTTCAATGTGTAGAACTCGTTAAGTACTATATGTTTGTAAAAAATCACATTGATTGGATATCGATAGCTATTTGATCGTGTTAGTTTTTTTTTTTTTGTCAACTGTTAATTATAATACCAACCCCCTTCTAAAAAAAAAAAAAACTATAACACCAACCATTTTTTATAGAAAACTGATTTGATCTATAGTTAGCAATATCCAATCAACATGATTTTTTATAGACATATAGTACTTGACGAGTTCTACACATTGAACGGTTCAGATTATCAAAACGGGACCCGTGATAGCCCCCACGGACCGAACAGCACTGTCCTGTGTAAATTTGTTGTGCACCCGTGTGTAATTTGTATTGGGACAGACCCATCACTGTGTCATACATTACGACTTGTACTTTGCATCAATAATTTTTTTTTTTATATTTTTAATTTGTGAATAGTGATAATTTTTTAACATTTTTAGTAACTTTTTAGCTTTTTATCTTTTTTAAGACATGCCAAACCAGCCCTTAATCACATTGAGAAACTTTAAGAGGTTCGAGGAGTCTGACAGTTTGACATTGAGAAACTATAAATTGTCATATCATTCTCTCTATTTTCTGAATATCATTTTGTAAAAAATTAAAAAAATACTAAAATAGCATGTTCTCAGACGAGACTTACGCTCTCTTAAGTTGAGATGACAACTTTAGAGAAGTCAAACCTTTTAAATTTATGTTAGAATATCTCAACATTAACAAATTATTTTTTTCTCTTGAAACAATGCCATGTAGTGCTTCAACTTGATACTCATTGGTTAAGATAGTGAGCTTCAACATTTTTTGTGTTTTTGAGAAATAATTTGATAAGTGTCAAGTGATAAATATTGTGAATCAATACTTTTAGGCCTTGTTTGGTTTGGTTTTGGGAAAAAGATTTTAGAGAAAATTTTTAAAAATTTCGTTTGGTTTGTAATTTTTCTTAAAAAATTTCTAAAATCACTTTCTCTCTCATACACATCAATCAATTACTTTTTTCTCTCTCCTCTCTCATTTTCAATCACTTTTTCTCTCACATACATTTACTCAATTACAACAAAATATCAAATCATCCCAAATTTCCAAACTCCAAAACTATTTCAAAATATACAACCAAACAAATTACAAAAATTTCTAAACACTCTTCCCAAAATATTTTTTGAAAACTTGTTTTTCAAAGTCAAACCAAACAAGGCCTTATTGTTTGATTAGTAGGATTATAGCATAGGATTTGAATTTTTAGTCCATGAACTCACAATTTCATATTTAATTGCACATTTTATTAACTACATTATGTGTACGGCAAACATTTAATCTAACAGAATTGACAAATTTTTAATATTGAGAGGAGTTAAGATCATAATTTCAAGTATGAAAGAAGAAAACAAAATAAATGCATAATAAATGATTGTTTCACTAATTTAATTGGATAACTAATCTTACATTAATTAATAAAATTATTAATCCTTTCACTATTAATCCTATCAATCAAACAAAGCCTGAGATCACCAAATAATTACTCGTCAACACTAGTTTAACTTGTCTATTATTTTGTATTGGTTTCAATTTGTGTCTGGTTAACATATCAATTCAATAAAAAATAAAAAATAAAAAAATTCACTATTAGTTAAAAAAAAATTAAACGTATGAAAAATTTTAATTTTTTTAAAAAAAATATAACAATTAACTCCCGTTTTCTACTAATTTTTTTTTTTTTTTTTTTGTCAATTTAGACCTTTATAACTAAAATACATTTTCATCAATTGGATAATTTATATTTTACCCCCTTGAACTATCACCTCATATCATTTTATCCCCTTTAACTATCACCTAATATCACTTTCAATTTGGACTTTTTTTTTTTTTTTTTTTCCTTCATTTTGTCACTAAATTAATTTTTAGTTTGTTAGAAAAAAAAATTGAAAACCAAACAACAAAAATATTTATGAAAAATCTTAAAAAATGTTCACTAAAGACAAGAAATATAAAAATATACTAGTTCTATGTTTTATTTTATTTTATATTTTTTCGTCTTTAGTGATTTTTAAAAAAAATCACAAATATTTAAATTTTAGGTGCATCTAAAAATTTAAATATTTTGATTAAATATGAAAAAAATTACTAAAAATAAAAAATATGAAAAATTATTTTTTAAAAAACCACTTTTATCATTCACACATTTCCTAATTTTTAAGCATGTGTCCAAGACATTTAGGCACCGTTTGTTTTCCATTGTAGGAGTCCACTCTGGATTCTTAGTGATGAGCAGTGGACATAAATCATATTTGTTTGGTTTATGGGAATCCAGATTAATAGTCCCTTCAGACTATGACAGGCCTTGGGGTGTTAGAAAATAGTCTGTTCGGCTTAGGGTGTTATCGGTCATTTGTTTGAATTTTCGGCCGATCAACCAGTCAATTGCAATTTTTTTTTTTTTTTGGGCATTTTGTTTTCAACATTAATGCTTAATGTTTTTTTTTTTTTTTTTGGTTAAGTAAAAATCATAATTTAATTTGTTTTATTATTTTATATTTATTTAATTTAACAATTCATACAGTAATGACTATTATCAAAACAAATACAATTTTTTTAATCCTCTCACCATCAATCCCCTCACTATTAATCCCCTCACTATCAATCTACTCTATTCTACCTCTGAAAACAAACGAACCCTTAGAACACTTTTATAATTTTCCCTGTTTAAAAATTTTCCACCCATTTAAAATAATTATCAAAAAATGTTATCTCTTCACACCCCCTCAATATCTCTTACCCTCAACTCTAAAAGTTTTTTAAAAATCTATTCCATCATTTCATATTGACCTCCTTAACATTGTAATAACTAGAATAAATATTGATCCTAAACTCATATTGAAGTCAACTTATTCCAGCATTTCATATTGACCTCCTTAACATTGCAATAACTAGAATAACTATTGATCCTATACCAATATTGAAGTCAACTTGTGAAATTAATCTGGAGTTCGTGAGTACTAGAAAAGAATTAACGTGAGTTCTTTGAATTTCATGTTAGAATTGTTTGAGTTTATCAATACATTCACAAAGAGAGGAAAAATAATTTTTGAATAGGGACAATGCAACTTCAAAATTCTTACAAGCTACTTCTAAATGCTAATTTTTCTGTTTACACAATATTTTGTTGTTAATATGTGTGGGGACATATTTTGTGAATGACAACACGTGACCAAGGTGACACTGAAATATCAGCCAAGGTATCACGTGTCTTGGTCATGGCGCCGAGGTTATCTTGGCTAGGCTAAGATTATCTGCCACTACAACAAAAACACATTTTAGTGACACCATACTAGTGACATGTTCTTAAAAAATGTCACAAAAAGAATATTTTGTGACATTTTTTAGAAAAATGTCATAGAGCCACAAACATACAAGGCTCTAGTGACATTTCAATTAAAAAAAGTGTCACTTCACTACAATAAAAATGTCACTACAATAAATTTACACTTTAGTGACACTACACTAGTGGCATGTTTATAGAAAATGCTACAAAAATAAAATTGGCATTAAATGTTTTAGAAAAATGCCACAGAACCACAAACATATAAGGCTCTAGTGGCATTTCAATAAAGAAATGTCACATTAATTTTATGGCATTTTATAAAATAATGATACAAAAAATTATGTTCGTGACATTTACCAACAGATGCCACTAAACTTTAGTAGTAATGACATTTTTAAAAAAATGTCAGGACATTAGGTAGGTGCAAATTACTTTTTATGGCACTTAGGTGAAAAGTGTCATAAACAAATATTTTATAGCATTTTGAGAAATGCCATTAAGGCAAAAACTTTCCAAGCTTATAATGACACTTTTGAAAAAACAAAAAATGCCAATATATTTTCTAAATTTTTAAAATGCAGTAAATGATTAAAAATAAATAAATAAAACTCAATATACACTACAGGAAAAAGCACATTCGGCCACTAAATTTCCTAACCAAAAAAAATTTGGTCGTTGAAAGTATAGCTTTCAGCGACCAAAACAGTATTAGTAGCCAAAAGTAAAGCTTTTTGACGACTAAATAATTTTAGTAGCCAAAAGTTTACAATTGGCGACTAAAACTAAATTTGGTCGTTGATTGTATGAGCTTTAGTGACTAAAAAATTTTTAGTAGTCCAAAGTAAAGCTTTTTGGCGACTAAAAAAATTTAGTAGCCAAAAGTCTACACTTGGCGATTAAACATAAGTTTGGTTGGTTGCTGATTATATGGGTTTTACCGATTAAAAAAATTTTAGTAGCCAAAAGTTTACAATTGACGACTAAAAAATAAGTTTAGTCGCCAAAAGTGGTCATTTTTAGCGCGGGAGAACTAAAATCCTAAGGCGGGAATTAAATTTTTTGGCGACCAAAATTTTGGTAGTTGAAAGTGCATCTTCGGCGACCAAATTCGATTTTGGTCGGCAAAAGTTAAGTTTTTTAACAACTAAAAAACAATTAGTAGCCAAAAGTATAGAATTGGCGACTAAAAATTTTTTAGTCGCCAAATGTGGTCTTTTTTTATTTTGCTAGTAAATAGTTTATTTTAAATAAATTATGTTCAATAAAATAATTATGTTTATACATATACTTTTATATTAATATGGATGTATGTACTATATAAATAATATATGTTGCATATATAATTATGTGGTGCTATAGAGGTGTAGTGGGAAGAGTGTGGTGTGTAAGGTTTATGATGCGGGAGGTTGGCGGTTCGAGTCTCCGCAAGAGCGGATCAAATTTTTCTGCAATGAATTATCGTCACGAATGGCACTTGACAACGTCACGAATAGTGCCTACCATGACATTAAAGTGTCACTGAAAGGTTTTAGTCTTGATGGTGTAATAACACTTATAAGTGTCACTAACTCTTTTTTTAATGGTGCTTGATAGTGCCACAAATAACATCTACCATGACATCAAAATGTCATTGAAAGTTTTTAGCCATGATGGTGTAATGGCACTTGCAAGTATCTACCGTGGCATTAGTATCTACCGTGGTACGGATACAAATGGCACTTGTTCAAAATGCCACAAGACTAAAAAATGTCAGTAAACCAATAGTTTTGTGGCACTTTCAAATGTCACTAAACTAAGAAAATGTTGTAGTGTGCGGAGATACCGAAATCCGAGGTGAACGGATAAGGGACAAGAGTCATAGGGAGGATCTCAGTCTGGATAAAGATAAAGTTTTTGGAGAGTTTATCCTTATCTGGCTGAGATTCCAAGATAGGCATTGAGCTTGAGTCCAAGTGAAGTTAGGCTTCTACAGGGATTAGGTTAGTGCTGGCTATAAAAGTAAGGCACCCTCATGGGTCTATGGTATGTTTTTTGTATTCTGGCTAGTGAGTTAAGTACTAATTGCTACAATTGAGAGATAACTGAGTACTGACTCGATCGTCGAAGTGCCCCCGGGTAGACGAACCACCGCCAGAGTTTTATCTTTCTGTGACAGGTCGTTCGAGCGAGATCTATTCTGCCGTTGCTCTCCAGCTGAGTACCTATTTGGCAGTGTGGTTAGAAATCAGCACCCACAATTTGGCGTCGTCTGTGGGAAACGTAAGAAGAATAGATGGCCAACGACGGGCAAAAAGAAAGAATTGGGGGCAACATCCCTAGTGGGAGTGGTAAAAACGCCGAACCTAACGTAGAGGAGGACAACTGCAACGAAGAACCTCGGGATAAGAATTCCAGAGAAAAAGACGTCGGCCAAGAGGGAGACGTATCGAAGAAAGCATGTTAGGGCGGGTATTACAACGAAAGCGATCTCCAGGTATGGAAAGATAGATGCCTGAGGAGGGACAGCGAGATGAGGGGATGACAAACAAATTGGCAGACCTGCAATCGATTGTCAATTTCATGATACAAAACAACATCATGCAACCACCATTCCCATTAAAGGACATGCCGATTCCAGGGGCCAAGAATAATGCCTAGAAAGGGGGACAGAAAGCAATCCCTGCAATCCCCCAGCATGACAGGGCGATGGAGCATTCTCATCGACCTTCATGAGAGGTCGCGCGAGGAGAATCGATTAGAGGAGAGTCTCAGAAGACACATCGTGCCAAATAAACCTACGCGAAAGAACATCGACATGTTCAAGGGAAGGAGCTTTGCTTTGACACGACGAATAGAGGTAGATCCAAGAGGACTCACAACGACACCGGGAGCAGCGCACCAAAAAGGCTGAAATCCGTTGACAGCTGAGCTCTCGGACGGACTAAGAAGGATTTGAGGGATTACCTCCAGAGGAAGTGACAGGATGCCGAGGTAACATCTCCGATTAAGCCGAGAACACCGTTCTCGATGGAATTGGACAAGTTTGAGGCCCCGAAAAGGTTCCACATGCTGAGATTCCAAATATACGACGGTAAGTTTGATCTCAACTTTCATGTCGGCTTATACCTAAACTCAATGGCATTGTACACTGGGAACGAGCCATTTCTTTGCAAGGTATTCCCCTCATCCTTTGGGGAAATCGCATCAGATTGGTTTCACAAGTTGCCGAAAGGAACTGTGAAAAGCTGGGAAGGCCTGGCCGAGATGTTTACGGCTAGGTTTGTTACAAACAAACTACAGCCGTTGAGGGTAAATTCCCTGATGGCTTTGAGAATTGGCGAGGATGAAAGCCTCAGGTCTTATGCCAAGAGGTATTATGAGGTGTTTAACCGAATACCAGGGTGCAACCAAGAGGTGGTGGTCGTGTCTATTAAGAACGGCTTGAACGACGACTGTCTGCTTCGAAAGTCATTGGCAAAGACATTGCCAAAAAGTATGAAGGAACTTATGGCCAGGATCGAGAAATACGCGAGAGCGGAGGAAGACACGCCAGGACAAAGGTGTCAAAACAAGAGAAGATGAACGACTCACCAAAGTGAGGCCGAGACAATACAAATTTTAATAGACAATAAATAGGACTAAGGGCTGCACAGGCAGTCACCATAGTGTTCCAGATCCCGGTTTACAAAGTCTTGGAAAGAATTAGAAACCAGCCTTACTATAGAGCACTAGAGAAGATCCCTAGCACCACTATGAGGATGGGCACCTGACTCAGGGGTGCAGAGCCCTAAAGACACATTTGGAAGACCTTGTGAGACAAGGTCACTTAAGGGACCTAGTAGATGAGGCCAGAACAAGAGAAGAATAAGCAAGGCTGCCCTAGGCACCGGCAGCACCACCTCCACCAGCACCACAACCGCCAGCAGACGGACCTCGAGTGATCAATGTAATTCATTCAAAGGTCAATGAGAACGAGATACGTCGGGAGACTCAGAGGGTGAAACACTTACAGCATGTATATCAGGTCCAGCAAAAAAGGCCTAGGGTAGATCAGTGCTAGGGACCAATGGTGTCCTTTACTGAAGCCGACCTAGACATGGTGTAGTATCCACATAACGATGCTCTTGTGATATCCTTGAAGATTGGAGAATGCCAAGTAAGGCATATTCTAATTGACTAAAGCAACTCTTGTGACATCATGTATGTCAGATGTTATAAGGAGCTTGGCCTTCACCAAGATGATCTAGAACAATCCAACAGTCCAATGGTCGGGTTTAATAGAATACCGACATGGCCCTTGGGGGCAATAAATTTGGAGGTACAGGCAGACACCAGGAAGATGAGCACAGAGTTTACCGTCATTTACACCCCCTCACCTTACAACGTTATCTTGGGAAGGTCGTGATTGCACGCAATGAGGGTTGTTCCCTCCACATTGCACAAACTATTGCGGTTCCCAACAGAACAGGGAATTGAGGAGATTAGAGGAGATCAGGTGCAGGCGAAGAATTGCTCCATGGCAGCAATGAAATCCACCTGCAACGTACGAGAAGCAGATACAGCCGAGATTGAGGACGAGGACATGGAGGTCCTGGATGACGTCGGCAAAGAACCAGCCGAGAAAAGTGAGAAAGCCTTGAAGAAGATTCTAGTCCAACAAGGGGATGAAGAGCGTTTCTTTCTTTTTGGCTCAAGATTGGCCGAGGAGAAAGAAAGGGAGTTAGAAGCCTTCTTACGAGCAAATATTGAGGTGTTTGCCTGGACGCCATATGAGATGCTTGGCATTGACCCCGATGTCACTTGTTATAGACTGAATGTGGACAAGTTGGCTAAACCTATCATCCAACGAGCAAGGAGGCCAACATTGATGCATGTTGAAGCAGTAGAAGAGGAGGTGGGAAAACTGTTGGAGGCCAAAGTCATTCGAGAGGTAAACTACCTAACTTGGTTGTCAAGCACAGTTGTTGTGAAGAAGAAGAATGGGAAGTGGAGGGTCTGTGTGGACTTCACTAGCCTAAATAAGGCTTGTTCCAAAGACAGTTTCCTACACCCAAAATTGATCAATTGGTGGATGCCACTTCAAGGCATAGAAGGATGAGCTTCTTGGACGCATACATGGGGTACTATCAGATAGCAATGTACCCCCCTAATGAAGAAAAGACTGCATTTATCACCCCAAAAGGGCTGTATGGCTACAAAGTGATGCCTTTCAAGTTGAAAAATGCAGGAGCAACGTACTAGAGGTTGGTGACCAAGATGTTCAGACATCAAATCGGCAAAATAGTGAAGGTATACATCGACGACATGGTTGTGAAGACCAAGGAACCTGAGGATCATCTGGCTGACTTGAAGGCAATCTTTGACATCCTAAAAACATATCGGCTCTGACTCAATGCTTCAAAATGTGCATTTGGAGTTGAGTCTGGTAAGTTCTTGGGATACTTGGTTACCAGAAGGGGCATTGAGGCAAGCCTAGATCAAATCAAGGCCATCGTAGACTTAAAGAGCCCAACATCAGCAAACCAAGTATAGATGTTGACTAGAAGGGCCGCAACCCTAAATAGGTTTACAAGCAGAAATTCGGACAAATGCAAACCTTTTTTTTACTTTAGTGAAGAAGACCACAAATTTCTTGTGGACAGAAGAGTGCGAAGTCGCCTTGGTCGACTTGAAAAAATACTTGACCACAGCTCAAGTTCTCTCAAATCCTGTACCTGGAGAGTAGCTCTTCTTATACTTGGTAGTTTCTGAGCATGCAATGAGTGTAGTGGTAATTAAAGAAGAGAAGGGAGAACAGAGGGCAGTTTACTATGTGAGTAAAACCTTAGCAGGCGTAGAGACTAGGTACTTGCCCCTGGAGAAATTGACACTAGCTTTAATAATGGCTTCTAAGAAATTGAATCATTACTTCCAAGCCCACAAGATTGTGGTGTTGACTGAGCACCCCTTGAAGTCCCTACTACAACAAAGATACCTGATAGGCAGGGTGGTCAGATGGGCAGTGGTATTAGGCCAATACGATTTAGAGTTCAGACCCAGAACAACAATCAAAGGCCAAGTTCCGGCCGGCTTCGTGATCGAGTTCACACCTGGTGCTATCCCACGTCGGGCTCCGGTAAGTCGCGGTTTAGGATGTCCAGGTGAATAAGACGAAACCCAATTGAGGATGAAAAACCCCACAACAGAGCAGAAGAAAGAAGAGAAACTCAAGCCCTACGAGATTTAAATCAGTGACTCGTTCTGCCTGTTTGTTGATAGGAGTTCAAACTGACAAGGAGCGGGGGCAGGAGTAGTGCTAGTATTGCCGGATGGGCGGATGCTAGAACAATCTATTCGACTAGGGTTTAAAGCCTCAGACAATGAAGCAGAATATGAAGCACTGATTGCAGGATTGAAGTTGGCAGCAGCAATGGAAGCTGACCAGGTAGTGGTCTTTTGTGACTCGCAGCTTATTGTGAACCAAGCAACAGGCGAGTATGCAGCCCGAGATAAAAGAATGATAACCTATGTTAAGGAGGTTGTTAGATTACTAGCCTTGTTTCAAGACTGCCAACTGCAGCAAGTTAGCCGAGATGACAACAGCCATGCCGATGCCTTGGCTAACCTGGCTAGTGCAATGAAATCAGGAGAGGCAAGGACAATAATGGTTGACTATTTGTCAGGCCCAAGTGTAGAACCACTGATTACAGAGTATGAAGTAATGTGTGTAAAGATGGGACCAAGTTGGATGGATGCAATAGTAGTATTCCTTAGAGATGGGAAGCTGCTAGATGATCGCAAAAAAGCACACAAGACCAAACTGAAGTGGGCGAGGTTCAGTCTGACAGCAGAAGGACATCTCTATAGAAGGTCTTTTACTGGTCTCCTTTTGAGATGTGTGCATCCTTCACAAGTTGAAGACTTCTTGTATGAAATACACAAAGAAGTATGTGGAAGCCACGCTGGGGGCAGGTCACTTGCTCATAGGGCCATTACTCAGGGGTACTGGTGGCCCTACATGCAAAAGGATGCTGAAGCCTATACCAGAAAGTGTGAGAAGTGTCAAAGGTTCACACCTTTGATACATCAACCAGCAGCAGATTTGAACTCAGTGTCCAGCCCTTGGCCATTTACCCAGTGGAGTATGGATTTTGTTGGACAACTATTCCAAGCAACTGGACAAAGGAAGTTCCTGCTGGTAGCAACTGATTACTTCACAAAGTGGGTAGAAGTTGAACCCCTTGCAAAGATTCGAGATATTGATGTGAAGAACTTCATATGGAAGAACATCATTATCAGGTTTGGGATCCCAAGGGCAATAATAGCAGATAATGGTACACAATTTGACAGTAAGCTAATCAAAAGCTTCTGTGCAAAGTACAAAATCAAGAACTATTACTCCACTCCAAGTTTCCCTTAAAGTAATGGTCAAGCAGAAGCATCCAATAAAACAATCCTGGATGGGATCAAGAAGAGGCTGGAAGCAGCAAAGGGAAAGTGGGTGGATGAGTTGCCCAATGTACTCTGGGCATATGTGACTACGCCGAGAAGATCAACTGGGGAATCCCCATTTTCCATGGCTTATGGCACTGAAGTAGTCATCCCACTAGAAGTCAGCATCCCAGGGATTAGAATCCAGGGAGTAGAGAATGGGACTAATGAGACATTCCTGGCTCGATTAGAAAAAAGAAGGGAGAGAGCAGCAATTCGACTGGGGGTATACCAGCAACAACTTGCTAGGGCTTATAACAAGAAGGTTAACCCAAGAGAATTCAAAGTTGGGGACCTTGTGTTGAGGAAAATGGTCGGCAACAAGAAGGATCCCAGAGAGGGCAAACTAGGCCCAAATTGGAAGGGACCTTATAGAATTATCTCAGTCGCCGGCAATAGGGCATATCGATTTGGAGACAGCGAAGGCAAAGATTTGCCAAGACCTTGGAACACTTGCAACTTAAAGTTTTTTTATCATTAGACCTTTTTTTTTTCCGAAATTTATGTCATAACTTTCTTAGTCGATGTAGAAATAAAGTTCTTTTTTAGCCTGATTTTTTAAGAATTTGAAAATTTGTGTGATTGGACTGACCAGTCCTTTGGCGATGTTTCTGATTGAAACATGACGAATAACTTAGACTTATTATATGGCAGAGTTGAATTATACTTGCATATAATAGAGTTGAACTAAGTTGGCAATATTTTTGATTGAAACATGACGAATAACTTAGACTTATTATATGGCAGAGTTGAATTATACTTGCATATAATGGAGTTGAACTAAGTTGGTTTAGCATAACCTTACCATGTCGGAAGAATTAAGCTTAGAATGAAACTACATGCATTTCAGTTAGATTAACAAAGAAACCAAGGTTAAGAACCTCGGCTAGTCTTTGTTTGAATCTAACTTCGGCAAAAACTATACGTACTTAATGTGGACATAAGGGAAACTTAAGTTCATATTAGGGGGCAAGGAACTGGAGAATGGTAAGTAAAAGTTTAAAGTGCTTGGGAGAAATTTACAAGCTAGAGTTGGCTTAACACTTGTTGAAATTTTCAGAAAAATTTACAAGTTTAAAGTTAGGTCGAGGTAATATTGCAAGAAGTACATACGTACTTGCCGAGATGACCGGGTTGCCAAACTTAGGAAATATAGGAGACAGAAGTCTTGACAAGTGAGAGTGAAGTGACAAGTTTAAAACAACACTTGTGAAAATATTTTTACAATGTTTTCAAGTGTTAAGCCAAGGCCGAGATAAACAATTAGAAGTTATGTCTGAGGTATTTTAATCCGAGGAGATTATACAGTTAAAGGTATAAATTGAAGACATGCCAAATTATTCTAAGTTTGAAAGTGATACACACACATAAGAGAAAGAAAGACATTCAAACACTTAGAGGAAAGGAGGAAACTTGCATTCACAAAAGTTACTTGTTCAAAATACAAGAGCGACACATCGGCCAAATATGAAACTAAAGCATTGTTCAGGCAAAACAAAATACAAACAAAGGAAGGGAAAAATTACAAGGAAAAAAGAAATATCCTAAGTGCTAGGAATGGCTTGATTGGCTGGTGGTGTTGTACTCTTGTCAACTGCTATCTTGGCGTCTATCTCCAGCAAAGTCTGATCTAGACTTTTCTTGGCGCACTGGATCTCGGCCTCAGAAGTAGTTGGATTGGGAGAGACTCCATTGGAAACTAAGTCATTCTCCTTATCTTGAGTTAAGTCTATTTGCTCATTGAGGTTAGGAGACTTGGGATCAGTAACAGCCTCCCCCTCGCCTTCGTCGGCCTCACCATCATCAGCATCATCTTCGACTTCATCCCTGGAGTTCTTGGGCTCTGGTGGGAAAAGCACTTGAAGCTGATTGATATCTCGAAGATCGAAGTCTATAGAAACAACCAACTTGTTGAGGGTCGCCGTCCAACCGAGGTAGTAACCTCGATTACAAGCCAAGTTGACTTGTTGCTTGTATTGATCACGAACGGTGGCCTGCCTTTTTTCGAAGGCTTTTTTGTCGGCCGCCTTTACCTTGGCCTCCTTAATGGTAAGGGCCTCTTGAAGCTTGGCCTCCATGTCAGCTACCTTGGCCTTGGTAGATTCGAGGTCGGCTCTTGCTGCCTCGGCTTCGTCATTGGCCGTTTTTGCCTTTTCCTCGGCCAGACTTTGAGCAGCTTTAGCATCCTTGGCCTGGTCCATTAAAGCGCGATTGCTGGCCTCAGCCTTGTTGCGTGAAGAGAGGAACTTGGCTGCTTTTTTGGTCTTATTCGCCAATTCCTTCCTCATCATCTTGGTTTTTACAGCATATGAATGGGCATGCTGAATAGCCTACAAGAAGCAAAACATATTAGTAAGCTTTTTTTCTAAGTGTAGAAAGAATTATGAAGATATGAGAATTAAAGGATTACCAAACCGAGTGTTGCATCATAAGAGCAAAATTCTCGTACTCATGAAACTCGGCCATGCAGTTCATGTTTTCGAGCAGAAGAACTGCCGTGGACAGGGCCGCGCTGACTTCAAGGTTCGCAGCACTGTCACTGGCGGTAAGAGGTCTGTCGTCGAGCATGATCTCGGGCGCCCGGATCATGCTTCAGGAGTAGCTATTGCCTTCTTGGTGGTCTGACCTCGGCTTTTTGGCCAATGGGGCCTTGGATGCTGGGTCCTTGGCTGGATGTTTTTCGGCGAAAAGGGTGTTATTCTCGGCCTCAGCTAGCTTTGAGATGGGCACAATGTCCTCAGAATCGATTTGAGTCATTGTGGCCTTTTCCTTGGCCTTCTTCATCCGTTTTGGCTTTGGGGTTGGTTAGGAAGGAGAGGATGAGGATTGAACTATCACCACCCTGGGGATGTTAGCGAGCAGGTCTTCAACAACTGCTGGTTTGCACCCCATTTCATCGGCGGTGGCGGCGACAGTGACTTTGGTGTCGAAGTGAATTGCTGGTAGTGCAGTGGATGGGTTGGCTGGATCGTAAGCCGACACCTCAGTACTTTAGCGTTTTTAGCTATGAGTTCTACCAGCAAGAGTGTTGATAGGAACTCGTCAACGACGTCGGCGATTATGTGGAGGAATTAATCGCGGAGCAGAGGTGGATGGTTGCTTTACAGGACCAGAGGTTGATCCCTGGTCTAGCCTTGATGATGATTCAGCTTATGGAGTCGTAGCAGAAAGAGGGGACTTGCTCTTCTTGGGGACATTGAGCGGGCAAGGTAGTTTTGTAGATTGGAATGTAGTTGAGCAGCAGAGGGGCTTTGCGCTGGTCAACTGGCAAACCCAACAGCTTCTTAAAGTCCTTGCTGGGGTAGAAGGTTTTGCAGAAGTCTTTTGGAGGTTGAAGATGAACTGCAAGTACAAAAATCAGACATTAGAACATATAAAGGGAATAAAGTAAGAAAGACTTAAAAGCATGTAAAGTGGCACTTGGTTCTTACCATTACCCTCTTTAAACACTGTTCGGCTCAAAGGGTAGAGATGGAGGTCGTCATCAGGTGAGAACTCTCAGTTGCCCGAGACAATGGAATAATCATCCCTAGCACCTTTGTTGGAGTCTGGGAGGTTGGCAATGAGTTTGTACTCAGTGGATCTCGGCTTGAGGTAATAGATGTAGTCTTTTTCTGATTTTAGGCCACACATGGTATAACAGTATTGAATGTCGGCTAGTGTTATCCTAGTGTTTTCTCGGCTAGCTAAAGCAATGATACCGTTAATGACTCTGTAGGAGTTAATGGCCAATTGCATTGGGTTGAGCTTGTAGTAATGAAGGACTTGTCAGAAAAGGATGTTTAGAGGGAACCTAAGTCCACACTCTATAAAAGCAACTACTGGGAAAGGGCATGAAGTTGTCATTGGGCATGATGGAGTCCTCCTCCCCAGCCAACCTAAGATGGATGTCGGCAGGGATGAAGAACTCTCTCCTAAAGTTCTCAAGCTTTTCTGGGGTGTCCACCCTCCACCTAAACATACCCATGACGTCGGCTAAAGAGGAAAGGTGCAAGATTTCAGAAGATAGTGGTTTGTGTGGGTTTAAAAGACCTCAGTTAAAACCCTAAACAGGAACTGGGGCAAGGGTTTTTTCAAGATCTAGGGAAATTTGTTCCAATTTTCTTAGAGATATTCTAAAGCAAATCCCAAGCCTAGGTCTACAGAAACAAGAATTGAAGGCAAGAATCTGGAAAATACAACAAGAAAACAGGAAAAAGAGCATGATTCAGACTCAAGAAAGCAACAAAAATTCAAAAACATAGAGTAAATGTGTGCAGACATGTAAAAACCAAGAACAGTGACAAATTGCTAAAGTATCAAGTATGTGAGCAATATGAATGTGTATATATAGACACAGAAACAGATTGAATAACACAAAGTCGTAAACAAGCATGCTTGACACCCAAAATGATGAAATTCAAAAAATAAGATAGATTCAAAAACAAGGGGTGTGTAACAACGCCCGCGGGGGACCTCGCTACAGTTCGGACTCGATTTTGTTGCGGTTCTAAATCTTGAACCAAAGAGTCCAAATCCGGCAAATCGTTTTGAAAAACAGATTTTTTTTTTGAAAGAAGTGCCAAACATGGACTGCTTTGCCAGATACAGAGTCGCCACCTAAATATTTTTTAAATGGGAAATTTAGGAAACCCTAACTCGGTGCCAAAGGCCACGTGTCCGTCATCACCAAAGTTGGCTCGGGAACTTGGGTACGATTGGGGAAGGTCACATCATGAGCACCCCCGCTCGCCCGGTCAAAGACCGGCCTCTACTAACCATGATATCTGTTTTTGAAAACTTTGTATGTTCTTATTCCGGTTATTAGCCTAGGTTACTATGTGATGCGCACAGCATACAAGTATAGACCGAGTCGCCTGAATTGGAACAAAACATTTCATGTTTGTTTGAAAGACGATTTGCTACCCGCAGGTAGGCTTAAAATGCAGATTTTGCCACCCTTGGGTGGGCTTAGAAAACATGGTGTTGCCACTATCTAGTGGGCTTAAAACAAACAATCGATGAATTATTCCAATTCAGATAACTCAACCTTCACCCACAGGCATTCAAGGCAGTTATATCACATAAGCACATAGCCTCATGGCAAGCATGCTATTTATGGCAATCACTCACACGCATGCAAGGATGCTAAAGCATAAAACTTACCGAGTACTCCAAGCCAAAACAGAAACCGGTTAGAAATCATGCATGAATCCTAAGTATGCTAAAATGCCTAATGCAACACATGCAAAATGCAACTATAGCAGGCTCGGCTATTCTAAACATGGTATGTGAAATGTTACAACTAACATGTATTCAACTTGAAATTGAAATACGATGCAGTTTGTATGATGCGCCGAGCCCGGTGCGTGCAAAACAGATGAATGATGCAAACATGCTGTCATGCTGTATGCTAATTGAAATATGCCCTATATCTAACCATTGTAAGCGGATAAATAAAAGGGAGAAAGAAATGGGGGTTGGAAGACATACATCACACTCACACACCCTTATTACATTTATGCCCTCGCACAGAGGGTCCGAATAAATAATAATACAGACCCGGATAATAGAATAGTACAATCCGAAATAAATATACAAATTAAACTAGAAAACAGTAAAAACTGGCATGCAAGCCAGGGACTGCCTTGCTTCTGATGTATGTTGCATATTGGACTGCCTGGCGCGGAAATCCACTGGGATGCCCCGATTAGCCTCTGTTCGCAGTATTTCTCGAAATGCGTGCCAAACTCCGGAAAGTTGCTGATCCTTGATTTTGCTGCAACAGAGAGCAGGAAAAGGGCATAGCAATGTATTTCACAAATATATGCATGCCTCGATCCTCGTGCCACCAATCACGCACATCGATGCATGATGGCCGAGGAGCCGAATTGCACAGCTCAATATAGGATGAATGCACATGAATGCGACAACAAAACCTAACTCCATCATGGGTAATCCGGAGTGTCGGTGACTGGGGAATTGAGACACGTTCCGTCACTCGGAGTGCGAAACATACCTCGTTTCCCGTGCAATATGCATGATATGCATGAAATGCAACTAATATACAACCTAGCATGCGCAATGCTATGAAAATGAGATGTCTCGAAATGCATGCCCACGGGTACGCAAACCGAGGCGATGCGGAACGACATGCGAAATGTAATGATGGGCTTACACCAACATGAAGAGGGCCTCAGCCACACTTACATAGGATGCCGGAATGAAAAGGATGAGGTGCCTCGAAATGCGTGCCCACTGGCACGCAAACCGAGGCAAAGATGAAATGTAAATCGGATAAAACAGAGTGCCTCGAAGTGCGTGCCCACCGGTGCGCAAACCGAGGCAATGATGAGATGGAAAATTGGATAAAACCGAAGTGCCTCGAACCGCGTGCCCACAGGCGCGCAAACTGAGGCGATGATGAAAGATGAAAATCGGATAAAACCGAAGTGCCTCGAAACGCGTGCCCACAGGCGCGCAAACCGAGGCGATGATGAAAGATGAAATTGCACACGGAATGCCGCGATGGGCTTACACCAACATGGGAGAGCCTCAGCTCACTCACATAGGAGGCCGTCGGGTAAAAACAAAGCTGTCTCGAAACGCGTGCCCGCAGACACGCAAATCGAGGAATGCACAAGATGGCATACAGAATGCAGTGATGGGCTTATGCCAACATGAGAGAGCCTCAGCCGCACTCACATAGGCTGCCGTCGGATAAAACAGAGGTGCCTCGAAGTGCGTGCACACGGGCACGCAAACCGAGGCAATGCATTTAAGGCATGAAATGACATGGGAAATGACATGCAAGCATGCAAACCATATTTCAGCACCTAAATAAAGGGGGAAACAACCCCGAAACAATTCGAAATGACACCCGAAGCATGCAATCATCCCGAAAATGTGAAATTAAGCCCCGGAATGGCCTATAGCCATGCTATACATGCAAAATATGATTATGGAAGCAAGAACAGTAGCAAGGCAGTCCCAAATATGGCATTTTTTTAGTAACAAACATGTCCAAAATGCTAGCATAGGCATGGCAACATTAGCTCGCAAGAATACGGTAAAAGAGAGGATTTACAAAGCAAGTAGTATATAGAAAATTCAAAAGGAAAAACTTTCTTCTACAACACTGAAGAGGGCCCAAAAATAAGCATATATTCAGTTTATGGCAACCCCAAAATCAGAATAAAATCATGCTAACAATTCCATGCAAAATGGAGCTTAAAAGAGGTTATAACAAGAGATATGCAAAGCACACACCAAATGACAAAATTTTCTTCATGAAACATGTAAAGGGGGTCAAAATAAGACCCCTCTCAGTTCTGACCAAGAGCTAAAACCACAAGCACAAAAGGCTACAAAACATGCAAGATTTAGGGCCTAAAATGGATTTCAAAGAGAGGTGGTGTATAGAATGGCCAAATGAGGTTGAGCTCCTCTACAATGTTGTATAGGGGCTCAAAATAAGCAAGAAATCAGTAGGGGTCGGACCCCTAAAAACCAACACAAATAGGTCAATTTTAGCATGCAAAAATGTGACAAACTTGGTGAATATTGAAGGAACTAGTATATAGAAATACCAAATGAAGTTGAGCCCTTCTACAATGTTGTAGAGGGGCTCAACTTTAGCACAAAAGCAGTAGGGGTCGGAGCCCCAATTCTCAACCAATTAGAGTATAAAAAAAGATCAAGAAAAAGCCCTAAAAGTTGGTTTTGAATACTTACCCTTGAAGACTTGTCTTTCTTTGCTTCTTGGCTTTGATTTGTAGCTTCTCAACCTCTGAAATTCACTTCCTAGCTGCTGGAATCGAAGTTGGCATGGTGAGGCTAGGTGTTGGTGAAGGAATCAAGCAACACTTAAAGCTTTTTTGAAGGTTTTGGCTATGGAGATTAGGGTTTTTGCTTAAGTGTTCTTGAAGACCATTTTTGTAACCTTGAGGAAGGAGCTGATGGTCCCTTTAAATAGGCAAAACAAGGTGTAAAAGGGGAGGGAAATGGAGGCAATCTTTCCCTCCCAAAATATCCCCCGGATGGGGTGATATTTTGGCAAAAATATCCGGACAGCTGGGATGAGCTGGAAAGCAAGAATCCGGTCGGCCAGGTGGTTCTCTGCAAGGTGGCCGGCCAGCCACCCCTTGTGGCCGGCCAGCCACCCCCAAAAAATGAAGTGTTGAATTTCGGGCCGACCAGTATACATTAGGGTCCTCCCAAGTGTGTAGAATAAGGCCCCAAGGTTGGAATTTGGCAACTCTGAAGCAGAAGTCACAACATAGAGCTTGAAGAAGAGGCTCAAAAATGAACCTCCAAGTTTCTGGCCGACCATGCTTGTTTAGGGTCCTCCCATGCCCCCTCATCACAAATATGCAGCTTTGGTTGGAAGAAAATACCCCCAAGGTATTCAACATTGGCCCGGAAGTGAGAAAAACGGGCTCCGGAGGAGCGAAACTGGCTATCTGGGATAATTGCTGGCCTCCCACCCCCCAGTGATCTTCCTGGTATTGAAACAGAGGTACCTGCCAAGTTTGAACAAAAACTAATGAGAAATGAACGCTCGGAGCCAAAACCGAGCAATTCGGGATCCCGAAAATGGGCTGCGGGTGCCGGAAGTGGTGTTCGGCAGCGAAGTGGGTATCTGCGACCCCAGTGTCCCTCGGAATGACAAAAACAGAGGTTCCTGCCAAAAATCAGAGAAAACTGATGCAAAATGAAAGCTCGGGGCCTAAACCGCGCGATTCGAGGTCTCGAAAACCGGCTACAGGCACCGAAAGTGGCATACGGCCACGAAGTGGGCATCAGAGGCCCCAGTGTTCCTCGGAATGATAAAACAGAGGCACTTGCCAAAAACCGGAGAAATCGGAGATGGTTGGGCGGTCCCGAACCGAGGCACACGGCCTGACGGTCCCGAAAACCGGGAACCGGGCTCCGAAATGGGCAAAATGGCCTACGGCCACGAAAATTAGCTCACGGCCACCAAGAGATGGTCTACGGGACCACTCCCTTCCCTCAGGAAAGAAAACAGAGAAAACCGAGCCTGGTTCGCAAACCGAGACAAGGTAGAGAAGAAAGTTCGGAAGTCCGGAGGCAGGGCGCACGGCCGCAACTCTGAGACTTCTGAACGAGCACAGTATGCAACATCACCAAGCGCTCAATCGGTGACGTCTAAGTCTTGAGGACGGTCAAAAATGGGGTGTCTACAGTTGCCCCCTCTTTGACAGAACTCGGAAGTCAAGAAGTGACGAGAGTGAATGTCAAAGCCCAGTGACGACCCATTTTTGACAAGGCCGAAGACTTAGACAATCATACAGGATAAACAGAAATGTGTGCCCGCAGGCAGGGGGGGGCAAGAATGCAAATGATAGGCGCGGGGCCAGGTAATCATGCAAATGCAGCAAGCTGTAATGAAGCAAGTATTGACAAATAGATGCAACAGTTTTAAGCAAGAATGCAAAGCAAGAACTACATTTCATGCGGTTAGGAATGCGGAGAATCATTCAATTCTCGTCGCGTCTCACACGGAGAAGGTACGATACCTGCGCGATTCGTCTGGTCGCACCAGCCTTAAATGAACCGTACATACAATATCGTGCCTGCAAAATAGAGCAATTCAACAAGAACAATATGCTAACAACATACAGTCAATGCGATTCCTAGGATTCGAAAAGTTTGACACACACAGTGTCGGTGAATGAATGCAACACAACGCGAGAAAAGATAATGCGCGACAACGCATGTTCAAGCGCAGGAGTATTACACATCAAGAAATCATGCATGACATGCAAAACATTGATAAGAACGCAAATTATGAGCCAAATAATGCAAAACGAACATAAGTGAGGGTGCCCGTCTGACATGAAATGTTGAGCCGGAAAACGCGCATTTGGTGGCGGCAACTTGATCGCGGCCTCTGATTTACCTCCCGGAGAAGTCACAACATGTTTAAAAAGGATACACTCCGATTTTGATGAATAATGATGAGACACATGTCAATAATTGCAATTAAAGTTTCAGCGGAGCGATTCGGCGCCAGAAAGTGCACTTTTCTTCAACTTTTTCGGGTCCCGGGAGCTCCGATTTTCCTCAAAATTTGCAGAGAGGTAGGAGAGGGAGTGAAGAACATGGTCGGCCAGCCCTCCTCCCTAGGAGAGGCCATCGGCTAGGGGGAAAAAGGGGGTGGCCGGCCAGCCAGGTTAGGTGGCCGGCCGACCACTTGCTAAAAGCAGGGGCAAAATGGTCATTTTTTGGATTTCTATATATATGCTTGCCCATTGCCTCCGAAATCACACCCCCAAGTGTGGAATTCTCTCCTCTTGCTCTCTAAGCCATTTTCTCTTTCGGATCTGCATTTTATACGCGTCCCTCGGCCTCCCACGCAAGTTGTTTTTACGAAATCTTTCAGATTTAAGCACTTTGAAGCGACTAAATTTTGATTCCGGGGCTTCCCTTCTCATTTTCACCACTTGAGGTAATTTTGTCTCAATATTTGGAAAATTTTCCCGGGAGTTGACTTTTGTTGACTTTTCATTTCCCGAGAGTTGACTTTTGTTGACTTTTTCCAATTTTGGCTCGTTTTGCTCATTTTTGCTCCTCTTTGCAGATTTCTCGATATGGCGGGTCATTTTCCATTCGGTGGAGGTCCTCCAGGTGCCGGGGATGATTTTGATCTCATGACACTGCCCCCGAGGGTCCGTCCTTTCATTCCCGATCGTTATGCTCCAGCGGTGCATAGGCTTCCGCGAGCCACTTTTCGTCATTTCACCGATTTCAACGATCGGGTACCCGGGGATCTTCTTTTACGAGAGCCGGAGCAGCACCTCTCCTATGATGCAGAGGTATTTCACTTGACTCTCTGTATTTCTCGTGCATTTCATACTCCTGCCATGCTTAGACACACAGTTTAGCTTACGACACGATACTTGCATCCTGAGCATGTGACTTAAACACTTGAATTTCATGAACACCTGGCATATTTGAATAATTGTGAACGCACAGTGCACATTAGTTAGAAATTGAACACACAGCTCAAACATTGATTTACCGAAGACACAACCTGAAGTCGAAAATGAGCACACAGCACATACTGACTAAGAGTAGAACACACAGTCCCAAAACTCAGATTTTCTGAACACGCAGCCCAGCTTGGAAGCGAACACACAGCCCACTGATTGAGAGTAGAACACACAGTCCCAAACTGGAAGCGAACACACGGCCCACTGATTAGAAGTAGAACACACAGTCCCAAACTTGAAGCGAACATACGGCCCACTGATTAGAAGTAGAACACACAGTCCCAAACTTGAAGCGAACACACAGCCCACTGATTTGAAGTAGAACACACAGTCCCAAATTTGAAGCGAACACACAGCCCACTAATTTGAAGTAGAACACACAGTCCCAAATTTGAAGCGAACACACAGCCCACTGATTTGAAGTAGAACACACAGTCCCAAATTTGAAGCAAACACACAGCCCACTGATTTGAAGTAGAACACACAGTCCCAAACTTGAAGTGAACACACAACCCACTGATTAGAAGTAGAACACACAGTCCCAAACTTGAAGCGAACACACGGCCCACTGATTAGAAGTAGAACACACAGTCCCAAACTTGAAGCGAACACACGGCCCACTGATTAGAAGTAGAACACACAGTCCCAAACTTGAAGCGAACAC
Organism: Camellia granthamiana; assembly: GCA_036172215.1. Classification (NCBI taxonomy): domain Eukaryota; kingdom Viridiplantae; phylum Streptophyta; class Magnoliopsida; order Ericales; family Theaceae; genus Camellia; species Camellia granthamiana. Next base: position 97,429,882 of record CM069904.1, on the reverse strand, counting down.
ACGGCCCACTGATTAGAAGTAGAACACACAGTCCCAAACTTGAAGCGAACACACGGCCCACTGATTAGAAGTAGAACACACAGTCCCAAACTTGAAGCGAACACACGGCCCACTGATTAGAAGTAGAACACACAGTCCCAAACTTGAAGCGAACACACGGCCCACTGATTAGAAGTAGAACACACAGTCCCAAACTTGAAGCGAACACACGGCCCACTGATTAGAAGTAGAACACACAGTCCCAAACTTGAAGCGAACACACGGCCCACTGATTTTCTGAAATTTTGAACACGCAACCCAAATACCAAATTCACTGAACACGCAGCCCATTTTCACTCCATTTGCACGCAGCTCATTTTCACTTCATTTGCTGATCTATGCATTTACTCGAAATGCAGGTTCACTCTCGCACAGTGCGAGGATATGGCTCCGTCGCCGCGAGGGAGTGGTATTTTGAGCTTCCGGAAGCTGTTCGGGGATTAGTTGACTTTGCAGGATTCGGGCCATTCTGCAGAGGGTTATCTCATTGCCTCATCAGTAGGACTTTATTTGCTGCTTTGGCGGAGAGATGGTGGGACACCACCAATTCTTTCCATTTTTCTGCCACCGGGGATATGAACATGACCCCGCTGGACTTTGCTGTACTCACCGGCCTAGACGTAGGCGGTGGGCCCATTCCCTACGACGAGGATATGGGTCAGTGGGAGGCTGCCTGGATGCACCTATTGGGGACACATCCGCCTGTAGACAGAGGTTCGGGGAGGGTCCGATACTCCTGGTTTGCTTCCCATTTCCGGCGGCCACAGATGGAGCCTGGGACTCCTGAGGAGGCGGAGCAGTATGCCCGCGGTTTCCTTATGTATCTCTTCGGCACCACCTTGTTTGCTGATAGAGGGAACATGGTAGGATTATATCTCCTGAGCGCTCTGGTAGACCTCTCACAGGTCGGCCAGTATGATTGGGGCGGCGCTGGTCTGGCTACCCTGTACTGTTACATGAGCGCAGTCTCTCGCACACGAGGGGATTTACTCGGCGGTTACTGGAGAGCCTGGGAGGTACATTCTGTCCTCTTGATTTACATTTTTGCTCCTCATTACTTGTTCACTGCACGCACGGCGCACTTTGCATTCTGTAGTCACATTCTACACTGCTTTTCTCAGCTATGGGTGTATGTGTATTTTCCCACATTGGCTCCGGAGATGGAGGTGGCAGGGCCTCCAACGACTCCGTATTCATTGATGTTTGAGGGTGAGCATCTACCGAGGCCTCGAGAGACTCTCTTCTCTCTGCGGCAGTACTTTGACACTATTCGGGCGACAGAGGTATTTCAGAACTCTCAGCTCCTTTCACTTTCATCTTCGATCTGTTATATATTCTGATTTCTGATTGATTTATGCACTGGTTGTCCGCAGATCACTTGGCAGCCCTGGGCAGTCTTTGGCGATGATCTCGACAATCAGTTCCCCGGAGGGTCGACTAGTTCCCAGTACAGGTTCCTTCTCGAGGGACCAGTCGGCAGGGCTTGGTTCTTGGGGGAACGTTTTCAGCGTCAGATATGGGGGGGCAATTCTCAGGACCCTCCTGCTGTGCCTCCAGACACCATGCGGACTGCTGATAGATTATCCCCTGAGGAGGTCGGTAGTGCTATGCAGGGCAGTGATGCTTTATTACATCTTCTTGAGGGGAATTACGCCACCTATCGTCGCATATACCTGATGCCCTCCCTGTCGGGAGTACGGGCTCCACCACGGAGGTCCACTGGCGCACCATCATCGAGTCGCGCCCGTGCTACAGATATCCCTTCTTCTAGCAGGGCCGGTACATCTAGAGGTAGGGGCAGTTCGATTCCTCCGATCCCTCCGACTCTTGATCACCCTGGATGGCCAGAGATGCCGACTGAGTTGACGAGTTGGCAGTATGGGGCTACCTCCCCGATTCCGATCCCTATGGAGCCTCCGATACCTGGTCACAGATACGTCAGTGATCCTGACTCACCACCGGTATGTTCTACCTTTTTCATTTGTCACACAGACATTTTGGCAGTTGCTTGTTTTATTGATAAGTTGAGCTTGTGTCTGCAGCCACCTCGAGAGTACGTAGACCAGATGCTCGGGGTGGTGGCCTCGCTTGAGGGGATGGTCCTGCGTAGAGAGGCACAGATGTCCATCATGGGCTTCCAGGTACCCTTCATCTTTCTTGTATTTATCATATTTTTGTTAACATGCTGGCTTTGAGCATTCTGCTGCACCGATAGGCTGTGTAGAACACATCTAGCACACACCCCACTCACACACTGTACTTGCACCTGCTTTTATGTCTGAACTGATGGATTGCACTTTTCATTTTCAGATGCCTCCCGTGTACGCTTCGACACGAGATGGGCCTCCCGGGCCTTTTCAGAGAGGTCGAGGCGCTAGACCTGCTCGAGGTACAGGGACTCAAGGAGCTGGGCCATCTAGGCCTTACCAAAGAGCTCGAGGAGCAGGGTCGTCTCGCAGACGCAGGGCACCCATTGTCGAGGATGACGAGGAGGAGGTCGCAGATCATGTGTCAGAGGCATCTCCTGGAGAAGGAGGTTCCGGTCTTGGTTCCGGGAGCGGAGATGAGCCTGAGGGAGATCCGGAGGATGACAGCTCCGATCCAGATGGTGATGATGATGCAGAGATTATCCCGCAGAAGAGGATGAGAGGGCCTCCACATTCTCGTTCTCGAGGATATTGATGTTATTTCCTGCTTTATTCTACTTTTTAGCTAGTAGTTTGTAGCATTTTGCACATTGTTAGGCAGTTTTATTTTCAGTAAAACTTGTACCTTTGCTTTGTTGTAAAACATGATGAATGAAACAGCTTTTGAAAAGATGTTTGTATTAGAAATTCTTGGCATCGCATCGCATCATTTTGCACAAGAATGGAATTGAATTGAAATGTGCCTCATGTATTTACCGGGTCAGGTAATGAACCGACGCAACAAATAAAAACAAAACGACTCACTAAGAAGGAACAGATTCTTAGCGAGTTTACAACTCGATAAACAAAATACAACAATGACAAGACTTGACAAAATTACGTAATCAAAAGGTAACAACTCAAAACACGAAATGCGATAGCTCGACAAAACTTACAACACGATAAGCAAAACAACAACTCGATAAGCAAAACAAAACATACTTCAGGCGGACAATCTGGATAACGGAGTGTGCCCGAAACCGAGAGAAATGGAGGCCTTCGACATTCCCGATGCATGCAAATGCTTCAAACTTTCTTCCGGTGGGCAAAATGGGACCCAATGCGAGGCCGAAAGCATTTCGTTTTTGAAGACGAAAAGGTGGCCGGCCTACTAGGATAGGTGGCCGGCCGGCCACCCCTCCCACAACCACCGAAATGTTGACAAGTGTCCCTTGAATAGTGTTTTGCCCCTCTATAAAAGCTCCACTCTTGGAACTTGTTCATTTCATCACCTTTCCTCTCAAAAATGGAAGCCTTTCTCACCGAAAATCTCATGTCTTGGATTTCTTCTTTAGATGGCTCGGAGAAGTTGAACTTCCGGGGTTTTGGCTTGAATGCACTATTCACGCTGGGCCGGACTCCACTGCATCTTCCTTTCCTCTATGCCGCGGCAAGGTTTTGGAACCCGGTGACGCACGTCTTTAGCTTTGGCGGGCAAGAGGTATGTCCTACTTTTGAAGATTTTCAAGCTTTGATGGAATCCGAGCGAGGCGAGGAGATCTTGCCCCAGCTCAATTTTGGCTATGCCCAGACCTTAGGGCGGATGTGCGGACTCAATGCGCATGATGCTCGATCCCTGATTTGTGACGGAATGTTGGACATTCCGAGCCTGATTTACCGATTCTCTAATGCTGGTGACCGTAGCGACCACTATTGGCAAGGTTTCCGGCAGCATGCCCTCTGCTTGTGCCTACTATCTCATTTTCTGTTTGTCTCGGGCTCCGGAGGAGCTAGCATCCGTTTGATTGAAGTCGCCCAAGGTTTGAGAGAAGGAAAGAGTTGCATCGCCATGACTCTGGCCGAGACACTGATGGGCTTGGATGCTTTCCACTGCCGGGAGACAACCAGGTTTGCAGGGAGTCCACTACTGCTACAGGTAATGTTTCCCACCCAAGCTCACATGTATATTTGCTCACATCACTCGGCCCTCGGGCTCGGTTTTTCTCACAAAACCCTCATCTTACTTTTCTCTCATCGCACATCTCTCTATTCTTTATTCTCTCATTTTTCATCCCTCCCCAGATGTGGTTGATGGATAAATTGCAAGTTGTGGACTCTTGTCCTGCTTATTCAGCTCGTGGCTACTTCTTTCGGCAACGCCTAGTCAACGCCCTTGATGAGGGATGGTGGTTTGAATGGATGTGCAACTTGTCGGCGGATCGCATTGCATGGCGTTGCCCTTGGCTCAATCTCCCGGCAATGAGCTATAGCATGTCCCGACAGGTCGGGATTCGACTGATCGGTTTGACTCACTGTGTGTTCTATTTCCCATTCCGTATTCTGCGCCAGTTTGGCCGTGATCAGACTTGCCCTCCGGAGGGGATTGAGTATCCGGCTACATTTCCAATTCGAGGCGCACAGCTGGCTCGACAGGCCGCAGCATGGAGAGTTAGAGAGCTTCTGGCCCCTGCCCTTACTTTTAGTTGCACTTTATCTGACGAGTGCTGGGATTGGCTCAACGAAGAAGCACAGGTTGGGCCTAGGTCTGCATCAGAGGCTTCAACCAGCTCTGGGAGGGGGCGCAGGGACACCTGACTTGACTATGCCCCAGATTTATTGCTTTATTAGTACTTTCAAGTTTTCGTTATGAATGTAATAAAAAGCAACTTCAATTGTATGCAAGAGCAAGAGAACTCTGTTTTGAAATCAATGAAATTGAAGGTTGTGGTACTGAAAATTCTCCGCTTTGGTCCAAAAATGGTCTTAGTTGTGAAAAGATTAATTTGAACAAAGTCAACTTTTATTAAAACTTTTCAAAACTATTTTCGATAAGGATCAGAACTGGACACGCCTGAGATCTGTCACTGAGGTGCACAACTCCGGACCCTAGCAACTGGAAAGTCGCCCCTAGTTTGAAAAGATGCCGCAGCACTCCATTGCAACGGAAAGTTGCCCCTAGTTTGAGATGGTACTGTACCGGAGATCACGATAAATGCTGATGAATGGAGATGGCTGAGATGATCAAAATGGACAAAGTTGATCGGGGAAAATGTTGTGGCTGAACTTCAGGATGAAGTTGCCTACGTATCCCATAGATGGGAATCAAGCCTTACGTAGTTCAGGCTCAGGTTCGCTCGGGTATTTTTACTCTCCTTTTGCGCTCTAACTTTTGCCAAGGCCGCCCTTTTGCGGGTTTTCAACCTTGCGAGCTCAGTTTTTATATTTTCAAATTTTTTGTGCTCTGAGTTTTGCCTAGGTCGCCCTTTCGGGTTTTCGGCCTAGCGAGCCTCTCAAGGGTAGTATTTCTTCAACTTGTCCATGTTGATCGGTTGGGAAAACTCCAAGCCATCTAGGTCCATCAGAACCACAGCCCCACCTGACCAGATTGACTTGATGATGTAGGGACCAGTCCAATTGGGTCTGAACTTGCCCCTTGGGTCGTGTATGGGAGCTCGGTTGTCCTTGAGTACTAAATCTCCTTCTTTCAAATTCCTGGACTTAACCTTCTTGTTAAAAGCCCGGGCGATTCTGCGTTGATAGCCTTGAATGTGGTACAGTGCCTTCAACCTTCTTTCATAAAAAAGCATGAGTTCTTCAAATCTGTTCTGTTGCCAATCCGCTTCGGCTATCTGACACTCGGCCAATACTCGTAATGACGGAACCTCAATCTCAATAGGCAGAACGGCCTCCATCCCATAGACTAATGAGTACGGAGTCGCCCCAGTAGAAGTTCTGATCGAAGTCCTGTAGCCCCACAGAGCGAACGGCAGCTTATCTGGCCAGTCCCGATAGGTTTCCACCATTTTCTGTAGTATACGCTTGATATTCTTGTTGGCGGCCTCAACTGCTCCGTTGGTTTGCGGCCGGTAAGTAGACGACTTATGAAAAGCCACATTGTATTTTTCCAACAAGTCTATCACTTCCTTCTTGAAGTGGGAACCATTGTCTGAAACGATTTCATTTGGGACCCCGTAGCGACAAATGATGTTGTTTCTGATGAATTTCGCAACGTGTGAAGCCTTCAACACTGCATAAGACTGGGCCTCAACCCATTTCGTGAAATAATCTATCGCTACAAGGATGAATTCATGCCCATTCGACCCCTTTGGCGTGACAGCCCCGATCACATCAATTCCCCAGACAGAAAACGGCCATGGCGAAGTCATGTTGTACAACTTTGACGGCGGAATGTTCATGCGATTTGCATGAATTTGACACTTGTGACATCGCCGGACGAAACCAATACAATCCTCCTCCATGGTGGACCAGTAATAACCCTGTCTGAGAATCTTCCTTGCTAACATTACCCCATTCATGTGTGCACCACATTCTCCTCCATGGATGGCTTCCATTAAGCGCTTCGACTCTTCGGCATCAACACACAGTTTATGCATTCCCAGATGACCTCTTCTATACAGCTTACCCCCACAGATGATGAACTGAACGGCCAATCTTCTTATTGCCCTTTTGTCTCTGGCATTTACCCCTGACGGGTACGCTTCTTTCTCCAAGAAATTCCAGATATCGTGATACCAAGGGTGTTCGTCCTGAACTTCATCTATGGCTGCAATCGACTCATAGGCAGGTGCAAATTTCTGATCGATAATGACTGGACGCATTCGGACTCCACGCGGGATGTCTATCATTGATGATAGAGTTGCTAAAGCGTCTGCGAACTTGTTGTTCTCTCTCAGTAGATGAGTAAAACTTAACTTTTCAAACCGAGGAATCAGTAAGTCCAAGGTCTGGTGATACATCATCATATTTTCCTCTTTTACTTTCCAGTCTCCCTTAGCTTGAGACACAACAAGGTTCGAATCCCCAATGACATCCAGCCGTCTTGCCCCTAGTTCTAAGGCTGCTTCCAAACCAGCAATGCATGCTTCGTATTCTGCTTCGTTGTTCGAGACTTTGAACCGGAGTTTGAAGGCTAGAGGGATACGGGAATCATCGGGTGCTATCAGCAATACTCCTATCCCATACCCATGTTGATTTGACGCTCCGTCAAAGTACATCGTCCAAACTTCATCGTCGATATACAGAATTGCTTCATCTGGGAATAGATACTCAACTGCTTCATCCCCCTCAACCGGATGGTCGGCAAGGAACTCTGCTACTGCTCTTCCTTTCACTGACTTGCGCGTGACATATGTGAGATCAAATTCGGAGAGCAACAGCAGCCAACGAGCTAGCCTACCCGTAAGTGCTGGTTTCTCGAAGAGATATTTGATGGGATCAAGTCGTGAAACCAACATTACAGAGTGAGCTAACAGGTAGTGCCGCAGCTTCCTGGTAGCCCATACCAAAGCTAAGCAAGCCTTCTCTAGCGGTGTATAACGAGTTTCATACTCTAGCATCTTTTTGCTCAGATAGTAGATGGCTCTCTCCACCCTGTCTTCTGACTCTTGTGCAAGCATGCAGCCCATCGTGGTCTCAGTCACTGATAGGTACAAAATCAACGGTTTCCCTGGTTCTGGCGGTGATAAAACGGGCGGGTTCTGTAGATATTCTTTGATCTGTTCAAATGCAGCTTGACATCGGCCGTCCCATTGAAATTTCTTGCCTTTCTTCAAAAGACCAAAAAGTGGTTCACAAGTCAAGGTTAGTTTTGAGATAAACCGTCTTATGAATTGCACTTTACCCAGAAAGCCTCTCACCTCCTTTTCAGTCCTTGGTGGTGGCATTTCTAAGATGGCCTTGATTTTGGAAGGGTCGACTTCGATGTCCCTTTGTGTAATCAGAAACCCTAGCATTTTTCCTGCTGTAACACCAAACGTACATTTTTGAGGGTTCAGCCGCAACCGGAATTCCCTGATCCTTTGGAAAAATTTATGCAAGGCGGTGTAGTGGCCCTCTCTGTCTTTGGACTTGACAATCATGTCGTCCACGTACACCTCAACCTCTTTGTGGATCATATCATGTAGTATTGTGGTCGCGGCCCGTTGATAAGTAGCCCCAGCGTTCTTCAACCCAAACGGCATTACCCGGTAGCAGTATGTCCCCCACGGGGTGGTGAACGCAGTCTTTTCCCGGTCTTCGGGTGCCATCACTATCTGATTATACCCTGAGAAGCCATCCATGAATGAGAGCAAAGCGTGCCCTGCTGTGAAGCCCACTAACTCATCGATGTGCGGTAGGGGAAAGTCGTCCTTCGGACTAACTCTGTTCAGATCTCTGAAGTCTACACACACCCGGATCCTGCCATCTTTCTTCGGCACCGGCACAATGTTGGCCAACCAAGTCGGATATTCAGATACCAGCAGGAAGCCTGCGTCAATTTGCTTGGTGACCTCTTCTTTGATCTTGAGAGCCCAATCCGGGCGGATCCTTCTGAGCTTCTGCTTGACAGGTCGGGCCTCGGGGTCAAGGGGGATCCGATGCTGTACAATCTCAGGATCGATTCCAGGCATGTCTTCGTAGGACCACGCGAAAACATCTTTGAAATCTTTTAATAAAGCGACTAAGCGCTCGCGTTCCTCCGAAGACAACGTGGACCCAATCTGGACCAGCCGCGGGTCCTCCTCAGTACCAATGTTCACAGAAATGATTTCGTCCATTAATGGCTTAACAAATCTCTCTTGCTCCTGCTCAATTAAACGTTGTAAAACCGGAGGAACTTCGTCCTCTTCGTTTTCATCAAAGTTTTGAAAGTCTGAATTAATACAATAAATCAGGGGCACAGAAAAATACTCAGAAACCACAGTTGCCTGATTCTCATTAAGTTCATCCAAATCGTCCTCGGTTACAATAGACTCAAATGAGAAAGAAAAAGACGACCTGGACAAGACCGTGGCATCCGGGTGAACATCCCCAAGAGTACCAGACTCAGACTCAGTCGAGCTGGAACCTGATTCCGACTCACAAGACTCGGTGGAATCAGATTCCGGCTCACTACCTGACCCGGTACTGCTGGATAGAAATCCCTCCTCGTATTGCCAGATGAGGGAGGGTGCGATCGATGCGTCCAAGATGGCTGTTGGTCGGCTCGCAGCCGTTTCATCCCCAATCATGGAGACCATGAAGTTATTCCCCAAGCAATCTTGGTCGATCGGAGGATCAGAGAGGAGACATGCCAGTGCTACCCCCATTTCCAATTCCGTGCCCTCAGCATCCTCTGCCTTATTCTGCTCAGCCTCAGTTATTGGGTCTGTCTGCTCTGTGGCAACGTCCTCCCCGGATAGTTGCAGGTCGAAAAAGATTTCAAAGCCTGGCACGCGCTTCCTCTCCGCGTTGAACCATGGCTCTGGGAAGCCGCAAAATGGAAAATCTTCCCCCTCCCGGACAAAGCGTCCGTTCAGGGTACCCTGAATGGGCCTATGCATTAGATCAAAAGGCTTCCCAGCCTGCTTCGCCCTGGCCCTGCCGGCCATTTCCTTTCCTTTCCTCGCCCAGTCTTCTTTGGTAGGCAGATAACCTAATCCAAAGGTATGTGGATTATGTGGCACTTCGGCCAACGTTGCGACTCCTTTCCTGCCGCTTCTTCCCAATCCCATCCCCGGGATATGCTGTAGCTTGTTCATGAGGTAGACGGCTTGAGCGCTGACATACACACCCTCATTCACAGCCATAATGTTTTGTACTACCCGGGCCTCAGCCAAAGTAAATCCCGATATAAACATATCCTCCATGCCGTGTTCAATCTCCAGGACTGGCGTAGATACCTCCGGAGGAGGATGGATTGATGAATTCCCAAAAACAATGGCTACTCCCTTTCCATAGGGGTATTTCACCATTTGATGTAGAGTAGATGAGACGGCCTTCACCTGATGCAACCAGGGTCGCCCCAAAAGCATGTTAAAAGATGCAGGGACCTCCAAGACGTGAAAATCTACCTCTTGTTGTCCAGGCCCAATCTTGGTTTGGATTTTTACTGTCCCCAGGACATCCCTACTCGTATTGTCATAAGCTTTGATCACTTGAGAAGTTGGGGTGAAGTCCGCAGGCTTTAACCCAATCGCATAGGCCGTCCTGGCCGGGCAGACATTGATAGCGGATCCGGTATCAACCAGTACCACCGGAATCCATTTGTCCCTGCATTCTACAGAGATGTAGAGGGGTTTGTTGTGATCCACGCCCTCAGGCGGCAGTTCCTTATCCGTAAAGGTCAATGCCGGGGAACCTCCTCCCGGGAAGACCAAACCAACTAGTTGTTCCGGCGTAGTTTCGATGGAGAGTTTCGCTCTGTCCATGGCAGATAAGACAGCCTGCCGGTGTACCTTGGAAGCCATAAGCAGTCCCCAGATGGAGATGTCTGCTTGTATTTTCTTTAGCTGCTTCAGTACAGCCTCCTCTTCAACTTGCTTCTCCTTCTGCTTCTCCGCTTCTTTATCTTTCCCTGATACCTCGGGTTGATCAAGGTGTGGGGGCTTGAAATACCGCCCACTTCTAGTCATATGGTCCACCTCTTCAAGATACCAGGTGCTGTCTGGTTGGCCACCTGCCCAATCTTCGTCTGTGTGGGCGAGATACAAGTCGTCATCTTCCCACCACATTCCACTGGCATCCAATAGACACCTGTCTGGTTCCGACTTGCTTGTGCTCTCAGCATTTTCCTCCCTCATGCTCACAGCATGTTCAATTTTTGTGCCCACAGCACTCTCAATTTCCTCATGGTTCTTCGCTTTTCGGGCTCTCTCAGAAACCCATCTCTTTTCTTGTTCCTCTAGTGCCAGTTGTTCAGTTTTCAAAATGTCTTGGTCCCGAGCGGAATTCTTCGCACCGGCGCTCTCCGGCGATTCACTCTGACCTTCGGCCCTTTCGGCCACAAATGGTACAATGTCAGGCTGATCATCCAACCACCCGACGACTTCCGCTGACTCCTCGTAATCAAACCAATTAATTGATGCATCACCCGCTTCCTGATCGTTGAAAAATTGAAGGTTGGCGAAGCCCTCTTCCGCCACAGTCAAATCATCCCCTGCTGATTCAAGTTCATCTCCCCGGATCATACACAACTCAACCTTCTCTGGCAACCCCGTACTCAGCTTAGGTTGGCTCATTGACAAGATATATCCACTCGGATCATAAGCTCTGCCAGCTAAATTCTCAGATTGCTCCACCCCAGACTCAACAGCTTTGCTCTCCTCGGAAGCCTGCCCCGTTCCATTCTCGGTGGTCACCACCTTTGGCTCAGGTTGGGTCGTGGAGGTGTCCACCATGCACAAATCCGTGCTATCAGGGAGGATCACCTCCGGCTTGGGTAGGTGGGAGGGAGTAATGTAGATGCTAGGGTCGTAAGATACGTACCCAGTCTGGATAAAATTGATTCTTTTGGGTGGATCTTGGTTATGTGCTGGGAGCGGGTTAGTTGTGACGTTGGGTCTCTCGGGAGGTAGAATGATGTTTTTGTCAATGAGGTCTTGAATCTCATGACGCAGCCTGTAACATTGGTCGGTATCATGACCATGCTGCTGGTGGTATTTGCAATATTTGGCTGGGTTGTGGGAAGGGGGGAGTGGATTTGGAGGGGGCCTCGGTTCCAAGGGTTTCAGATGCCCCTTTCTGACTAGAACCCCGAGGACTTTGGACAAAGGCATATGTAATGGGGAGAAGGTTCGTTGACCCCTGGGTTGGTACCTTGAAGCTTGGTTACTGCTCCCAGAGGCATCAGAAAAAGGTGTGGCCGCTGCGGACCTTGGTTGGGGAGGGGGATTGGTGGTGACCATTCCGACCTCTGAAGTTCTTGTATTGGCAGAGCCACTCGGGCCTGCATTGGTATTCCGGTTGAATGTTCTTCGGGGCTGATCCCGGTCTTGGTCAAACAGACCTTGTTTCATCGCATCCTCTATTTGCATCCCCATATCATGTAGATCTGCGAAAGTGGGGAAAGGGACTACGATCATTTTCTTCATTAATGCCGGCTGGAGATTGCGCACAATCATCCGGATCTGATCTCTGTCTGTTGGCCTTAAGGTCATCATCGATGCCTTCGCCCTCCACCGGGTTACAAAGTCAGAAAAAGATTCTTTAGGCTCCTGCCTCGTTGTCTCGAGATCACGAGTGGTAATCTCGATCTGTGTGTTATATGAATATTGTGCAACGAAGGCCTCGGCCATCTCATCCCAGTTTGTCTTCACATCATCCTCCAGCTTTGCATACCAAGTGGATGCCACACCCGATAAAGTCCGACCGAACAAGGAAAGCTTTTGCGGTCGGGTTAGGCCCATTGGTCTTAAGATGTCTGAAAATAGCCGGAGGTGGACCATGGGGTCCCCGGATCCATCAAAGCGATCGATCTGGGGCATCTTAAATCTGTCCGGCAATGTCACGGCCACATCAGTATAGCCGTCTTCAATGTCTGGGATGGCCTTCACCCCCTGTGATTTCTTGAAGAGTTTTTCCAACTTGCTCAGTTTCAGAGCTGTCTGGTCTACCTCGAACTCAAATGGAGCGTCCGGGTAGTTAGGTGTAATGTTTTTGGACAGTTGTGGTAGAAGCGGGGGCGGAGCCAGCCCCGTTGGAAGACCCGTGTCCTCTTGGGTGTTTTGTGGGTTTGGCGGAGCATTCTGTGGATTCGGGAGGGTAGCTTGGGTATTCTGCAGATTTGGAGGGGCATTCTGGCCAGTAGATGTCGGCTCAGGTAATGGGGCCCCGGGTGGTGGAGGAACCTGATGCGCCCCTAGTGGAGGAGGGAGTTGGTGTGAAGCAGATGCTGCATTCTGCTGTTGTAATCTGGTGATCAACTCAGACTGTTGGGCCATAACAGCGGCCTGCTGTTTGGAAAATTCCGCCTGGCGGATAGCATCATCTTGCATTTGTTTCATGCTCTCATTCATCTGGCGCATCATCGCCTCCATTGCTGTATTCTGTTGTTCCATCTGAATAACCGGCAAGTGTATCTCTATAGCAGAAACAGGAATCTCAACCCGACTGTCTGACACTAGAGTAGGCTGCTGTACCAGTAATCTCTGCTCTGATGGACTGCGTTTCCTCGGCCTCCTTCTGATAACCGGGGGTAATGAATGGAACACCGGATGTCCGTCAACTAGATCCTCGGATCGTGTAAGTCGGCGACCTCGTGTCCAAAGTGCTTGGGGAATATCTGATGGTTCGGAAGCAATTGTGCCACAAACTGCCCTAACAAAAAGATAATAAAGCAAAAAGGAAATAAATGACCAGAAAAACGGGCAGCATAACAGCTTAAATTTAAATACACACAACATACAGTCGGGCATGCAACACGCAGTTTATAAGCTGGAAATACATTGTCCTCAACCACTGATCACTGTTCCTGTATTACTGTTTCCCAAAACTGAATCGGATATCCGCAGACGACTGATTCTCAGATAACTGACTGATGCCCGCAGGCCTGATATCGAAACTGATAAACCGATGCCCGCAGGCCTGATGCCCAAACTCATACTGATATATGCATTCCCTGTAGAGACGCACTCTAACAAGCACATAACAGATAAATGAGAGCCAAAACACCCCTATGTTGGGGTAGGGTTTCCCTGTCCTATTTCGTCAGGAACTAGGGGTTCACTACGCACGCAGCGGCTTCAAACAACCTATAAACGGGTAAGCAACCTGTCCTAGTTTGGAATAGTCACTATGGATCCGAATATGCACTAGGTCGAATGGTCAAAAAGGGTGCCCCGGTAAAACCGGGGTTTGTGTTCCCATGCTGTCAGAGCCCAGAGCCGATCAGCCTTACGGACATGACTTGACAAGACAAGCCTCCGGCAAATCGTTCGGGAATGGCATATGGCAAACACGGTGTCCTAGGCGCACCAATGCAAATGCAATGCAAAGAAACACACAAGTGTAGTCAAAAGCAGATATCATGAGTTCGAGTCAAGTTCTCTAACTCCCCAGTGGAGTCGCCAGAAACTGTAACAACGCCCGCGGGGGACCTCGCTACAGTTCGGACTCGATTTTGTTGCGGTTCTAAATCTTGAACCAAAGAGTCCAAATCCGGCAAATCGTTTTGAAAAACAGATTTTTTTTTTGAAAGAAGTGCCAAACATGGACTGCTTTGCCAGATACAGAGTCGCCACCTAAATATTTTTTAAATGGGAAATTTAGGAAACCCTAACTCGGTGCCAAAGGCCACGTGTCCGTCATCACCAAAGTTGGCTCGGGAACTTGGGTACGATTGGGGAAGGTCACATCGTGAGCACCCCCGCTCGCCCGGTCAAAGACCGGCCTCTACTAACCATGATATCTGTTTTTGAAAACTTTGTATGTTCTTATTCCGGTTATTAGCCTAGGTTACTATGTGATGCGCACAGCATACAAGTATAGACCGAGTCGCCTGAATTGGAACAAAACATTTCATGTTTGTTTGAAAGACGATTTGCTACCCGCAGGTAGGCTTAAAATGCAGATTTTGCCACCCTTGGGTGGGCTTAGAAAACATGGTGTTGCCACTATCTAGTGGGCTTAAAACAAACAATCGATGAATTATTCCAATTCAGATAACTCAACCTTCACCCACAGGCATTCAAGGCAGTTATATCACATAAGCACATAGCCTCATGGCAAGCATGCTATTTATGGCAATCACTCACACGCATGCAAGGATGCTAAAGCATAAAACTTACCGAGTACTCCAAGCCAAAACAGAAACCGGTTAGAAATCATGCATGAATCCTAAGTATGCTAAAATGCCTAATGCAACACATGCAAAATGCAACTATAGCAGGCTCGGCTATTCTAAACATGGTATGTGAAATGTTACAACTAACATGTATTCAACTTGAAATTGAAATACGATGCAGTTTGTATGATGCGCCGAGCCCGGTGCGTGCAAAACAGATGAATGATGCAAACATGCTGTCATGCTGTATGCTAATTGAAATATGCCCTATATCTAACCATTGTAAGCGGATAAATAAAAGGGAGAAAGAAATGGGGGTTGGAAGACATACATCACACTCACACACCCTTATTACATTTATGCCCTCGCACAGAGGGTCCGAATAAATAATAATACAGACCCGGATAATAGAATAGTACAATCCGAAATAAATATACAAATTAAACTAGAAAACAGTAAAAACTGGCATGCAAGCCAGGGACTGCCTTGCTTCTGATGTATGTTGCATATTGGACTGCCTGGCGCGGAAATCCACTGGGATGCCCCGATTAGCCTCTGTTCGCAGTATTTCTCGAAATGCGTGCCAAACTCCGGAAAGTTGCTGATCCTTGATTTTGCTGCAACAGAGAGCAGGAAAAGGGCATAGCAATGTATTTCACAAATATATGCATGCCTCGATCCTCGTGCCACCAATCACGCACATCGATGTATGATGGCCGAGGAGCCGAATTGCACAGCTCAATATAGGATGAATGCACATGAATGCGACAACAAAACCTAACTCCATCATGGGTAATCCGGAGTGTCGGTGACTGGGGAATTGAGACACGTTCCGTCACTCGGAGTGCGAAACATACCTCGTTTCCCGTGCAATATGCATGATATGCATGAAATGCAACTAATATACAACCTAGCATGCGCAATGCTATGAAAATGAGATGTCTCGAAATGCATGCCCACGGGCACGCAAACCGAGGCGATGCGGAACGACATGCGAAATGTAATGATGGGCTTACACCAACATGAAGAGGGCCTCAGCCACACTTACATAGGATGCCGGAATGAAAAGGATGAGGTGCCTCGAAATGCGTGCCCACTGGCACGCAAACCGAGGCAAAGATGAAATGTAAATCGGATAAAACAGAGTGCCTCGAAGTGCGTGCCCACCGGCGCGCAAACCGAGGCAATGATGAGATGGAAAATCGGATAAAACCGAAGTGCCTCGAACCGCGTGCCCACAGGCGCGCAAACCGAGGCGATGATGAAAGATGAAAATCGGATAAAACCGAAGTGCCTCGAAACGCGTGCCCACAGGCGCGCAAACCGAGGCGATGATGAAAGATGAAATTGCACACGGAATGCCGCGATGGGCTTACACCAACATGGGAGAGCCTCAGCTCACTCACATAGGAGGCCGTCGGGTAAAAACAAAGCTGTCTCGAAACGCGTGCCCGCAGACACGCAAATCGAGGAATGCACAAGATGGCATACAGAATGCAGTGATGGGCTTATGCCAACATGAGAGAGCCTCAGCCGCACTCACATAGGCTGCCGTCGGATAAAACAGAGGTGCCTCGAAGTGCGTGCACACGGGCACGCAAACCGAGGCAATGCATTTAAGGCATGAAATGACATGGGAAATGACATGCAAGCATGCAAACCATATTTCAGCACCTAAATAAAGGGGGAAACAACCCCGAAACAATTCGAAATGACACCCGAAGCATGCAATCATCCCGAAAATGTGAAATTAAGCCCCGGAATGGCCTATAGCCATGCTATACATGCAAAATATGATTATGGAAGCAAGAACAGTAGCAAGGCAGTCCCAAATATGGCATTTTTTTAGTAACAAACATGTCCAAAATGCTAGCATAGGCATGGCAACATTAGCTCGCAAGAATACGGTAAAAGAGAGGATTTACAAAGCAAGTAGTATATAGAAAATTCAAAAGGAAAAACTTTCTTCTACAACACTGAAGAGGGCCCAAAAATAAACATATATTTAGTTTATGGCAACCCCAAAATCAGAATAAAATCATGCTAACAATTCCATGCAAAATGGAGCTTAAAAGAGGTTATAACAAGAGATATGCAAAGAACACACCAAATGACAAAATTTTCTTCATGAAACATGTAAAGGGGGTCAAAATAAGACCCCTCTCAGTTCTGACCAAGAGCTAAAACCACAAGCACAAAAGGCTACAAAACATGCAAGATTTAGGGCCTAAAATGGATTTCAAAGAGAGGTGGTGTATAGAATGGCCAAATGAGGTTGAGCTCCTCTACAATGTTGTAGAGGGGCTCAAAATAAGCAAGAAAGCAGTAGGGGTCGGACCCCTAAAAACCAACACAAATAGGTCAATTTTAGCATGCAAAAATGTGACAAACTTGGTGAATATTGAAGGAACTAGTATATAGAAATACCAAATGAAGTTGAGCCCTTCTACAATGTTGTAGAGGGGCTCAACTTTAGCACAAAAGCAGTAGGGTTCGGAGCCCCAATTCTCAACCAATTAGAGTATAAAAAAAGATCAAGAAAAAGCCCTAAAAGTTGGTTTTGAATACTTACCCTTGAAGACTTGTCTTTCTTTGCTTCTTGGCTTTGATTTGTAGCTTCTCAACCTCTGAAATTCACTTCCTAGCTGCTGGAATCGAAGTTGGCATGGTGAGGCTAGGTGTTGGTGAAGGAATCAAGCAACACTTAAAGCTTTTTTGAAGGTTTTGGCTATGGAGATTAGGGTTTTTGCTTAAGTGTTCTTGAAGACCATTTTTGTAACCTTGAGGAAGAAGCTGATGGTCCCTTTAAATAGGCAAAACAAGGTGTAAAAGGGGAGGGAAATGGAGGCAATCTTTCCCTCCCAAAATATCCCCCGGATGGGGTGATATTTTGGCAAAAATATCCGGACAGCTGGGATGAGCTGGAAAGCAAGAATCCGGTCGGCCAGGTGGTTCTCTGCAAGGTGGCCGGCCAGCCACCCCTTGTGGCCGGCCAGCCACCCCCAAAAAATGAAGTGTTGAATTTCGGGCCGACCAGTATACATTAGGGTCCTCCCAAGTGTGTAGAATAAGGCCCCAAGGTTGGAATTTGGCAACTCTGAAGCAGAAGTCACAACATAGAGCTTGAAGAAGAGGCTCAAAAATGAACCTCCAAGTTTCTGGCCGACCATGCTTGTTTAGGGTCCTCCCATGCCCCCTCATCACAAATATGCAGCTTTGGTTGGAAGAAAATACCCCCAAGGTATTCAACATTGGCCCGGAAGTGAGAAAAACGGGCTCCGGAGGAGCGAAACTGGCTATCTGGGATAATTGCTGGCCTCCCACCCCCCAGTGATCTTCCTGGTATTGAAACAGAGGTACCTGCCAAGTTTGAACAAAAACTAATGAGAAATGAACGCTCGGAGCCAAAACCGAGCAATTCGGGATCCCGAAAATGGGCTGCGGGTGCCGGAAGTGGTGTTCGGCAGCGAAGTGGGTATCTGCGACCCCAGTGTCCCTCGGAATGACAAAACAGAGGTTCCTGCCAAAAATCAGAGAAAACTGATGCAAAATGAAAGCTCGGGGCCTAAACCGCGCGATTCGGGGTCTCGAAAACCGGCTACAGGCACCGAAAGTGGCATACGGCCACGAAGTGGGCATCAGAGGCCCCAGTGTTCCTTGGAATGATAAAACAGAGGCACTTGCCAAAAACCGGAGAAATCGGAGATGGTTGGGCGGTCCCGAACCGAGGCACACGGCCTGACGGTCCCGAAAACCGGGAACCGGGCTTCGAAATGGGCAAAATGGCCTACGGCCACGAAAATTAGCTCACGGCCACCAAGAGATGGTCTACGGGACCACTCCCTTCCCTCAGGAAAGAAAACAGAGAAAACCGAGCCTGGTTCGCAAACCGAGACAAGGTAGAGAAGAAAGTTCGGAAGTCCGGAGGCAGGGCGCACGGCCGCAACTCTGAGACTTCTGAACGAGCACAGTATGCAACATCACCAAGCGCTCAATCGGTGACGTCTAAGTCTTGAGGACGGTCAAAAATGGGGTGTCTACAGGGTGATAACCAAAGTATGGAGATACAAACGGAGTACAACTACGAATGCAAGATCACAAGACCAACGAATGCAGTACAAAGAGCATAGGGCAAATTCAGATGCATTAAACAAACAGTGCAGAGCTGGGAATGTATATAAGAAGTTGAGGACTTACCAAGCAACGTCGACGAAAAGGATGCCGGATTGAAGTTCGCCGGAGTCAGACAGCGTGGGTAGTCAGAGCCAGATGACGAAATACTCGCCGGAGGAGATGATTGGAGCAAATTGCAGAAACTTCAAAGCACGAAAATGGAGGATTTGGGAAAGAAGCGTTAGAGAGAGAAAATTTGATTGAAAATTGAATTCTCAAAAGTGAAGAGACGGAAAGAGAGGGAGATGTTTTGTTACAAACACGAAAAGGCGGCAAACCATAATGATATGCCTTGGACGATGTGTTTGTCAGGTGGCGTGCGCAGAAGCGACGCGACCTAATGGTGCGTGTCAGGTACGAATCAATAAAAGAATAACGCGTGGCTGAAACGGTTGAGAAAACCATGCGTGACAGCTTATGCGCAGATAGAACTCTTGGAGTTCTTGATTTAATGGAGCGAGAACCTCGGCTAGAGGGACGATCTCGGTTAAAGAACTTGAAAAACTTGGTTCTTGGTTCTTAGGCATTGGTAAAGCAGACTGTAGTCTTGGTCATATGGAGCCGACGTGTGATACCCTTGGCAATGAAGGACAGAGTAAGTCTTGGCTGACATGCTATGTGGACAAACGATGTAGGTTCCATCACCTCAGGATGCCAAGGTAATAGAACTTAGGGGGCAGTTGTGGAGTCATATTTTGTAAATGGCAACACGTGGCCAAGGTGACACCGAAGTGTCAGCCGAGGTGCCACGTGTCTTGGTCATGGCGTCGAGGTTATCTCGGCTAGGCCGAGGTTATCTGCGAAGATACCGGAATCCGGGGTGAACGAATAAGGGACAAGAGCCATAGGGAGGATCTCAGTTTGGATAAAGATAAAGCTTTTGGGGAGTTTATCCTTATCTGGTTGAGGGTCTAGGATAGGCATTGAGCTTGAGTCCAAGTGAAACCAGGCTTCTACAGGGATTAGGTTAGTGCTGGCTATAAAAGTAAGGCACTCTCGTGGGTCTAAGGTATGTTTTTTGTATTCTGGCTAGTGAGTTAAGCACTTGCTATCTTTGAGAGATAACTGAGTATTGACTTGATCGTCGGAGTGCCCCCAGGTGGACGAACCACCGTAGGAGTCTTATCTTTCTGTGACAGGTTGTTTGGGCGAGATCTATTCTGCGGTGCTCTCCAGCTGAGTACTTGTTTGGCAGTGTGGTCCGAAATCAACACCCACAATATGTTTTATTTTATATGCTCTATATAATTTGAAATCGTATGCAAGTTAGTTTATTTTCTATCAATTTTGTCGCAATATTTATTTGTGCTTAATGCTTTGTGTTTTATTTTGCTAGACTAACCGTTTACGCCTATCCAAGCCCAATTTTCAATATGAACTTGTTTGCCTAGGCCCAACTAGAATACAAAGAATTAAACTTGGGCTGGGCCTGAATTAGACGACCTACCAATTAGGAATGGCAACGAGCTAGGGTGGGGCCGAGGATTACATTTCTTGTCCCCGATCTCCGAAGGTAAAATATTCCCTGTCCCCGCCACCCGATCCCCGACGGGGAACCCATCACCCCCCAACCCCCTAATGGGGATTGGGTTTCTCCAACCCCGAAAAATCTCCATACAAAAACAACAAAATCATCAACATCATCAACTACAACAAATCATCAACAACATCAACAACAACAACATCAGCAACATTATTTGTGTATCTGAGTAAAGAGAGATCTGAGTAAAGAGAGAGATAGAGATAGATAGAGAGAGAGAGAGAGAGAGAGAGAGATCTGCTTAGATCTGCCATAGTGGACAGAACTAACGTTGGAGTATGGAGGTTCAGCAACTCTAGCATCGCGACAGTAGCGGTGGTGCAGAGGAAGAGGTGACGGTCGCTGTGGAGAGAAAAGAGAGAGTGATTCGGTGGTTCGTTTTTCTCTCTCTCTACTCTCTGCTCTCTCTCTCTCTCTTTTTTTGCTTTCTTTCTCTCTCATTGATTCGGTACTCTCTCCCTCTATTCTTTGCTCGCTGATTCGGTGAATAGAGAGGTGTGTATATATATATATATATATGTGTGTGAATAGATATAGAGGTATATATGTAATTTCAGTTCGGGGGAAACGGGGCCAAGGTCGGGATCGGGACCGGGGCTGGAAAACGTATCACCGACCCCGATCAAAAAATTATCCAGGATTTATTTCGAATACCATCCCCAACCCGTCGGGGGTATTTTTCAAAGAAAAACCGTTCTAATTGGGGTCGGAGGGGCAGGTCCCGTTAGGCCAAACTCAAATTGTCATTCATGCTACCAATAAGTTTGATTTCTTTTCTAGCTAGGCTAATTCATTTATTACCATTAAACCTTATCAACATTTTTTTATGCAAAAGAGAGAAATGAGATCGGAGGAAATGGTGTGCCGTTGTGGTGGGTTTTTGCCATTTTTGAGTGACAAAAAGGAAATAATAGGTTTTGTGCAGTGTTATTTGTATATATGATGTATATAATGAATACGATAAAAAAAATTCATATTACAATATCTAAGAGTCAATAATTTGTATATATTTAATATTCTTTTATATTTATATACATCATTCGATTTTGAGTTGCTTGGGTACGTAATATCTTTGAAAAGTCCGGTCTTCAAATTTCCAAATTCAAAAATATATTGTCTAAATATTAAAAAATTTCATGCTCAACTCGGATGGCTTGAATTGAGGCCGTTTGAGTTGCACTTCTACTTAAAAATAATCACATAAGACCATCTCCAACGGTGAACCAAACCCAGCATCAAATTTAAATTTTGATGAAAAATTCACTTTTTTGAGCTCCAACGGTTTCACCAAATCGATACCAAATCGAGAATTCAGCAAATCTTGTATCAAAATGAGAACAGGCGAAGCATTTCACCAAAACACTGTTCCTGACCGTTGGGAGAGACCAACCGGTCAACCAACCGGTTGCCCGGCCGGTTGACCAACCGGTCAACCGCCTAAAGGTTCAAACGGTTCGAAGAAAAGGTTCAGACAGTTAAAAAAAAAAAAAAAAAAAAATTTTTTTGCCTAGGTGGTCGACCACCCGGTCGACCGGCCGGTTGACCACCCGGTCGACCACCCAAAAGTTCAAAAAGTTCAGAAAAAAGGGGTTCAAACCGGTAAAAAAAAAAAAAAAAAAAAAAAAAAAAAAAAAAAAAAAAATTTGCCGTTACCGGTCGACCGGCCGGGCGACCACCCGGTTGTCCCAGACAGTCCCAGATAGATTTGATATTTGGTGAACCATTGGAGCCTCTGGTATTAAATCAGGAAAAGAGTGATTTTTTTACTCAGATTTGGTGAAAAGTTTGATGAACCGTTGGAGATGCTCTAAGAAGTTAACTTTTGCTATACTAATATTAGTTGACAATATTATCATCTAATGAATAATTTTAATTTGTATGGAGAATCACAATAATATACCATTGAAAAAATTGGAGACCAAGATTTTTCATCTGAAAATAGAAGAAAAAACTATGTTAGAATTGTTTTTCTCATTACCCACGACATTCATTCCACACAAACTAACAGCGGTTCCTTCATTTATTTACCTTTAAACGCCCAAATCTTGCTTCCCATTTTTCATTCTTTTTCTCATTATCTCCACAACATTCATTCAATTAACACAAACAAACAGTTCCTTCATTTATTGACCTTTAAAAACCCAAATCTCACCTCCCACTTTTCAGATACTCAACAAAGTCATCAACGTACTGATGATGCAGCTTTTGATCCCTGAAAATCGCAGCAGCTTTCTCTACCCGAGTCCTCATTTCGTCTCCTTTCTTGGAAGCCATAGCTTTTCTCAGACAGAGAGCTATGTCATTCCCGCAAAACGACCCATCTTCACCTCTGTCCACTTCAATTGCCAAACCTTTCTCCACCAACAACCTCGCGTTCAATGGCTGATCGACGATCAGTGGCAAAACAACCATACAATGCCCGAATTGTAATGTTTCGATCACTGAACCCCAACCGGCGTGAAACAACGATCCTCCGATTGATGGGTGAGCCAGAATCTCGATCTGCGGTGCCCATCCCATGCAGACTTTGCCTCCGATGGAGGTCCGGCGGCCGAAATCCGGCGGCATAGTGTCGAGATCGTCGGAAGCCCAACTGGGTTTTCTCAGAGCCCACAAAAATGGCAGTTCCGATGACTCCAACCCAGAGGCTATCTCGTAAACTTGGTCTCTGGAGAGTTTACACTCGCTTCCGAACCCAACAAACACCACCGATTTGGGTTTCTGTTCGTCGAGCCATTCGAAGATCTTACTCCACTCCCCGTTATGCGCGGCGACAATGGGTGTTTTGTTGGGTTTTTGGGGCAGAAGAACGCCAGTCGGAATCACCCTCTTATTACCTATGATCTTCCCGAACAAATCAAAATACTCACCTTCAAACTCTCTGCAACTACGAATCGCCACAGCTCGACACCCATCAAGTGTTCTACCGACTCGCTCGGCACCCGAAATTCCCGAGGCATTTGCTGTGTAGAACCCAGCAATGGCTCCGATTGCTTCATAACGACGATAATGTACCGAGGATCGGAAACTGACCCACCACGGCGGCGACGTCAAGTCCTCCGGCGACGACCTCAGTCTTCTCTGGCCATTACCGGATAAATATTCCGGTGGGCCGAAGAACACATTGGTGGCGGCAGAGAAAGCAGAGAAGATGACGAGAGGGATATGGCACTCCTTGGCTACATCAACAGTCCAGTAAGAAACGAAGTCGGAGATGATCCAATCGGGTGATTGTTCAATAACGAATTGCTTAAAGGGGTGTTTGAGGAGATCGAAGGCGGCCATTAAGTGCTCGACATTGTCGGCGGGGATGTCGACGGTGGCCTCCATACCTTCTGGGAGAAGGTTCGAGCCCACCGTCGACCACGAAAGGGGGACGAAGGTGATGAGGGATGACAAATGGGGAGGGAGTTGAGGGAGTCTCTGAATGTTGTTTCGGGTAGAGATGAAGGAGACGTGAATACCGGCTTTGGCTAAGGCGATGGACAGCTCGTAAAATGGCATTAAGTGGCCGAATGCGACGAACGGTACAAGGGCTGCGTGAATGTCTCTCTCCATTGTTTGTTTGGGGCTTGAGTGGAAGAGCCTGGATACAAGCCGGGAGTGTGTAACCTAATTCTAGTGTATCATCCATTTGTAGAAAGCAACTTGGATCCGTTTGGTTTAGTCCTCATTTGATAAATATTTCGGGATTAAAAAAATATAAAAAGATAAAATAAATTATATAAGTTAATAAGGTAACGTATTATAGCTAAATTATAATTTTACACTTTTTCTCTCACAAAAATAAAAAAAAAAATTTAAAAATAAAAACAAACGAAACTAAAAAAAGCAAGTTAAAAAAGTCCCAACACAAAAAAGTTGACTATCATAGCCAATGCCAAAAACTTTAGTTTCAAAATTATGATTTGAATAGAGAATTATATTTTGAATTTTGAGTTTTTAAATTATGATTTGAATAGAAAAAATTTGTTTGGTTATGAATATTGAAAATAATTTTAGAATGATTCTTAGTTTTTTTTAATTAATTAATATGCAGAATGTGAAAGAATGTAAGAGGAGAGAGAAGAGATGAGAGAAAAAAAATAATTGATTGATTGATTAATAATAATAATAATAAAGTAAAGAGAGGAGTTTTAAGATAATTTTAAATTGTATTTTAAAAATATATTTAGTTAACATGTTTTATTTAAATCATAATTTAAAAATAGAGTTGAATATTAAAAGATAAATCAAATGCTATCTTATTTTTTTATTTTTTATTTTTTGTTTGGGAGGGCATTTAGGTTAGTCTTGTCATTTCCTAAAAAGGTTAAAAAGTCAAAAAATTATTATCCTATTTAAGGGGTGATTTGGAATGATCTAAATAAGTGTATTTTTTAACTTTTTATGAAATATGGATTGGGTGGGTTTGAACTGATGTGATAGAGAGGTGATGTTACTTAAATAAGATGATGTGATTTAAATAAAATAGTAACTTTTTGACTTTTTTAGATTATGACAAATAAGACCTCACATTATCTCATTTAGATCACATCACCTTTCTATCACATCATTTCAAACTCAACCTATATTTTATAAAAAATTAAAAAATACACTTATTTAAAATATCTCAAATAACCTGTTAGTGAAAAAGTAGCGGACAAATAATTATATTTTCGTTCTATTTTTTTTTTTTTTTTTCTTTTTCATTAGAGCTCATTGTTGTACTTGGTGCAAGTACTCTTTTATGTGTTAAAATCAATGTTTGGAGCTCATTGTTGTACTTGGTGCAAGTACTGTTGTACTTGGTGCAAGTACTCTTTTTTGTGTTAGAATCAATGTTTGGAGCTCATTGTTGTACTTGGTGCAAGTACTCTTTTATGGGTTAGAATCAATGTTTGGAAACCCGAGTCGGTGAGCGAACGGAAAAGGAATCGGCTGGATAGATGGATCATCAGTTCAATCGTCGAGTCAAAACGGTTGAACTATGGTGTTATAATTAATATTATATAATTAAAAAATATAATTAAAATTATAAATAAATAAAAATATATATAAATACTCAAATAAAAATAAAAATTGTTGTATAGTATTTATTAATAATATTTAATACAGTCATAATTGATAAAAAAAAAAAGTCAATTGTTTTAAAGAAATTAAATTTTTTAAACATATCTTTCAAACAAATTGATTGAATGTTAGGTTTAATTTTGGAGGAAAATGAAATTTTCAACTCTCCCTCCAATTAATATGTTTCAAATAATTTGATTGAATCCCACATAGAATTTTGTAGGTTCTTTTTGAAAAATCTTTTCCTATAAATAGGAATAGACTTTCGTAATCTTCTCAAACATTCAATGAGACTCTTCCTTATGAGAAGAGACTCTTGAAATAAGAATTTTTAGTCAAAATTTTAAAATATATTTATATAGTATATATATATAAGAAAGAAAGAAAGACCGGCCGGTCCGATCTGGGTTTCAAACCATTGGTTAGAATCACATGAGAAAAAATTCATCCGTAATGTAATTATTTTGGCTTCATTTAGAAAGTTAAAAGTTTGGGCTTTTTTAACTAAAGTAGTCATAAAAAATAAAATAACCTTTTAGTCACAAAAAATAAAATATCACATTAAATCCATAATTATTATATTTTTTTCTCACAAAAAAGTCATAAAAACCAAAAGCTATTCTCAAATGAGATTTTTTAATCCCAGACTAAAATAATTAAAAAAGTCAAAAAATCAAAAAGCCAACCTACTTCCTAAACGAACCTTTGTGATTGTTTCATTTATTTAAAATTTGCTTAATATTTTTTCAAAAAGCCAACCTAGATGTTTACTTTTTAAATTTACTTTCTACACTTTACATCGGGTAATGATTAAATAAAATTGGTTAATGATTAGAAAATAAATAACAAAAAGAATTAACATAGATATTTTAATAAATAAAAAAAATACATTATTGAGTTTAGAAAATGAATCTAATTTTTAGACACGAATCGCAATACTTTTTTTTTTTTTTGGTTGAAAGAATTGGTAAATAGTAAGGTTGCATGCACTTATACTTTATTGAAAAATATTATACAGAATCTTTTTTATTACTCTTTTTTTTTTTTTTTTTTTTCATTTTTAGATACAAGTGAGTGGGTTTTATGTGTATTTATTGATATGAGCCCTTTATTTTGTATCTAAAAATGAGAAAATAAAATAAAAAATATAATTATGTATAACATTGCTCTATTTTATTCTGTACTATAATTTTTTTTAATCAATAAAGTCTAATTTGAAATACTAAATACTTTTTTAAAATTTTTACAAAACTTTTGATAATTTTAACCTTATTTATGTGTAAACGCAAATTTGGGATGGCGGTTTAACATGGTTATTTACAGGAGGAATTACAAATAAATTCAAATGATCAAAAATAATTATGCAGAGATGGGGTGCATGTGAGTTTATTTAGGGAAATTATAAAATATTTTTAAAAGGTTTGGCTTTTGTCTAGTCTAAGATCGGATTGGACTGTGTTGTTGGGCCCGTGAGGCCTACCATGGGTCCCGTTTTGATAATTTGAACTGTTAATGTGTAGAACTCGTTAAGTACTATATGCTTGTAAAAAATCAAGTTGATCGGATATCGATAGCTATGTGATCAAAACAGTTTTTTGTCAATCGTTAATTTATTCACCGTCTATTTTTTTTTATATGCAAAACTGATTTGATCACATAGTTATCGATATCCAATCAACGTGATTTTTTTTAAGCATATAGTACTCGATGAGTTCTACATATTAAACGGTTTGGATTATTAAAACGGGACCTGTGATGGACCTCCACATGTCCAATAGCACAGTCTAGTCCGATCTTGAACTGGACGAAAGCCAAACCCATTTTTAAAATATCATGTATTTGTATTTTTAATTAATTTATATTTTCTTATATTTTTCAATTACTTAGGCTCCATTTGGAAAGATGATTTATGTGCTTTTTTGACTATTTTAGTTACAAAAGACAAAATAGACTATTTTAGTCACAATAAATAAAATATCACATCTAATCCATAATCATTACACTCTTCTCTCACAAAAAAAGTCAAAAAAGTTAAAAAGTCAAAAGTCTTTCCCAAATCAAACTTTTTAACCCAAACTAAAATAATAAAAAAATCAAAAAATCAATCCACTTTCTAAACGAAAGCCTTAATATAATACTTCATTTACTTATCTTTTTTATTAATTATAATACTACGGAGTAGTATGTGTACTGCCGAATTACTTGAATGATTATGAGTGAATCTTATTCAGTATGTTTGGTTTGAGTTTTCTGGATTAAGTTTTTTGAAAATTGACTTTTTTAGTTTTCGTATTTTTTTATTTTTAGTAAATATTTTTTTAATTTTAGATTTTTTTTTTACTTGTTTAGATGCACCTTACTTAGATGTATCTAAAAAGTAAAAAAATTGTAAAAAAATATTTTAAAAAATTAATAAATACATAAAAATACAAAAAATGTACTGAATTCTTGTAATTTTTTTTGTATTTTTGGTATTTAGTGAATTTTTAAAAGATTTTTTTAATAATTTTTCTACTTTTTAGGTGTATTTATGTTAGGTGTGTTTAAAAAGTAAAAAAATTGCTTAAAATATTAAAAAAATTTAGTAAAAATAAAAAAATACGAAAAATAAAAAGATAAAATTTTTTAAAAAGTGTTTTTTAAAAAGTGAAAACAAGTAAGGTGATTATTTTTTACAACACTGGTAGAGAGCCCTAAAAAACGCGGCTCAAATTGACCAAAACTGTGTCGTTTTGGGCACAAAACAACACAAAACGACGTCGTTTTGTTCAATTTGAGCCATTTGAGCCGCGTTTTTTAGGGCCCCAAACATTATTCTATTTTTTATGAGTGGCGGTGAATGGTTGTTTGTGACTTTTCTTTTCTTTTTTTAGAGAGAGAAAAAAGAAATAGAGAGAGAGAGAGGGAGAATGTGTGACTTTTTAAGTGGAAACAACTATCGTTACCCGTGAAGTCATCAACCTTCTTTTGGCGTGGGGTGGCGTAGGGACTGTTTAAAAGTAAATTAATACATGGAATGGCAGAGGGATAGATTAACGAATTGACAAATTATGATATGGGTAATTTTTGATAAATTAATAGGTTGAAAAATATTTTAATTAATTATTATTTATTTACATAATATTTATTTGTATAATATTTTTTATATATATAACATAAAGTATATATAATTATTAATTTATAATAAATTTCATATCTTAAATTTCTCTCATGTTCATTTTTACTTTGATATTTTATTAGAGGTTAAAAAATATATATGTATTAATTATAGTGGAGCAGAATAATTTGGAAGGTGGATTATAATAAAAAAATTTAAATCGCGGTTATTGGTTAGAGCAGTGCGGATCGGTGCGATTTTAACGGATTTGGCGGTATTTTACACAACTCTAATTTTAAGGGTTTGTGGGAGTTTATCCTAGATTTATTTTGACGATTTGAATTGTTTATATTGTAGAGTTCGTCGAGTATATCGTCCTTGCAAAAAAAAATTAAGTTAACTCTATGATCAACTACTAATTGTTTTTAAAAAAATTATTAAAACCATATTAACCGTTTATTTTTTAAAAATCAAATGTACTTTTCTTATAGGGCTATATATATCCAATTAATTTGATTTTTTTTTTTATGGATAATCTATTCGACAAATCATACAATGTGAACGATTTGGATAATCAAAATAGACTCAGGATAAACTCCTGCGAGCCCTGACAACAGGCTACTATGCCTTTTGGCACAACAACATCCCTCTGTCCAGGTTAGGTGCGGTTGGGAATTAGTTTTAAGTTGTTGGACAGAAAATGAAATTACTCAACGATTAAGGGGTGTAAAGCTTTTCAACCCATCACAAAATCATTTGCATCCTCTCTATTTTTATAGTTTTTTTTTTTTTTTTTCTCTACTTCACTAAGTTATTTCACTAAAAATTATTAGTTTGTACAGGGACACTCGTGGCAAAAAATTATTAGTTGGTACAGAAGCACACGTGGCTATACTCTTGACCAATCACAAGTCTCCATATTCCTTCATATTTTCAATCACCTAATACAAAATCGTTAGTCATATATTGTTGGCTTTTTTGGATTTCAAAGGTTAGAAATGTAATTTGAGCGTGCCAGCAAAGATCAATAAGTCCCTACAAAGATTTGTAAATGCCAACCAATTAGTCAGACGATTGTTTCGAAATTCTTTTAGTATCAATGAAGAGGATTACTGGTGGCTTAGTTTTTAGGAGAAAATTAAGAAGACTTAATCAAAGTAAAAGAAAGAGGAAATATAGTGGCAAAAATCAAACTTCATTAAGTGAACCAAAGTTTACAATAGTACTTTCGCACTTTCATAGCTTTGAAGGGTATTACATCAACGAACTACTTTAGAACTACTCCTAGGAATTTGAAGTGTAGTATAGGAATGTAAAAGACTGGAATTTAAAGGAATGGAGAGTGTAAAGTAAATAAACAAGTTTTCTAGATCTAGTTCTGGTTCCTGCAGTATCAGCACTCTCCTTTATTTATAGGCTCTGAAGATGATCGTCGAAGTGGCTGATAATCGTCGAAGTAGGTGATAATTGTTGAAGTAGGTGATAATTGTTGAAGTGATCTCCATAATCAGTAAGTATGGCTTTGAACAGTTTGCTCCCACTATTCTACTCCCACGGTTGGGCTTTCCTCCTGAATTTGAATTTAAATTGTAAACAACTGTTTTGGCCACATCACCTTGGGTACCTTAACTGTTTCCATGTCTCACAGATCCATTGTCACTGTTATAAGTTGCCATGTGTTTGTTGATGATTAGAGACTGTAACTTATTTCCCAAATTGCCCCTTTTGATCCACGTGTAAGGCTGCGATAGGCCTGTACAAAATATATAGCCAACATTACCTCACTAATATAGCCAATACTTGGTAATATTAGTGGATCAATGCATTTTTCCCTTGTCCTAGGACGTGCATAGAAATTATTTATCCTGGAAGTATAATCGTTTCCAAGCAATGTTTAAAACACTGAACTTCATTGAATTCCCTTTTTGTGCTTGAACCCTACCTCCACTATCTGTGTAAACAAAAAGATTGATACATCTTTGATGGCTAATCAAACCTTCTCTTTTATTGATCAAGCACGCGAAGGGGCTTTAGATAATGATAATCAATCTTGAAAGAACTTCCATGCATTTATTAGCCATATCTATCCTCCTCCATTTATACAAGTTATGGAGGCTTTCGCGGAATATGAGCCTTTAGACCAAAACTTACCCAAATAAATCTTGGAAGTTCTTCATCTGCTCCAAAACCCTCTACATGGGATGAAGCTGCCTTCTCTTCTACTAGGACTAGTGGTTGGAATGCTTGGTCAACACTAACCCAACCCCAAACAAGAGAACGAATTCATCACAGGCTTGTTGAATTTGACGATCCCACTACGATTCCTCCTTCTTCACGCAGCTCTGTTGTCACGACCCAAACCCGCCCCTGTAGGTTTAGTATCGTAACCGGCCAGTAATCTGTGGATTACCAAAGGCCTCTTAACAGATAAGCACATAGTAAGGGGGCGCGGAAGCAATTATACAAAATAGACAAGGTCGAATGAGCTGTGATAACATACATGGGACAGAATATTTCAAAACTTATGTATATACATAAATATGTCGGTCGAAGGACAGCATAATTACAAAACATTTACAAAAGTGTAATTCCCAGGACCTGACTTTACAAAACAGACAGAGACTAGCATAAGTACAAAAACAGCCATGTAACTAGACTTCGATCGGAACCTCCTCGGGAGGCACAACGGTTGGCTGACAAAAACATAAATGAAGGCCGTCAACTCTGGCCATGATCACGCGCCGGCTCACTTACATACATAATATAAACTGTGAGCGAAAGCTCAGTGAACAATAACAGAGTAAAGGGGTTTCAATGAATGAGTCCGTACAGATTCAGAAGTCATAATTCAGTTTCATATCAAATTCATAATTTGTCCAGATCACATACCGAAATCATAAGGTATACTTAAGAGTACGTGATACATCCATTAGCATTAACAGAGCAGATACAGAATAGATGCAGACACGTGAGGGTTACGAATAACCAGTTCCATAAAGGAACCTTCAGATCCGGGTAACAGAGAATAAAAACGCTGAGCCCCATGATAGAGCCTCCGGTACGGGTAACAGAGTGCAGACAGATTAAGTCCCATGATGGAACCTCCGATACCGGGTAACAGCCAACAGATATCACATGATGCTAAGCATGTCACGAATACATATAAAAAATTGGACAGTCATTCATTGTACAGAACATATCATTTCAGAAAACATATCTTAATTCTTCACATAGAAAATAAATAAAGTTGAACATAGCTTTACTATGTTATTACTCACAGTTGGCCTTGAGACAGGAAGACGGAGCAGATTGGTCAAACGGTACGCGACACGTGACCTACATAACACATAACAGATACACACCTGAAACACACGTTCTAATTGTACATAACTTACTTCGTTGGCTCTTAGTGTGTTTCTAACCTTTAATCCTCATTATGGAATCTTAAACATGGCCTAGGAATGCCTAGGATGGAATGAGGATGTAAGAATGCATTGGAAAACATTTCTTGAAACTAGCTGAAAATAAGGTCCACGCTCGAGCGTGGATTTACCCGCTCGAGCGGACATGCAGACAATGAAGCTCCGTTCGAGCGTGGACTTCCCCGCTCGAGCGGACTATAAACCTCGACAAAAGTACTTTACGCTCGATGGACGCTCGACCCCCGCTCGAGCATGAGACTCCGACCCTCGCTCGAGCATAGATTCCCTCGCTCGAGCGGACTGCAAAACACAAGAACTTCTGGGTATATACATTTCACGCTCGAGCGTAACCATCGTCGCTTGAGCGGAGGTGCATGTACTCAGGGTGCACGCTCGAGCGTGAAGTTCCCCGCTCGAGCGTGGATCAAATTTCTGGAAATTCCAGATTTGATCACCAAGCTCAAATCTAACCTTTGAACATCCAAACTCATTTTTCTAGGCTAAACTTGAGGAAACACATAATAACTCATAAAACAACATGTATTAAAAATCATTTCAAGAAATCATGGCCCAAAAGTATGCCAATTGTACAAAATTCAACTTGGAATTCAAAGTTAATTCAAGAACATAACATGCATGCACATTTTTTAGTTAAGGTTCCCCAAAACATGATCAAAAGCTATTCAATAACATGAAACTCATTGTTTTCCCAAAATTAAAGTGGACTCAACACATGCATGAGGAAATTCCTGAAAATCATCATTCAAAATGCTATAAAACATGCATGCATGCATGGATTGACCTTCCCCTCTAGTCCTTAAGCTTGATTCTCATATCTTATAGCTCAATTAACTTGAATTCATGCATGAACAACTTAAATTCATAATCAAGAGGGTGAATTTCCTACCTCAAGCCTTGAATTCTAAGTGTAGAGGCCCAATCTCCCAAGTCTTCTTCAAACTCCTCTAATTTTCTAAACAAACTTTCTTGTTGAATCAATTTCTCTCAACTCTCTCTCTCTCCCTCACGTTGGGCATCAAGAAAATGGAAGAGATGAAATGAAAAAGGTAACTTAGTGGGGTCAAAATGGCCTTGTAGGTGGTAATTTGACAAAACTAATCAAATGGCATTATTTTAATCAAATTTAATCGCTCCGAACCGAATTTTAATTAAACCTACCATAAAATTCTATAAATCCTAATTAGCACATAAATCAAGTCAATTTCTGGTTCAGACACCGATAAGGCTTTCAATTCGCAAATCGAAACAAAAACTTGAACAAATCTTCCTACGCCTAACAGATATAAACACAACCAATGCAACACACACATGCATTTCAATTCAGAATTTCTCCTTAATTGCTAATTAGGAATACTTAATCATGGATTAACGTTAGTCAGAGGTTGGGGTTGTTACATCTGTGGTGTATCCCTATATTCCATTCGACCGCCTTCGTTGTCTCGAAGACAACTTGCTTTCGGCATGGTATACCTCCACCCTGCTAACCAAAATAGTGCGAAAGACCCTTTACCCAATCGAAGCTTTGGGAATGAGCCCCTTACTCTTAGCCAAGAAAGCAAAACTTTGCTCTTCTGACTGGCTAGAGTGTGTAAATGAGCCTTAGTTTCCACTTTCTCTTAGAGGGGACCCAACTACTCATCCCCTTCCTCCTAATCCTAACTGGATTGAGGAATTAAAACTTACTCTCTTCGAAAGCCAGCATTTCGCTCCTTATCAGGCTCTAGTTCCTTCAACTACTTATCAGTAGTATAAAGCCCAGACCCTGCTTGTTACCTTTTCTCATTTATCTTTCGAAGCCCTTCAAGATGACACTCCTCACAAGAATTTTCTATGGACTTGTGACATTGTCTCTCGAAGCCACAACCTCAGCCCAGTGGCCCAAGCAGAATTTCACACTTTTCTAGACCAGCTCCCTTTGCTGTTTAACTGGCACAAAAATGCTTTGGCCACTAGCGAATCTTTGAAGGAGATCTTCACTATTCGCATCCAAACTCAATATGAAGCAGAAAATCTTCTTGAAGAATATGAAGATTTCAAGAAGCTTGATTAAAAGTACGGGGAAGATGTTGATATGGATGATATGTATCGGATGGATGAGATAGATGAAGTGGAGAAAGCCTTGAAGCGAATTTGAAATGAGGGCCCAACAACCTTTCTACCAAATAAGGGCTCACCAATTAGATAAACCAAATTTAGATAGGATAGAGGAAATGTTAGAAAAGAACATAAATTTATTGAATTTTTCCAGACAAAATTTCATGACCTTGTAACCTGTCTATTCCTAATTTTTACGAAATTGAGAATGCAGCCAAATAGGCTTTCCCAATGTAGATGTTCATATCAATAAAATTGGGTTTCTATATTCCAATTGCATGGTCTATATTTGTCAATATACATGACTTTTGTCATTTAATTTGTTCTTATAATTAACAAATATTAGTTTTGAGGTAACCCATCTATTTTGAAGCCTGCATAGTTTCCCTTAAGAAGTGATATTATTCTTCCTTCAAAGGGCTCTGCTCAATAGAAAGCCCAAGAATGTACTTTTATATTTCTGCAATTTTAAAGACATGGGTTTCACTTTTGCCAATTTTGTAAATCTTTTAATCTGCAAAACACTCACACCATTCTAGGAAATATTGGCCTCGTAGTACCTCCTTATTTCGAAGCCAAACAAAGCACTTAAAAGTACATTTCCTCTCCTTAAAAGATAATAAAATACTCCTTCGAAGGAAATCTATTTTGGAAGAACGCCTAGGATCATACTTTTAAGACCTTCAAATTGTTAAACATGCTCTAACTTTACTAGAGTTGAGATATAGTTTTGAACATTTTAGCAAAAAACTGGTTTCAAAGCGAAGCTAAACACTTCAAAGCATATTTTCTTCCTTTATAAGGTAACAAGGTGCTGCTTTGAAGGAAAATTTCTTTATGGAGGGTCAAAAATGTGTTTTCAGGACTTTTAAAATAAAGGCCTTAATCCCACACGGGTCAAAAATAAACAATCAAATAATTTGGGCCTATTTGACCTGTTAGGTTGAATGGGCAATTTTGGACATGAAGGTTTAAAGCCCTAATTTCTCGCGCTCTTGCCTATTTGCTTGTCCAGTCTTTACTCTCACTCCCATTGTTACTTTAACTCCTTACACTTCCCTTACTCATTCTCCTCACCCTTCTTTCAATCCCTTACCGGTGGATTTTTCTTCCTCTATGAAAGTACTACTTGTTGAACATTTACGTTCCTCAGTGGCTTTGAGGAGATGCATTACTGAGGAGATAGCCAAATACGAGACACCAGAGGGTCAAAGCGCGATTGATGGGAGAATCTTTGTCCTTCGTCACCATGCTCGAGGAGAATACGTTCTTGGTCCCATCTTCAAGGAGGCTCCTGCTACACTTCCTCCTTTATACCCACGCTTGGAGGAACATTACCTCCTCTATGAAGGAAGCTACAACTGGAGAAGTTGGAAGGTTAACCGACCTCACCGTTACTGGCCCACATTGAAGATTGAATGGGAAGAGTGGTATGACAGAGTAGTTAGACTCCTTATTAGTGGTCTGTTGTTGGTCTGACTTGAATACAGACATTACTTGTTCAGCCATAAAGGCTTCAAACACATCTTCTTCAGCCAATACCTACTCCTGGCCTAGTCAAATTCCTTCGCCTATCTCATTGTCATCATCACTTTCCATTAAGGCCTTTTCGAAGCCTGCCAGACTTGATCTCTCTTTGGTTTTCAGTTCAGCATGAACCTTAGCCAATTTCTCTCTGCTGGCACTTCTGTTGATCTTGGGACTAGGTTTCGAATTTTCTCCTTCTCCTATTTGATCTCTTGTTTGCACCAAAGAGGTGCCCTCACTAGCTCCCTTAAGATCCCTCTATTACTGAGTAAATCTACGTTGTACTTTTCTCCTCTGAGATCTAGAGATCACAGGAATCATGTCTGGTTCTTTGGTCTTTGGATTTTTAAGTAAAACCCAATTGTTTAGGGCCACCAAAAAAGGCTTAATCATTCTATCCCTACTTGCAAAGGCCTTCCCCTAGGTTAGTATCATCTTAGGCTTATTTTACATGACAAACCAATCTGGTACTTCTCGTACCCATGAGCCCTTTGTACCAGTCGTTGGGCCTGCTGTTTTTGCCTTCGAAAACCAATCACTAGTCCTGGTTCCCTATTTTGGGCC
The DNA here is from genome assembly GCA_036172215.1 of Camellia granthamiana. Classification (NCBI taxonomy): domain Eukaryota; kingdom Viridiplantae; phylum Streptophyta; class Magnoliopsida; order Ericales; family Theaceae; genus Camellia; species Camellia granthamiana. The sequence continues at coordinate 97,393,686 of CM069904.1, read as the reverse complement.
AAGTTCAGGCCTATTTATGGTCTTATCAACTGTTCTGTAATAATTTGGTGGCCTAGCTTCATACAAAGGTCTCTTACCTTTTGACAAATTCCTGGCACCTGCAGATCCAACCAAGGATGGTTGCTGAATAGGGTCTTTTGAATGTGCCCTCTTGTTGTGGGTACTAACTGACCTTTGATCTCTCTGCCCATCCTTGTAGTACTGTTTCCCATCAACTGGAAGTCTTTTAAGCCATTTGTAACTTAGCCTACATATGGGATACATTCACTGCCTGACAGTTGCTTCGTATGAATCATCATCTATCATTTCTTCGCTAAAGCCATTTCCTTAGCCTTCAAAGCTTTGCCCACTAGTTGGGGAACACTATATGTTTTTTTTTCAAGGCAGCCTGACTGACTACATGTATCTGCACATTGACTTCATCCAATTCTTTCAAAGACAGTCCCTTCTCCACCTTTTGGGCAAGGAAGTTAGGTATGCCAACATTGGTTGCAGCTTCTCTGATTTCTGGAAATGGGTCAATGTCAATCCCCATTGCTTTCTTTACCTTGGCTGGGAATTTCAATATTCCTTTCTGAATCTGCTCTTGAATCCTGTCTCGAAAAACAATGTAGTTTTTATGTTCTTTTTCAAGGCAGCCTGACTGACTACATGCATCTGCACATTGACTTCATCCAATTCTTTCAAAGACAGTCCCTTCCCTACCTTTTGGGCAAGGAAGTCAGGTATGCCAACATTGGCTGCAGCTTCTTTGATTTCTGGAAACGGGTCAATGTCAATCCCTATTGCCTTCTCTACCTTGGCTGGGAATTTCAATATTCCTTCTAAATCTGCTCTTGAATCTTGTCTCAAAAAACAATGCAGTTTTTAGTTGAATGAAACCAAGAATTATGCCATTTACAGTACATTTTGCCTTTTATTTCTTTTGAAGTTGGAATTTTAACTCTGTAGGCAATTTTAAAAAATGTGCTGTTAACAAATGATCAAATATGTCATTTTCTTTTGATATATCAAAAGAATATTTCCTATGAAAATCTTTCTTTTTAAATTGTTGATCGATAATGGTATCATTCTAAATTAATGCTTCACAGATCATATGTTCTTGTCCTATAATCTTTGCTGTATCAATCTCAAAATTAAGGTCCCTATAATAGGTCCTATAAGATGTATTACTTCGATCCCGTTCTTCTTCAATGAGAGTCTCATATCTAATAACTTTATAAGTTAATTCTACTAGGTCTCGAAACTCTGTTGAGTCAAACTTCTTTCGAAGTCTAAACTCTATCTCATTTTGGGCCAATCTTACAAATTCAGGTTCAGGTAGTACAACCCTGCATTTATTTCGTGCCCTTTTGAATCTAGCAATAAATTGAGCAGCCTTTTCATCAGGCCTTTGGCTTAACCTTGCCAAGTCTGCCATAGATACTTCAGGCTCTGTTTCGAAAAACTAGGTATGAAACACCTCTTTCATTTGTTGCTAAGTCTGGATAGAACCAGGTGTAAGGTTTGTATACCATACGAAAGCTGCCCCAATTAGAGAGTTTGGAAAAAGTCTTAATTTCATGTAGTCATTGTTCGTAACCGCACAAGCCTGTAAACCTGACAATGTGTTTAACAGTTGACTGGTTTTCATTTCCATAAAAGAGGCAAAGTGGGTGTTTGGCGCAGCTTAAAAGCTGCTTATTTCAACTTTAGCTTAATTTAAGCTAAAACATTATGTTTGGTGCAGCTTAACTTATTAGATTGTAGCTTAAATTAAGTAGAAAAATAGCTTTTTTCCCAAGTAGTGATTTCCGACGAGGGTGGTGATTTCCGGTGAGGGTTACAATTTCTGACAATGTCTCTCTCGATCGACCTTCTGCCGTCGCGATCACAACTAAGGGGCAAAACTCTAACCGTCGCGATCAATCTGAAACCCTAGAGCCTCTGGGGATGATTTGAAACCCTAGCACCGCTAGTGACGATCTGAACCCGAGCTAGCTTTCTTTTTCTCTCTTCGGCATGAACCAGAGCTTGCTCTGTGATCTCTCTCTCTTTCTCTTTCTCTCTCTCTTGATCTGACGATGGGGGCTGCCGGCTACAGTTTCGCAGGTGACGATGATGACAATTTGATGCTCTCTCTCTCTCTCTCTCTCTCTCTCTCTCCGTGATCGTGGCAAATCTCTCTCTCTCTCTAATGTTGTTCGTGTCTGAGATCAATCTGAAACCCTTTCATGCCATCGCGATCGACCTGCCGCCGTTGCAATCTTAAAACCAAAGCTCTCTCTCTTTCTCTCTCTCTCTCTCTCTCTCTCTCTCTCCGGCACCAGAGCTAGAGTTTTGAGTATTAATTGATACTAATTAAGCCATTAATTGATAATAAATTAAATTTAAAATATTAATAAATTGGTATATTTTGTAACAATTTTGTAATAATAAATTAAAAATATATTAATTGGTATTTGTAACAATTTTTATTAAATTAAAGAAATATTTATTAATAATCATGTATTTATAAACCAAAATGAATATAATTTGAAATTTTTAATTGGTATTTCAGTATTTGTCAAGTTATCCGGGATTAAAAATATGTTATCGTTGTTACTGAGGTGGGCTTTTTCAGTTTTTAAACAAATCACACCATCTCCATTATTTCTCTTATCTCTCCTTGAGAAAAGATTATATTTTAACAGTAAAACTAAACCATTTTTATTTTATTTATTTTTTGATAAAAGAACCCAATTTAAACCCAATTTGAATTTTGAATTCAAATTTGTTCACCAAAGAAAAAAACATTTTCCAAAAAAATATCTTCCAATTATATTTTGATCTCATCATTAAACATAAATATTTCTAATGATGTTTCGTCTCTTAATAACCAAACAAATTCAATTTTTTTATTTATTTAAATTTTGAATTCAACTTTGTAAACTAAAAAAAATTCCACAAACATTTTTTAACATGACTACAATCAAACTAAGCAGCACCAGCCAGCACACAAAGCAAATGCAAAAAAAAAAAAAAAAAAAAAAAAAAAACAAGAGACCAATTTCACATGCCATTTGCCTCCAAATCCCTCTTCCCTACTTCTTTTTTTTTTTTTTTTTTTTAAATATTTTTATATATTTTTTTTTACCTTTCCTATACTAACTACAAAAACCCATAAATCTAGGGCATGCCTGGGTTATAGAAAAATAAAAATAAAAATAATGTTTGGTTTATCACTCCTCTTCCTTTCTTTCTCTACCTCTCTCTCCCAACCCCTCTAATTCCAAACCCTCCTTCTACAATTTCTTCAAAAACCACAATCTCTCTCATGGACATAAACCTAAGATTCAAAAACTCTCACTGTCAATCAAAATTTGAAATTAGCCTCTCCGTACAGTTACACCACCCTTACCGACAACAACCCTCTCTGAAACCACCCTCACTGCCACCCCAAAACACCTTTCCACGCCGCCTCCAACACGACGCAGTGGGGCGCAATGAGACTTGGTTTTTTGATCTATAACAAGATTGGTTTATCAAAAAATTGTTATGTACAAGCTAATATGGTATGTAATGATCAATTTTTATGTATTTTCAAGCTTGTAATTTCTATAAAAAGTTCAAGAAAATTCACACTTTTTAAAAATGAAATTTAGTGGTGTTTTAGAAAGATGGTAAAAAGCTAAGCTTTTTTGATGTAAAAAAGTAAAGAGGTGATGTGACCCAAAAAAATCAAAAAGCTAAAAAACTGACTTTTTACCGCGTTGCCAAAACGTCTTATTAGGAAATGGGTGGTAAAATAATTTTAAATTGGTTTTATTTTTTCTGTGGAAAAAGTTCTCAAACTTCTAAAAATAATTTTAGAACCTTTTCCCAAAAGTATTATTCAAGTCTAAAAATTACTCACTTTTCAAATATGATAATCTATTACAATATCTAAGTTATCAACCAATCATATTTTTTACACATCAGTGGGTCTAGAAAGTAGGTTTAGTTCCCAAAAATGGATGTTCTTAGAAAAAATTTTGGAGAATAACTTTTCGTATTAATTTTGTATTTTCTACTTTTGAGAATAGAAAGCAGAAAATGAAAATGATATCAAGCGCTGCACTAGACGGAAATAAAATGATACAACCCATTTACTTTTTTGGTTAAAACAAACAACCCTTGAATTTTATATTATTTTTCGAATTTTAAAATCAAATATTTAGAATTTTCAATTATAAAACTGGATAAATACATTAGAAGTGAATGTTATGCAATTTTATGTATTGAAGAGTGTATTTAATTCCTTTATTTTCATTTTGGAAGTCTTTGGAGTTGTTGTATTTTGGTTTTGGAGGAGTACAATTCGATTTAAACTTGTTAGGATTGTTCGTTCATGCTTGTTTATGTTAAAAAGTTCTTTGGAAACTTGGAAAATTTGTTCTGGGGTCGACACTTGCCTTTCTAGGGGTCGACACCACTTTGTTGCCTTACTCTTAGTGCCTCTGCTGGTTTTTGGGGTCCACACCTGAGTTCCTATAGAGTCGACCATTCCCTTGTTGTTTTTGTTCTGGCTTGCATTCTAAAATAAAGTGTCGTCACCACTAGTTTTAAGGGTCGACCCTTGTCTTCTGCACACATTAGTGTCTCAGTTTTTCTTCTTAAAGGTTGACACCTCTGTCAGAAGGGTCAACTCCTGTGAGTAAATTTTCAGATTTTTGGATCGGTTTTGGGGCTCTACTTTTGGGGGTTTGACTTATTCTTTTCTTTGACTTTAGGGCTATTATTCTACCAATATAAATAGACTCCAAACACACTTTTCTTATTCACTTTATCCTTTTTTTCTCTCACTCTTTCTTCTTTACACCGTGAATCTCTTTCTTTCTTAGAAACTGACATTTTCCCACTTAGATCTCTAGATCTACTCACATAGAGGCATCTTTTCACCTTGGTCCTTTTAGAAAGATTGGAGATCTCATCAAGGGCTTTCTTTTGATCCAAGAGTTTTGCGGTTTCTTCGACTTTGGTTTTCTTCGAGTTCTCCTCTTTGCTTCAAAAGGTAGGGTCTATTTCTTAAACTCAATATGAGTTTGATAGTATATTTGTGACGTATTTTGTTATGTATACTTGGTAATCATTTGGTATGATTTTTACCCTTATTATTTGTTATTTCAAAAGATCTATGGGTTTGGGTGTTTTGGGTTAAACTTGGGGGTTTGGATTTGTCATAAAAAAAAAAGAGAGATTTTTCAAATTAGTTTTTGAACAAGGTTATGATTTTGTATTGATAAAGATATGTTGACATGGTGGCTTTCCTTTACTCAAAGTGATTTTGAAAGAAAATGAGGTTTTGTTATAAAACTATGGGTTTTAGCTTGTGTTGGAAAATAATGAAAAATGATGTTGGTTTTGTAAGAGATAGGAAGAAAATGGTTCTGAGATTTTGAAAAGGGTTGTTGTTACTCTTTTGGAAAATATATCTGTATTGATATCTTTTGACTATTGCATTAGAGATAACTGTTTTGACTATCGGTAGAGGATAGCATTGCCGTGTTGTAGACACCCCATTTTTGACCGACCTCAAGACTTGGACGTCACTGATTGAACACTCGGTGATTATCCATGATTGTGTTTGTTTTGAGTTCCCGGAGGTCCCGGCTGCGCGTCGCGCCTCAGGATCTCTCAACCGACTTGCACTAGGCTTGGTTTTACACCAAGACTTGTGTGTTTTTGCACCGGAGGGTGGGGGAAGGCTCTTTGGCCACCCCTGATCACCACCGGCTTCCCTTACACACCACCGGCCCTCTTTTTATTCCACCGGCACTGATTTCTCATAATCTGTGGCCGGTCGGCACTACATGTTGCCGACCGGCACTTTATTGTGCCGATGACCCTTTTGGCTGGCCGGTGTGACCCCTTTGAAACCTCAGACTTGGTGCATGCCAGCTGTGCCAGCTGGAATGCACCATCACCACTCCCTATACCCGGGAATGCACCCTTTGGTCCCTTTGACCCCCTCTCTCCTCTTGGAGCTTGAACCCTTGGCCAAGCTTCTTGGAGAAGCTTGGCCAGCTGTCCCAGAGGCTTCTAGAAGCCCTAAAGCCCCTTGAATCCTTTGCACCCCTTGAACCCCCCCTCTTGCTTAGCCACCAAGTCTTTTATTGCCTATATAAGCTCATCTCTCTCCCTTTGTCAAGGGGTTAGCCATTTTAGGTCAAAAACCAGAGCTTATATCTATATATCTGTGTGATATACCTTCTCTCTCTATATTCTCCCTCTCTCTCCTCTTGTGTGTGTGATTTTAGGCCTAAAAGTGTAGTTTTACCTTACTTTTGCACCATTACACACACCTTTACACCTTAGCTCGAGATTGAGAGACTTGGGAGGTTGATTGCTGTGGTTTTGAGCTGGTTTTGATCACTAGAGAGTGGCTGGAACCTTTGTTCTTCAAGGGATCTTCAAGGGTAAACACTTTACTTTATATTCCCCATTCTTGCAACAAGTTTCTACCCCATTTGCTTTGTGTTTTTGGATTTGTGTTTAACATAAAAAAGTCTTGTTTTTACTTGTTCTTGAACCTTCATTAAGGTCATTTTGTGGTTTGAGTAAAGGTTCATCCTATTAGGCCTTGTTTGGCCATTTTTGGTGCCTTTTCCTAAAGCCTCCTTTACTTGGTGTTTTTTGGCCTTCTCACCATTGAAAACCAGTGGGTTTTCAGTGGTGAGGAAGGTGATTTTAGGTCACATATAGGGGAGGGACACCCCTCTCCCCTTTGTCTCTCTTTGGCCCTCATTCTTGGCTCATGAAGTAGCATGTGTGCATGCTTGCATTTAGCTTCATTTCAAAGTTTTTTTGGGTGTTTTAGGTCATGTTTGATCTCTGTTTTAGGTTGGTTTTATGGCCTTTAACATGTACCTCATGCTTGCTTTGTAGTGTCCCCTTATGCTTAAAAGCATGCCATGCATTTGAGCCATGTTCTTTGCATATTGTAGCTTGGTTCCATGAGGGTATTAGCATCATATTACCATGCATAAGGGCTGTGAGCCACTGATTTTGCCATGAATAGTGTGCTTAACATGGTTGTTTGGGTATTTTAGGCTTGTAAGCCTTGTATGTTTTGGTTCCTAGCATGCTTAACTTCTCTTGATCCCATGATTTGGCATCATCTAGGGTCATTTTTTTAGTCCATAAATCATGCTTGTATATATGTATGTGTAGCCTATTTCATGCCACAAGGGTATGCTCTTGTATGCCTAGGAATGAGCATTGTGCAGGTTTCCATCTTTGATGCATTTTGGGGGCTGCCATATATGGGGTTCGGGTGTCATTTCACATGCTAAAAGTCTGTTTTGGTTGTTAGATGTATGCCATGAATGGTCTTGATAATGGTGGTAAGTCGCTCTCTTTGGTGCCTTGGGTTTTGGGCTTAAGGCCTTGCATGCTTGCATGAGTGTTGGTCATCATTTTGGGCACATTTTGCTACTGTTTTTGGGGGGTTTTGAGGGCTGCCTCATTGTGGTTAGACCACCATTATATGCTCACCACATGCTAGTTGTATACTTGGTCCACTAGGTGTTGTAGCATATTGATCCCATTGCATGCTTGGCTCATGTTCGCATTACACTAGCATCTTGTACATTCTAGCACTTTGCATGACTAATGTGTTGGTTGTGTGGTGCTTATTTTGCTAGCATCCTATTTTCCATATTGTATTATTGAGGCATGTGTGCATAAGTTGTATCTCATTACTTGGTTTGGGGTGTCAAACCAAGTGTGGGAAGCAAGGGGTGTTTGTACCTCAAGTGACATAACACACCTTGACTCCCATGTCACTAGGACCCTTGACTTTAGCATGATAGGGCCTTAGTTCCCATGTTTGTGTTGCATGCATTTTTATCATTAAAATGCAACCTTGGTTCTTTAGGCCATCATGCACCAAGGTGCACAATTGATGGCCCTAAAACCAAGAGTCATGCCTCCTTGAGTCCCCAAGCATGATAGGAGGCATTGACCATGCATAAATATGCCCAAAATCCATGCCATGCATTGCTGGTTTGCTGCTGCTGTCAAACTGTCCTCTGCAGGAACTTTCTGCCGACCGGCAGAATAATGTGCCGACCGGCACTATTTTTGTGCCGATAAACCTCATATGCAGCCGGTGGCCAATTCAAGCAGCCGATGACCACTCCCCCCAGCCGGTGTGGTACTCCAGATCATTTCGAATGTATTCTGAGATTTTGGGAATTTTTGGAGGGGCAGGGCAGCAAAAACAGAACCAGCAATGGCACGGTACGGGTTTTCCGGGCAAGTTGGATCGAACATGCATCGTTCGCGCATCCCGAGGCAGGGCTGAGGCCCCTTTCTCTTATGTTAGCATTTAATTTGATAATTAGAAATTTCTGTAATAATTAATTTATTCTGTATTTGGACTGTATTATTTTTGGACTGTATATTCTTTTGGTCCCTCCGGGTGAGGGCATATTTGTAATAAGGGTGTGTGAGTGTGTGTATGTCTTCCAACCCCCATTTCTTTCTCCCTTTTATTTACCTGCTTATGATGGTAGATTAGGGCATATTTAATTTAGCATACCTTATGCAATGCATGCGTGCATCCATGCATTTGTTAACATACATCAGGCTTGGCACATCATACAAACTGCATCGTACTTTCAATTCCAAATTGAATACGTGTTATTTGTAACATTTCACATGCCATGTTTAGGATAGCCGAGCCTGCCTAGATTACATCTTTGCATGTGTTTCATTAGACATTTCAGTATGCTTAGGTCCATGCATGGATTTCTAATAAGCTTCTGTTTTGGCTTGGAGTACTAGGTGAGCTTTTATGCTTTAGCATCCTTGCATGTGTGTGAGTGTTGCCATGACAGCATGATTATCATGAGGCTAGTTGGTTATGTGATATAAACTGTTTGAATGCCTGTGGGTGGAGGTTGGATTGCCTGAGTTGGAACAACTCATTGAAATCCGTATTTTAGCCTACTTGCGAGTAGCAAAATCCAACGCGTTTTTCGAGATAAAACGGATATGCAATGTTTATTTCCAAGTTAGGCGATCTAGTCTATACTTTTGTGTTGCGCGCATCACATAGTAATTCTAGGTTAATAACCGGAATAAGAGCATGTAATGTTTTCAAAAACGGATATCACGGTTAGTAGAGGCCGGTCTTCGGACCGGGCGAAAGGGGGTGCTCATAGCTGACCTTCCCCGATCGTACCCAAGCTCCCGAGCCAAGACCACTTTGGTGATGACGGACATGTGGCCTTCGGCACCGAGTCAGGGTTTCCTAAATTTCCCATTTAAAAATATTTAGGTGGCGACTCTGTATCTGGCAAAGCAGTCCATGTTTGGCACTTCTTTTCAAAAATCTGTTTTCTCAAAACGATTTGCCAGATTTGGACTCTTTGGTTCAGATTTAGAACCAACACAAAAGGAGAGTCCGAGCTGTAGCGAGGTCCCCCGCGGGCGTTGTTACACGTGTGTTATAAATTACATGTGGATTAGGCAATTTGAAAACATTCATATCATGGAGCATGTAATAGATTTTTGAAATTTAAAACCGCATGTTGGGAAAGAGGTTTTAGAAATTCTTGTGCTATGTTTTAAAACATTTGCATTGTTTTGAAAAAATAATATTTTGAATCACATGTATTGAGCTATTGGAAAAAGGCAAATAAAATGGTAATGCTACGAGAGGGTGTTAAAGCAGAATTAAGTTGGCTTGTGTGTCCATGGTGAAAGACCTAAACCCGCGCGGTAGGTGTCAAGCCTTCCGATTGGCACCGGTATGACCTTGTGACTTGTATAATTACTCGTATGAACACTAGCCCTGAGATTTACCCATTTTATTCATTATCGTTTTGGCTTGAAAGAATGTTTTGGAAAAAGGTTTTAGCGATTTATTCATATTTGATTTAGTAATGTATTTGCTTGTTGGTATTGAGATACTTGGATTGGTTTTTGGAAAGGAATTTTATATCAAACAAATGTTTTGAACTCGGAAAACGTTTTGATTAAATATAAGGTTTTGGTAATTGGAAAGAAAGGATTTTGTTGAGTAATCAAATGGATTTGAAAATGCATTCGGGCATATTGTATATAGGTATTGCATTATGATCATTTATGCTGGTGGAACATGTTTAGTTTTTGAAATATTCTCTACTGGGTTTTATGCTCACCCTACGTGGCTGAAATGTTTTTTAGGTGTACATGTGTGGATATGGATTGTGATGTAAAGCTGTGTTCAAAACCGTGTAGGGTGGTTCTATTATTTGTAGGCCAAGGGTCATTTGTGTTATTTATTGGTCGTGTGCCATTTCTTATAAGGGTTACACCCTTGTGCATGATGTCAGCCTTAGGGCATGTAATTTGATTTTATAACATCTGTGCATGTTTTAGTTACAGAGCATCCATTCGACTTAGATGTTATATCTAAGAATGTATAAAATCGGATAATACACATGTATTGTGTGACTATATAATATTCATTTGCATGAGAGTTGTTATCTATTATTCATTATTAGGTGGTTTATTCACGTGAGTCGGACCTTGTAAATTTGGGGCGTGACAACTTGGTGTCAGAGCTAACCGGGTTTGAAAACCTTGTTCTCATGGGAAATGGTTAGCCATAGTGGGTTTATCATGCACGGTGAGGACTTTTGTATGTTGTGTGCTATATGATACCATGCTTATGTGTTGCATTTTATGTGGATATGGCATTGAGACTCACGGGTAATATTCGGTGTCTAGTTGACTAACTTTGAGGTCTTATTGGAAACACGCTTGATCAACGTTGTTTCCTATGAGAATTCTAAGGGAGCGCTGGAACGAATAACTATCTTTGTAGACTTAGCTCGATTATGTGTTACGTGTTATGTGGTAGCTGATGTGTGAGTTGATTAGAGTCTAAATTTGGTTGTTTAAGCATTCGCTTATATGATTATACTGTGTTAATATTTCAGCGAAGGGTACCAATGTTATGTATCCTAGGTTGAAGGTATTCTCTCTTTTATAGAGACGTATGGAAGGAAGTAGTGAACTCGAAGTGGGTACCTCGGTGTGTGCTATATCGGTTATGTATTAGCGTTGGTTGTGAGTTAATGTTGATTGCCTTAGTGGCAGTTGGTACATCTTTGAAAGATGATAGTGTTTTCGAGTTCTTTGTGATGATGTGTGAGGGTTGAGTTCTGATGCTCACTTGGGTGGTATCGTATATGTTTGATGTTGGTTATTAGTCTATGGATTAGTATGTATTAGAGTTAGTTATGACCTTGAGTAGTCAGAGGTGTGAAGTGTGGCGTGGGGTGTGTCCTCCAATTGAGTGTGTTGTTTTAAGTTTTGTAACCCGTGGAAGGGGTGTTGCTGGTGTTAGAGTTTCCAAAACACAAAGAGTTAGGTTTGAACTTGTATGTGTTGGTAGTGGTGGTGTATGGTTCCGACTTTGGTGTTGGTAACTTAGAAGGCCATATTGTGGAATGAGGTTGGTTGGGATGTAGTATTGTGGTTTGACTTCCCTCGGGGTTGGTGAAGTTAGTTGGGCCATTTAGGCCATGAGTTGTTTATTATAGATGAGGTATGATTGGTTGGAATAGGAGCGGTTGTTTCCTATAGTTGGGTGAGGTAATTGGTTGAATACCAGGTAGAGTTATCGTTGTTGTGGCAATTCGGTAAGGCATGAGGTGTGTCAGGAGATTGTGGATGGTGTGATTGATTTTTGAGTTAATGTTTTGGCGACGGGTTGTCGTGGTGGGCTGGTCTAGGGTTGACCTAGTGAACTAGTACGGTGTAGTGTAAGGATGTATGCAAAGGTGGAGTATTCCTTTATTTTGGGTATAGAGAGACTTAGGATTACTTGTGTTTTGAGAATAGCATATAGTTTCGTTGGGTATAGACTTGTACCTTAATGGTAGGTGATGATAGCAGATCTTAGTATTATCTGGTTTATTGTTTCTTGTGAAGGATTGTTAGTCCCTTATCATAGTATTGGTTGTTAGTGTTTGGTGGGTGGTGTGTTTTGAACACCTTGTGTTGTATTTCAGGTAATGGTATTGCGGACATTTCCTAAGTTCTAGAATTTATTTATTATATTTGGGTGCGAGAGATGTGTACCTTAATTCTGGTTAAGTTAAGAGATGTTTTCGGAAGGGTTGGTCGGATATGTAACCTATGGTTAGTGCGTGACTTATGTGTAGGGTCACAGTGATTTAGTGATTATTGGTCGAGGTATGGAATGACAATGAGGAGATGATTATTTTTTGAGATGGGCCGTGTTTTCACTCACGTAGCGTTCTAAGTTGGTTGAGAGAGTAGTTAGGAATGTAGTGTTTCATGACTCGGGCAGAGGAGGTTGAGAACTTATTTGTTCTTCTATGGAGTTAGGATAATATGACTTTGAAGGCCTTGTGAGTGTCGTGTGTCTGTGTCAGGGATTGGTTCAAGGTAATTGTTCGGTAAGTATTAGTAACTGGTAGATTGACTAGGGGACTTAGTGTTTTGGTTGTACTTGTATAATGGGTGATGGAATAGAATGTGGATTAAAGAGTTGACTTTATTGGTCACTGATGGATGGAGGTATTGTGTTTACTTGTTGCTCGGTTTGGATTGTTATGTGGTGTCTATGGCGTTGTGGCTTGGTAGGCTTTTGCGAGTTAGCTTGGTACGAGAGGAAAAATATGTGAAACTCGTTGTCGTGAACTTGGTTGGAATTGTGAGTACATTGGCAAAGTGAGGGCATTAGTGTTGAGATAACCCATTTGGGGTTAAGGGTGAGAAGTTGCGCTGTAAGTAACAGGTTTTGTTTGTGTGGTGTGTACCAGTGCATGGTTGGGAGGTTGTACGGTGTTGTATCGAAAGGGATTGGTCATGGGACTATCCTAGGAGATTGCCTTGGTGTAGTAATAGTGTGCTTAATGTGTTGTTAAGAATGGTCTAATGTTCAATAGTGTTGGGTCACTTTGGTGTGGTGTTTGTCATTGGTTATTTGATTTGGATAGTGGAACTCCGAGTGAAGCAGTGTAGAGTGATTGGTGTGCTCTGTCAGAGTTGTTTTGACCTTATCTGTCCTTGTGTGCATAGTGTGAAAAGTTGGTGTATGCGTTGACTTGAGGGGGTGTGTTGTATTTTAACTTGAGAAGTCCATTTCAGACTCAAATGTGAAATGAGGATGTGCATCCCACGTAGGTATACGTGTGATGGATGAATTGAGAACCAAAGTACTGTAGGTTAACTTTGAGGAATCCGAAAGGATTCAACGAATATGTGAGGTTATGTATGGAACTCCATTTCAGAGTTAGTGAGGTTGGGCAAGGTGTTGGTGTTAATGTTGGGTTATGTGAAGTTAAGTGATATGTCAGTGTGTGGACACTAATGCGGGATAATGGTGTTGGATAATTGATCGGTTAGTGTTTGGGTTAGTTGACATATAGTCACCTTGGAAACAGGTTGGAATTGAGGGATGTGTAATTGAATGGTGTCTTGGTGTGGCATGTAAGTCCTGTATGGACAGTTAGGATGTTGTTTTGAGTTTATAGTAACCGGTTTGGGGTTACGGTTGGGAACTTTGGTCATGTGAGCGCTTTTGCACCATTGTGTGATTGGTAGGTGTGAAATTTCCTTACTCGTGTTATATTATGTTGTTGGCACTTCAAAAATTTTACAGGGATTTATGATGGAAATTGGTGTTGATTTTGTGGCGTAGCCATGGGTGTGATAGATTTTATTGGGTGACTGTGTTGTGAGTCACCGAAGGAATGAAAATGAATGATTTTGAGAGGGGGGGGAAATATTCTTTTGATGTTGTGGCCTTGGATGATCTTTTGAACTAAATTGGTTTTGGTTAGAAATGTAAGCTTTTGGTTTAATAAAAAGCTGAACCAAAAAAAAAAAAATGAAAATGAAAATGGTTTTATGTTATAAACATCTGTGGTTTCAAAAAGACGGTTTTCAAATCTTTAGGATTTTGTTGTGAACGGTTGAAAATGTGCTTGGGTTGTGACGGTGCAAGTTTGAACATCTTTTGGGAAAGCAAAGTGTTTTTAAACAAATGGGAACAATAAGGGATTTTCTTTAATCTGAATGGGTTGTGTTTTATCTTATATGTGGGAGACTTGTTTGATCTAGCTTGAGTTGTTAGCTATGTGGTATGTGTTTGTTTTGCACGGTCTTGGAATTGTAGGGCATTGATGTGCCATAATGTTGTTTGGATTAATCATGTTTGGTTTTATGTTCTCGGACCACGAGAGAGTTGATAAGGAGCTTTATTTGTGAGTAGCTTTCTTATTTTTCGTGTCAGAGCGTTAAGCATTTGGTAGCAATTTGAGTATTGTCGGTGGTTAAGGCGTAGATCACGTCTTTGAGTCCGAGGAGTTCTTGTTGTCATTGTTGTTGTGGTGGTTATTATTTCTTGTCTCATAGACCACAGCGAGCTATGTGGATCGAAGGGTCATCAGTGAAGTTTTCTTACCATTCTTAGTGTTCAGGTGTCTCCAGGACCTCGAGGTGTTGAACCGAGACGTATCCCCAGATAGATCTGAGCTTGGGTTAGCGTTATGCTTCGTTTATAGATTGGGTGGCTTTTTTGGTTTTGGTGTTTCTCAAATTTCGGGGACAAAATTTCCTAAGGTGGGGAGGTTGTAGCACTTGTGTTCTTTAAACTATTGGAGAGTGTATTTAATTCCTTTATGTTCATTTTGGGAGTCTTTGGAGTTGTTGTATTTTGGTTTTAGAGGAGTGCAATTCGATTTAAACTTGTTAGGATTGTTCGTTCACACTTGTTTACGTTGAAAAATTCTTTGGAAATTTGGAAAATTTGTTCTGGGGTTGACACTTGCCTTTCTAGGGGTCGACACCACTTTGTTGCCTTACTATTAGTGCCTCTGCTGGTTTTTGGGGTCGACACTTGAGTTCCTAAGGTCGACCATTCCCTTGTTGTTTTGTTCTGGGTTGCATTCTGAAATAGAGGGTTGACACCACTGGTTCTAAGGGTCGACCCTTGTCCTTTGCACACATTAGTGTCTCAGTTTTTCTTCCTAAAGGTCGACACCTCTGTCGGAAGGGTCGACCCCTATGAGTAAATTTCTAGATTTTTGGTTTGGTTCTGGGGCTCTACTTTTGGGGGTTTGACTTATTCTTTTCTTTGACTTTAGGGCTATTATTCTACCAATATAAATAGGTTCCAAACACACTTTTCTCATTCACTTTTTCCTTTTTCTCTCCCTCTTTCTTCTTTACACAATGAATCTCTTTCTCTCTCTTAGAAACTGACATTTTCCCACTTAGATCTCTAGATCTACTTGCGTAGAGGCATCTTTTCACCTTGGTCTGTTGAGAAAGATTGGAGATCTCATCAATGGCTTTCTTTTGATCCAAGAGTTTCGCAGTTTCTTCGACTTTTATTTTCTTCAAGTTGTTATGTATACTTAGTAATCATTTGGCATGATTTTTACCCTTGTTATTTGATATTTCAAAAGATCTATGGGTTTGGGTGTTTTGGGTTAAATTTGGGGGTTTGGATTTGTCATAAAAAAAAAAGAAAGAAGAGATTTTTCAAATGAGTTCTTGAACAAGGTTATGATTTTGTATTGATAAAGATATGTTGACATGGTGGCTTTCCTTTACTCAAAGTGATTTTGAAAGAAAATGAGGTTTTGTTTTAAAACTATGGGTTTTAGTTTATGTTGGAAAACAATGAAAAATGATGTTGGTTTTGTAAGAGATGGGAAGAAAATGGTTGTGGGATTTTGAAAAGGGTTGTTGTTACTCTTTTGGAAAATATATCTATATTGATATCTTTTGACTACTGCATTAGAGATAACTGTTTTGGCTATCGGTGGAGGATAGCATTGCCGTGTGTTAGAAATTGCATGTGGATTAGGCAATTTGAAAGCATTCATATCATAGAGCATGTAATAGATTTTTGGAATTTAAAACCGTATGTTGGGAAAGAGGTTTTGGAAATTCTTGTGTTATGTTTTAAAACATTTGCATTGTTTTGAAAAAACAATATTTTGAATCACATGTATTGTGCTATTGGAAAAAGGTAAATAAAATGATAAAGCTACGAGAGGGTGTTAAAGCAGAATTAAGTTGGCCTCTATATCCATGGTGAAAGACCTAAACCCACGCGGTAGGTGTCAAGCCTTCCGGTTAGCACCGGTAAAAACGACCTTGTAACTTGTATAATTACTCGTATGAACACTAGCCCTGAGATTTACCCATTTTATTTATTATCGTTTTGGCTTAAAAGAATGTTTTGGAAAAAAAGGTTTTAGCGATGTATGCGCATTTGATTTAGCAATGTATTTGTTGGTTGGTATTGAGATACTTGGATTGGTTTTTGGAAAGGAATTTTATATCAAACAAATGTTTTGAACTCAGAAAACATTTTGATTAAATGTAAGGTTCTGGTAATTGGAAAGAAAGAATTTTGTTGAGTAATCAAATGGATTTGAAAATGCATTCGGGCATATTGTAATCATTTATGCTAGTGAAACATGTTTAGTTTTTGAAATATTCTCTACTGGGCTTTATGTTCACCCTACGTAGTTGAAATGTTTTTCAAGTGTACATGTGTGGATGTGGATTGTGACATGAAGCTGTGTTTGGAACCGTGTAGGGTGGTTCTGTTATTTGTAGGCCAACGGCCATTTATGTTATTTATTGGCCGTATGCCATTTCTTGTAAGGGTTGCACCCTTGTGTATGATGTAAGCCTCAGGACATCTAATTTGATTTTATAACATATGTGTATGTTTTAGTTATAAAGCATCTATTCGACTTAGATGTTGTATCTTGGAATGTATAAAATTGGATAAAACACATGTATTATGTGACTATACAATATTCATTTGCTTGAGAGTTGTTATCTATTGTTCATCGTTGGGTGGTTTATTCACATAAGTCGGACCTTGTTAATTCAGGGTGTAACAGGTATCATACAATGCCGATTCATTTGGATCCAGTGCTCCCCATGCTAAAAATGCTACACTCAGACCGACCCAATCTTTGATCTTACCAAATTGACTCGTTGAGCTGCAACAACTGTCAGATGTGTCTCTACTAGGTATTATTCGTTTATGGTGGGCGATTTCTCAACCAAAATGTTGACATTTCGCAGGACCAGAGTCCCCAATGTTGCTCTCGAATGCGGTCACAACAACGAAGGCTTGTTTGCCTTTGGGTTATTGGGTTTGAGTCGGAGGAAGCGAGGCTAAAAGACAAAAGATAGAGTGTTTAGTGAGGCTGGAAATTGGGAAATGAGGTTGAGAGCCTTAGAGATATATGAGAGTTTAGAGAGAGAGTAAAAAGAGCATGGGGGGAGAAAGGGAATGAATGTGTGTTTTGAAATTTAAAATTTGGAAAGTGAGGCTGAGAGAATGAGAGATAGGAGAGTGTAGAGAGAGAATGAGGTGAGACATGAGAGAGACAGAGGGTGGGTGGGTGGGTGCAAAATTATAAATGGTGATGTTAGATGTAAAGATGTTGTGCATAAAGCACAGCAGCAATTGCTGCACATGGTATAGTATCGTTTTGTTTCTTTGTTTTGTTTTGTTTTTTTTTTTTTTTTTTTGGCTCATTGTTATTCAATGGTATTGGCTTTTAAAAATAAAAAATGTTAGAAATCCCAAAAATTCTACCAAAAGTTCTTCCAAATATCTCACATGGGTATGGGACCCACATGGAACCCACATTGTGTGGGTCCCACACCCATGTGAGACATTTGGTAAAAATTTTGGTAGAACTTTTGGGATTTCTAGCATTACTCTTTAAAAATATTCCTTGTGGCAAAATATTCCATTAATTTTCTTATTGGTTTCATTTATTTAAAGAAAAAACATTTGACCAAAATATTATTGATTTTCTTATTGGTTATTAAAAAATATTATGCTTACCGCCCATCTTTGAGTATTTGTTCAAAATCAAATAATGTTTGAAAATTTTAATTTGTTAATACATATTTGAAAAAATGTATATATAAATTATATTAAAAATTTAAACATAAAGTGGGTAAGAATATGTAAAATGTGTATTAAAATTTTAACTTTTAACAATTTGTAGCCTAGTTTTTTTAAATACAACCAATAAGAAAATTAATAATAATTTGGTTAAATTTTTTTGGGGAAATTAAAAAAAAAAAAAAAAACTCCTAGTTTTTGACCCTTATAACAAAATAAGTCCTTACATTTTAATTTTGTCAATTTAAACTATAATATTTTGATTTGTTTTCAATCTAAACTGTTTATCTATTTATATTAAGTAAAACTAAGGAAAAAAAAAATGGTATTTTAGCCATTAAACTCCATAAAAAAAAATGATATTCTGAACATTTTATTTATATCGACATTAAGTTTAATAGCTAAACTACACCTTTTATGTCAATTTTATTTAATAAAAATAGGCAAATAATTTAGATTAAAAAAATTAAAACCACAAGATTTATTTTATTACCATGATCAAACTCTAAGATTTTTTTTTTTTTGTCATTGTGATTTGTCCAAGTTTTTTAATTTATTTTTTAAAATGCTGTCAAACTTTGTCTTAAGAAATACTTTTAAAAGTCTTAGGCCTCGTTTGGGAACAGGCTAATTTAGTAACTTTTTAGATATTTGGCTAAAATATGAGCTAAAAAAAACTAGTATGTTTGGAATGGCTTTTGGTTTTTTACGAAAAGATGTGCAAAAAGTAAAGAGAAAAGAGAATATTTGACTTTTTGGTATAGATTGTTGACTTTTTGATTTTTTTAGTGACTTTTTGACTTTTTGGCTAAAAAAGCCACTTGCCAAACGAGGCCTTATATCATTTTATACACACAAACAAAAAAAAAAAACAAAAAAAAATTAAATTAAAAAACAAACCAAAGACTCATTATTGTATTGGAGAAAGTAGTGCACTACATTTGAAATTTGGAAAAATACTCAAAAAAAAAAAAAAAAAAAAAGAAGAGGGAGGATGGGTGGGTGGATAGGTGAAAAGACTCAAAAAAAAAAAAAAAAAAACCAAAAAAAAAAAGGAGAAAAAGAGAGATATATTTCAGGCAAAAACAAAAAAGTTCAGAAATTATCTTGACCCTTAAACTATTAGATGAAATAATATAAACTATTGATTCAAAATGTATCTCTAATACATTTTTTTTATGGACCCCCAGTGGGGGTCGCGCCCCCAGTGACGTGGCGCGCCCCCACTGGTTGACAGACTTAAAAAAAAAAAAAAAAAAAAAAAACAGCTTTTTTTCAGCCATTCATGCCCCTCCACCTCACTGGGGGTTGACCCCCAGTGGGGGTCTAAACCATTTTCGTTTTCAAAAACCATCTTGTCATATTATATAGAATTTTTTTTTTTTTTTGTAAACTGCAGTCAAACTTTGTCCCAAAAGATATTTTTAAAAATTCAATATCTTTATACACACAAAAAATAAATAAATAAAAAAAAATAAACCAAAGACTCATTATATCTTTATATACACAAAAAAAATAAAAATAAAAAAACAAACTGAAGACTCATTATTGCGGAATGTTTTGAGAAGTTGGTAAAAAGTTAATTTTTTGACATTTTTTAGTCTATTTTGTCTTGTTATGGGTAAAAAATATGAGGGGTGATGTGACCCAAAATAAGTAAAAAGTTAAAAGTTGACTTTTTTTATTTTCTTCTCAAAAGACCCCGCATTGGAGAAAGTAGTGCACTATACTTGAAATTTGAGAAAAGACTCAAAAAAAAGAGAGAATGAATGGGTGCATAGGTGAAAAACCTTAAAAAATGAGAGAAAGAGACAGATATATTTTGGGAGGAAAACAAAAGTAAAAAAATCATCTTGACCCTTAAATTATTGAATAATATTATATGTATCAATTAATGTATTAATTAGTATACTAATAGATGATGTGTCATAATTTCAGAGATTTTAGGTATTTATAATTTGTATAATAAGTGAGGTCAATAATAATAATATAACACTAGTTAGTATACTAATATGTATATTAATTGATACATATAGTACCACCGTAAATTATTCGATAAAATAATCTATTGATTCAAAATGTAGTCCTAATAGATTTTGAAATATTTTTAAAAATCGTCCAGCCATATTATATAAATTATACGCGTGTATCGCGCGGGATGCGTGGATCCAAATTAAAATAAAATACTGTAAAAAAGAAATAAGATGAGGTTCTAGATTGATAGGTTTAAGCAGCCGCACCGACAGGATGACAACGTTTCCGTCCTATGTACGAAGTCGAAAGTATATTTTTAAAATAAAAAATTAATTATAAATCTTAATACTTTGTGTAAAAAATTTTAACAATTAAAAATTAAATATAAATAAAATTATTAATGATTGATAAAAAAATTTGTCAGATCTTATGTAAAATAAACTTATAAAAATAATTTATTTCAAAGTTTAAAAAAAAAAAAATGTATTCTCAATTTGAAATAATAAAAAAAAAATCTTCATTTATGTTAATTAAATTTATCAAAAAATATGAATTTCACTTATATCGAAATATTTTATTCTGAAAAAAATAAAAACAACTAAAAATTATATAATATATAAATTATAATTTAGTTATAACTTGTTGTGTATTATTTTGGTTATTAATCGAAAAAATCTTTACTAGTTTTTTATATTTTTGGTCATATCTAAAGTGGTATATCGGGTATTTAATTATTTGAAGTGGTATTTGATTATGATATATTATAATCTATATAATATGGCAGGACGGTTTTTGAAAATGTCTCAATCAACGGTTCAGATTATTTTATCTAATAATTTAAGGGGTCAAGATAATTTTTTCACTTTTGTTTTTCCTCCCAAAATATATCTCTTTTTCTCATTTTTTTGAGTCTTTTCACTTATTCACCCACCCACCCACCCACCCTCCCTCTTTTTTTGAGTTTTTTCCCAAATTTCAAGTGTAGTGCACTACTTTCTCCAATGCTTGTCTTCTTTGGGAATAAGTCTTTGGTTTGTTTTTTTATTTTTATTTTTTTTGGTTTTGTTTTGTTTTGTTTTGTTTTTTTATTTTTTTTTTTATCTTTTTTATTTTTTTTTGTGTATAAAATGATATTGGACTTTTAAAAGTATTTCTTGGGATAAAGTTTGGCTGCAGTTTAAAAAAAAATAAATAAAAAAAATTAGACAAATCACAACCAAAAAAAAAAAAATCTCAAAATTTGACCATGGTAATAAAATAAATCTTGTGGTTTTAATTTTTTTAATTCATACCCTTATTTTTTTAATCTAAATTATTTTTCTATTTTTATTAAATAAAACCGACATAAAAAGTGTATTTTAGCCATTAAACTTAATGTAAGTATACATAAAATGTTTAAAATATCAATTTTTTTGTTAAGTTTAATGGCTAAAATACTATTTTTTTGTTAGTTCTACTTAATATAAATAGATAAAAAGTTTAAATTGAAAAAAAAAATCAAAAATTAGGGTTTTGTTATATGGGTCAAATCCTAGGATTTTTTTTTTTTTTTTTAATAATTTCCCCAAAAAACTTCAACCAAATTATTATTGATTTCCTTGTTGGTTGTATTTAAAAAAACTAAGCTACGAATTATTAAAAATTAAATAATGTCCAAAAATTAAAATTTTAATACACATTTTACATATTCTTACACACTTTTATATATTTATATACATGTTTACATTTTTAATATAATATATATATATATATATTTTTGAATATGCATTAAAAATTTTAAATTTTCTAACATTATTTGATTTTGAACAAATACTCAGAGATAGGTTGTAAGAATAATATTTTTTAATAACCAATAAGAAAATCAGTAATATTTTGATCAAAGGTTTTTTCTTTAAATAAATGAAACTAATAAGAAAATTAATGAAACATTTTGCCACAAGAAATATTTTTAAAAGCCAATACCATTCAACAACAATGAGCCCAAAACAAAAAAAACAAAACGGCACCGTACCATGTGTAGCGGTTGCTGCTGTGCTCTATGCGCAGTAGCATCTTCACATCTAACATCACCATTTAAAACTTTGCACCAACCCACGCTCCTTCTTTCTCTCTCACGTCTCACTTCATTCTCTCTCTATACTCTCTTATCTCTCTTTCTCTCAACCTCACTTTTCAGATTTTAAATTTCAAAACACACATTCACTTACTCATGCTCTTCTCACCCTCCCTCTAAACTCTCATATCTCTCTTAAGGCTCTCAACCTCACTTTTCAATTTCTAGCCTCACTAAACACTCTCTCTTTTGTCTCTCAGCCTCACTTCTCCCGGCCCAAACCCAATAACCCGACGGTGTCGACGAACAAGCCTTCGTTGTTGTGACTGCATCTAAAAGCAACGTTGGTGTAACGCCCCAACTCTTCACATGTCATCGATATTGTTCGCTTTGGGCCACGCCCGCACGAATTTGTTCTTCCCAGTGGGTCACACATCCCAGAACTACTGCTGCCTAAGCACACTTAATTGGACAGTTCTGCTAGGGATTTCACTACCCAAGAAAAGATCTCGATGCTATATAGAGGTCTAGGTTTTTACTTTTATAACCCAGGAACTCCCCTTCCATTCTCGATGTGGGACATCGGGACCTTACAATTAGGAATGAGCGCGGGTTGATTGCGGTCACAGAACCTTCAATCCACCATCCGTCCGCCAGATTGGCAGATTAGAGAAAATCAATCCGCATCCGTCCGCCAATCCGGCGGATGTGGATTGAGCGGGTTAACGGTTTGGCGGATGGATGCGAATCGGTTTGGCGGTTTAAAATTTTATAAATTTTCAACATAATTCAACTTGTGCACTTCCTCAAAAAAAAGAAGAAGAAAGTATTACAGTCAATGACTTAAAAAAATATTACAATCACTGCATACCTCATCCAAAGTAAGAAAGTTTGAAACTTTAGAATATCATAATCACTGCATGCTTCATCTACATACTACAATCACAGCATACCTCATCCACATAAAGTATTACAATCTGTAGTTCTTAAAATACAAAAACAATTCAAACCACCAAAACCATGAACAGAGCAGTAGTAAAGATTGTATGTCTTTGTATTGTTACATCTATATCTGTTTTTGAAAACAAAAACCAACCAGCATATATCATATTTTCTATTTATTATTTTTAGAGATAGATTTAAAAATAAAAAATATAGATAAATAATATATTTATTTTTTTTCAATTCAAAAAAGATATTCAAGTTGAAAACTTTTTTCAACAGAATATTTAAACTCTTTTTTAATTAAAAACACAAATAGAATATTTAAACAAACTGAAAACACAAAGTCATGCATGTCATGTTCATGGAACATTCATAAATTTTAAGTGGAATTTTTGCACAATTGGCAAGCTATTATGTTATGATTTCTTAAAATGATCCTTAATTCATGATGTTTTATGAGTTTCTCAATGTTTCCTCAAGTTTTTGGCCCAAATGATGAGTTTTGAAATGTTGAAATCAAGATTTGAAACTTGGAAACAATTTTGGAAATTCCAGAATTCTACTTCTACGCTCGAGCGATGGATTCCACGCTCGAGCGACCACTCTGTGTCTCGCACTTCCGCTCAAGCGACCAAAGGCTGGCTTGAGCGTGAAATGCATGCTCCAAGAAGTTCTTATTCTTTGCAATACGCTCGAGCTACAAAAGTTGCGCTCGAGCGAAGGCATGTCTCTCACGCTCGAGCGAATGTCGAGCGAGCGTCAAGCAGGAAAAACAAGCAATCAGTACTTTTTCAAAGTTTGCAGACCGCTCGAGCAAAGGAAGTTGCGCTCGAGCAGACCCTCACATTTTGCATGTCCGCTCGAGCGAGGGAAGCCATGCTCGAGCGTGGATCCTATTTTCAATAAGTTTTGAAAAATGTTTCAAGTACATTTTTGTATCCTCGTTCCATCCTAGACATTCCTAGGCCAAGATTAAGACACTATAATGAGGATAAAGGCTAAAAACACACTAAGGACAAATGAAATAAGTTATGTACAATCCGAGCATGTGTTCCAATGTATGTATCTATTATGTTAATGTAGGTCACGCGCCTCAAGTTAAGTGAATTGCCTACTCTACTCGCCCATTTGGAGCCACTGGTTATCTGTGAGTAATAACTTAGTAAAGTTATATTCAAATTAACTTATTTTTCTGTATATGGACTAAGATCTATACCATCAATGCTATGTATTTAAACTATGAATGATTGTCCACCTATGGCAAATGTTTATGACATTCATACTATGATTCAAGTATGCTATCTGTACCCGGACTGGAGGTTCCTTAGTAGAACTTGCAAGTTATCTGTACCTGGCTGGAGGTTCCTTTATGGAACTGACAAGTTTTCCGTACGCAGTCTGGAGGTTCCTTTATGGAACTGGCAAGTTATCCGTATCCAGCCGGAGGTTCCTCTATGGAACTGACAAGCATGATCTACGATGTTTTGTGTATGATCTGTTAGCGCTAACGGATGAACTATGAATGATCAAACATGATTCTTGAATTCTGTATACGCATTGAATGAGAACGCAAATATGAATTGGTTTTATGTACGGATTTAATTGTGGACATCATTCATTAAATCCTTTACTCTGTTATTATTCACTAGGCTTTCGCTCATTATTTATATTATGTATGTAGGTGATCAAGCACGTGACCAGGCTCAGAGTTAAGGAACTGGAGTTTTAGTTTTGTCAGCCAACCTTCGTGCCTCCCGAGGAGGTTCCGTTTGAGTCCAGCCCCGAGGCTGTGTTTTGGGAATGTATAAGTTTTTGTTTCTTTTGATTTTCAAACAAGTTTTCTGTTATGCATACATGAAGTGACTTAATTATTGTATTTTGTTTGATCACACGTTTGGTCATGGAAGTTTAAAATTATCAGTCTTATGTATGTCTTTACAGCTCGTTGGACTATGTATATTTCATGTATTTGCCTCTGCAGCCCCTATTTATATGCTATCATGTTAAGAGGCCTTCAGTAATCTAAGGATTACTGGCCGGTTACGTCACTAAACCTATAAGGGTGGATTTAGGTCGTGACAACATGTCATCGATATTGTCCGCTTTGGGCCATGCCCGCACGGATTTGTTCTTCACAGTGGGTCACTCATCTCAAAACTACTCCAGCCTAAACATGCTTAACTGGGGAGTTCTGCTAGGGATTTCACCACCCAGGAAAAGGTCTCGATACTATATAAGGGTCCAAGTTTTTACTTTTATAGCCTAGGAACTCCCCCTCTATTCCCGATGTGGAACACCAGGACCTTACAGTTGGAGACTTTGGTCCTCCGAAATGTCAACATTTTGGTTGAGAAATCACCCACCGTGAACGAATCGTTGCTGTATAATACTTGGTATAGACACATCTAATAGTTGTTGCTACCCGCGCGAGTCAATTTGGTCAGATCGAAGATCGGGTTGGTCTGAGTGTAACATTTTCGACATGGGAAACATTAGATCCAAACGAACCGTCGTCGTACAATATCTGCTGAAGTCGCGGGCGGTGCTAGTGTTGCTGTAGATAACCGCGGATAAGGTTTTGGCCCTACGACGCCATGTTGGAGATGGCATGGAAAAGGCATTCTAGAATAATAGTGAGGGTGGTTTCGAAGAGGGTGGTGTAACTATACGGAGAGGGTGATTTCGGATTTTGATCAGTAGTGAGAGTTTTTGATCTTGGGTTGCTGTCTATGAGACGTACTATGATTTTGGAAGAAATTGTAGGAGAAGAGTTTGGAATTGAAGGGGTTAGGAGAGAGAGGTAGAGAGAGAAAGGAAGAGAAGTAAAAAACCAAACATTATTTTTATTTATTTATTTTTTCTATAACCTGGGCATGCCCTAGATTTATGTGTTGATGTGTTTTATACTCTTAAAAGTGAAGAGTATGCCCTAGATATATGGGTTTTTGTAGTTAGTATAGGAAAAGTAAAATAAATAAATAAATAATTAATAGGAAAGATGGATTTTGAGGCAAAGGGCATGTGAAATTGGTCTTTTTTTTTTTTTTTTTTTTTTTTTGTTTGTGCTGCCTGGTGCTGCTAGGTTTGATTATAGTCATGTTAAAAAATGTTTGTGGGAATTTTTTTTAGCTTACAAAGTTGAATTCAAAATTTAAATAAATAAAAAAATTGAAGTTGGTTGATTATTAAGAGACGAAACATCATAAGAAATATTTATGTTTAATGATGAGATTAAAATATAATTGGAAGATTTTTTTTGGAAATTGTCTTTTTCTTTGGTGAACAAATTTAAATTTGGTTTAAATTGGGTTCTGTTAACAAAAAAAATAGTTTAGTTTTACTATTAAAATGTAATCTTTTCACAAAGAGGGATAAGAGAGATAATGGGGATTGTGTGATTTGTTTAAAGACTGAAAAAGTCTACCTCAGTGACAAAGATAACATATTTTTATTTCCAAAGAACTAATCGGACCTGTATTTATATTTTCACATCAAATTTTTAGCAAAAAATTTGTTAAGTTACATTTTAATTTAATAATTTTATATCTCATTATTAATTAAAGGCACAGACATATACTAGTATTTTTATATAACAAAATTTAAGTATTTTTCTATACAAAAAGTACTTAAAATGGGTTGACTCAAATATAGGATTTATTCTTATATCAATAAGATCGTAAGAGTTATTTATATTGATACATAAAAAAATTATAAATTCAAATCATAAACATCGTCCTCAAAGGTAATCAAACCTAAAATTTTTATAACCTTAATAATTTCAATTCTTAAAATAGTTTTGATTAATTATGTGACACGTTATAGTAAATGTAAAAATTTTATTATAGTCAAATTAATTTTGCATATATTTTCTGACAAAACTCATGAAAGTGCATTGTCAATAATATTATAAATTTAAAATTTTTATTTAAAAATTATTTAACAAACTTTAATAGATCCCTTAAATATACACAATTATTGACATATTCTCTCTCTCCCCCAAACTCCTCCCCCTCCCCAAAAAAAAAAATTATATGTACTCATTATGCTTCGTTTGGGAAGTTAGGTTGACTTTTTGATTTTTTGGTTATTTTAACCCTAACTAAAAAGTTATTTTGGGTTGGTTTTTTTTAGTTTTTTTATTTTTATTTTTGTGAGAAAAAAAGTGAAATAATTATGATTTGAATGTGATATTTTGTTTTATTAATTCTTAATCTATTTTGTCTTTTTGTGACTAATTTAGCCCAATAACCAACTTTCATGCCAAACGATACCTATGTCTACATATATCGAGAAATTTTTAGGTACAGATAGGGTATCAAGCTGCAGATGCAGACTACACGTGTATTATTAAGGAGGAACTACATCCAGATTAGAGAAGGGAAAAAAATTAGTAACAAATGAAAGTGCAAGTATGTCTATGATGAGATACAAATAAAAGATTCTGAGACTAGAAATATCACTTACACTTCTCATAAGTTGATTATTTTTCCGTCTTCTCTTACTTTCATGTTGTTCCCAATTTCCATAATATTAAACAATTATACAGGTGTATCGCGCGGATCCAAAATCTATATATATATATATATATATCTATATATTATATAAGGAAAATGGAGTTTCTAACCTACAAGCCTTATAAAAACTCCAATATCTCAATCTTAATTTTCTATTTTTTTTTTATAAAAAAAACCTCAGCATTTATTGACTTCTCGCAACCCACAAGTTTTTTTGACTTCTTTCATACCTACTGCTACACCTTTTTCAACTTCGTTCATACATTATGGTTAGTGATGAGATTTTTAAATTACTTTCATAAAAAAATTTAAAAAAAAAAGTAATTTGCATATTAAAAAAATATCTAAAATAAATATAAATTCTTCTTAAATCTATCTATCTATCTATATATTATATAAGTAAAAGGGAAATCACAAATCTTATGAGAGCTCCAGTAGCTCAAACTAAAATTTCTAATTTTTTGATTTTCAATAATTAAAAAAAATCCTCTATAACTCTCCACTACAAAAAATAAAAAAATAAAAAAAATAATTAATGTTTTAGATACCAAAATTTAGGAACAAAATTATTTTTTAGGGACCAAATATTTTTGTTGCGAAAAGTATTGTTATTATATTTTTAGTAACGGAAATTAGATATTAGTGATGAATTATTATCTTTTTAGGACCAAATTTCTTGTCTAAAAAAAGAAACTATTTTTAGACCAAATTATTTTGTCCCTAAAAGTATATTTATTAGTGACATTTTCAAAATTTTGTCACTAAATGTCTTATTTTTGACTTTTCAGGACGACCTTTTAGTGACTATCCTCATGACGATAAAAATTGGTTCCTAAATATTTTTTACAACAAATTTTCACTTTTAGATACCAAAAAATTTGGCCTCTAAAACTCTCATATGTTGTAGTGCTCATTCATGCAAAAAAAAAAAATAATAATAATAATAATTAATTAATTAATTAATTAATATCTCTTGATTTATGACTTTTAAATGGAAAGTATATCAAATATATAAAATAAAAAATAGAAAGTACGCTAATTCATTTCAAAATTTAAATTTGATGGGCACTAAATATGGAAAGCGTTCCATTAATTTAAATTTAAAATTATAATGATTTATCCCATAATATATAAGTTTTAAATAATGATCTATTCCATGATTTATCTATATATCTATATAATATTATAATTGTGACATATTATCATTTCATTAAGGTTGAAGGTTATAATTCTTTTTTCTCATTTTTTTATTTTGTTTAATTTTTTTGTTAATACGTGCTACAATTTGATTGGTCTATAAATTAATTTTATATTCTTAAAAGAAAATTTCAAATTTAGATTCTTACTTAAATTAAGTTACTATAACTGGATTGAGATCAATATTTACTCCTTAAATTTTGTATCATTTATTAAATTATAAAATAAAATTTCAAATTTAAATTCTTCTTCAAATTATATCACTACAATTAGAATGAAATCAATATTCACATGTGTCATAATGATGTGTCATAATATTATTAGTGTAAATATAATTTGTTTTAAATACACGTGTTCAAATTATTAATTGCTATTATTATTATTTTTTGTTTTAGATTTTATAAATAAAAAAAAATTATATCCTTCTAAACTATAAGGACTTGAACAATGATATTTTTAATATAATTTTTTTTTTAACAAAAGAACAAAACATAACTTTTTTAGTATTTACCAAAAATGGTGGATTTTGTTAGATTTTTTTTAAAATTATTTATCTCAATTGTCAATTAAAGAATTTAAATAAAGAATAAAGATATCTTTGGCTCAAATGGTTAAAAAGTTACTTTTGCTAAAATAAATTAGAAAGAAAAGTTAAATTTTTTTTTTTCATATTAAAAGTGATAGTTCGTTAAACTTTTTTATTTAAAAAAAAAAAGGGTTATAGGTGATATTTTATTGTTCATCTATAATTATTTTCAGATTAAATGAAAATATCATATTAAATTTTCTTCTTACTTTTTTTTTATTCAAAATATTTTTATTTGTAAAAAATTTGTTTTTGTTCTATTTAATATTTTATTGTAATTTTTAAATTAAAAGGAATTTCTAAAAAATCATATTTAAATTATTTATGCCATTGTAAAAAATAATTTTTTTCATATCAACTTAGTGGTAGTTTGGGAAGTGCTAATTAAGTATACTTTTTTACTTTTTACGAAAATATGTATAGCAAAGTAAAGGTGTGATGTGACAAAAAAAAATAATTAAGTATACGTTTTTACTTTTTATGAAAAGTTGTGTAGAAAAGTATAGATGTGATATGACTCAAAAAAGATAAAAAAAAAAAAAAAAAAAAAAAAGTGAGCTAATATGGCCCTTTCCAAACAACTCTTTATTCGATGATCCATTTCTAAAAGATGTATTTTTTAAAATATCTTCAAGAAAAATTGTATTGGAAATCGTAAATATATTGCTTTTTTTTTCATTAATATTAAATTTTTAATTAATTTTATTTATTGTTTCGAAAATAAATTAGCAAATAGTTCATATATATAATTTTGTTTTGGTTGCTCAAGTTATTTGGTAAATTTAATTTGAATTTTTGATTTTTTGTATAGGTCCTCATTTAATTAAAAATTATGTTGTTCAATCTTTAAAAAATTTAAACTCGACTTAAGTTGTTTGGGTTAAACTTACTTAAATTTATAATTTTAACCAGGGAGGTTTAAAATTACATGGTTAAATTTTTGATAAATTAAAAAATAATAAATAAATTATGATAAAATTATGGGATTTAAATTGTAAATTTTAATCTTCTTTATTTTCATAATTTACATATAAAAATTTAACTATTTATATTATTTTGTATAAAAATATATTATTAATGTTTTTTACATGCTGTACATAGGCCCTGTTTGGTAGAGCCGTGAGAAAGTGCTTATAACTTATACCTTAACAGCTTATAGCTTATAACTATGAACATAAGCTGATTTCTAACTTATAAATTAAGCTTCTTTTGCCCCACTCAAAGAATAAGTTGATTTCTGACTTACAAAAAGCTATAAGCTATATTATTAAGTTAAACTAAACACATCAAAATAATTTAAATTATCTAAAAGTTAAAATAAACTAAAATTAAGCTATATCAAACAGGGCCATAATATGTTACGGCTAGTTTCCAATTAAAATAAAATGTGGTTCTAGATTGATAGGTGAAAGCAGCTGGACGGAGAGCATGTCAACGTTGCGATTATACACGTGTATCGCGCGGATCCAAAATTTCTAATCTATATCTACCAATAATCCTTGAGACTATTAAAAATGGTGTTCTAAAAATATTATTAGTGATGTGGCAATGGATGGAACCTACTGCTTTTTATTTATTTATTTATTTTTTTTTTAGTGCTTGCCAACTCATTAGTGATGCTTTAGAGCATCACTTTAATAGGATGTATCATTACCGCTATATCTACTTACAAAAATGCTCTAGACCACTAATTAGTGGTGGCTCTAATGATGTGGCAGTGGGTCCCACCCACTGCCACATGTGTTTTGTGCCTTTTTTTTTTTTTTTTTTTTTTTTCACTTGCCACCTCACTAGTGGTGGAGTTAGTGGTAATAAATTAGTGGTATGTAGCATTGCTCATCTACTTATTATGCCTCTGTTTGAAAACTTGGTTTTGAGGTTTTTTTTAGGTAAAATAGTTATAAAAAATAAAATAAATTTTTTAATTTAATAAGACAAAATATCATATCTAACTCATCATCAGTATATTCTTTCTCTCATAAAAAAAAATAAAAAGTTCAAAAAAGTCAAAAGTTAAAAGTCCTTCCCAAATCAGGCTTTTTAGCCCTAGGCTAAAATAGTCAAAAAAAACTAAAAAGCCAAAAAGCCAACCTACTTTCCAAATGAGCTTATATAATGGATTTTTAAGAAGAAATTTTTTAGGAGTTTCAAATCTTTATTTTAAAATTATTAAATTTTTTTAATTTTAAATAGTTAAGAAAATTTTCATTAGTTAATTTTTATTTACCTATTATTTTATAATTTCACATCGAATGAAAAAGGAAAAGTAAATTATTTTACTTACATAAAGTGAATCTTATACTCCTATTTATATAAGCAAAATGAGATTTTTAGTGAGAAATTTTATGATCAATATCTCATACTATTTTTTTTTTAATTTTCTTAATTTTAAACAATTAAAAAAAAATTCTATTGGCTAGTTTTCATTTAACTTTTATTTTACAATTCTATATAAAAGTTTTGATTTTGAAAATAATTTTGTATGAGATTTTGAAACTCTCATAATATCTCTCCTTAAAAATATTATTTTGTAAAATATATAGATATATTAATAATCTCAACTTCACTTTTACTGCTCCTTAATACAAAAATTATGAGATAATTATGATAATTTTAAATTTGTATTTAAAACTTATAAATCATGGGATAGATTATTATAATTTTAAATTTATATTGTGTCAATTTTAAATTTAAATTAACATATTGTTTTCCATATTTACTGACAATTTAAATTTTTATTAAATAAAATTTAAATGTTTTAATTAATTAATTTTTGTGTAAGCTGGTTGGTCTTTTGACCTAATTGATTAAGCTAAATTATTTTTGGTTTGAATATTTGTTGGTTTAACTGTGATTTTAGCGGTTTTATCAAAATATATTGGTTAGATTTGCTTAATTCGAAATAAACTAAAGAACTGAGATTGCTTGATTAGAAATAAACTGGAAAAGAAAGAAAAATTGAATTGTTTCACTTATATAAAGTAAATCTTATAAATGAGATTTTGAGAGAAGTCTTTTAGAAGCTCCAAACCTCCATTATAAAATTGTTAAATTTTCTTAATTTTAAACAATTAAGAAAATTTTCATTGACTAGCTTTTATATACCTTTATTTTACAATCTCACACCGAGAAAAAAAAGGTAAAATTGTTTTACTTATATAAAGTGAATCTTATACTCCAATTTATATAAATTATTGAATTTTCTTAATTTTAAACAATTAAGAAAATTCTCATTTGTTAACTTCCATTTAATTTTTATTTTATAATCCCACACCGGGAAAAGAAGAAAAAAGTGAATTGTTTCACTTATATAAAGTGAATCTTATGCTCGCATTTATATAAGCAAAATGAGATTTCTAGTGAAAAACCCTATGATCAATATCTCATACCAAATTTTTTTTTTTTAATTTTCTTAATTTTAAAGAATTAAGAAAATCCCCATTTACTAGCTTCCATTTAACTTTTATTTTATAATTTCACATAGAGGTTTTGATTTTAAAAATAATTTTGTATGAAATTTTGAAACTCTCATAATATTTAACTTAAAAATAATTACAATCTCACATCGAGAACAAAAAGAAAGAAAAAGTGAGTTATTTCATTTATATAAAGTGAATCTTATACTCTTATTTAATATTGTAGTATTGTGCATGTTTCAGTTCAAGATAGTTTAAATTTTAAAATAAAATTTAAAAGTTTTAATTAATTAATTTTGTTATAAATTGGTTGGTCTTTTGACATAGTCGATTAGGCTGAATCCTTTTCGATTTGACTGATTTATTTGTTTAACCGCGGTTTTAGCTGTTTTATCAAAATATATTGCTTAGATTTGTTTGATTTGAAATGAACTAAGATTGACTTTATTAAAAATTGAACAACTGAGATTATTTGATTAGAAATGAAATTTCCATCCAAACAACTATTAACTTTTTTTTACAATCCCACATCAGGAAAATGAGGAAAAAAATGAGTTGTTTCACTATATAAATATTATACTCCCATTTAATATTGTAGTGTTGTGTATGTTTCAGTTCATGACAGTTTAGATTTTAAAATTAAAATAAAATTTAAAAGTTTTAATTAATTATTTTTTATATAAACTTGATTGGTCCTTTGACCTAGTCAATAGGTGAACCGTTTTTAGTTTGACTGATTCGTTAATTTAATTGCGATTTTAGCGGTTTTATCAAAATATATTAGTTAGATTTGTTTGATTCGAAATAAATTAAAGGTTAAATGACTAAGATTGCTTGATTCGAAATAAACTTCCCACCCAAATATGTTAACTTTTATTTTACACAATCCCACATCAGGAAAAGAAGAAAAAAGTAAGTTATTTCACTTATATTTTATAAGGAAAAAAGGGTTCTAGAGAGAAGATTTCTAGTTGCTCCAAATCCTCATTTTAAAATTATTAAATTTTCTTAATTTTAACAATCAAGAAAATTATCATTGGTTAGCTTCCATTTAACTTTTATTTTACAATCTCACATTGAAAAAAGAAAGAAAAAGTGAATTTTATACTCTCATTTATATAAATTATTGAATTTTCTTAATTTTGAACAATTAAGAAAATTTCCATTGGTTAACTTGTATTTAATTTTTATTTACAATCTCACATCGAAAAAAGAAGGAAAAAGTGAATTATTTCACTTATATAAAGTGAATCTTATACTCCAATTTATATAAACAAAAGGAGATTTTTGGCGAGAACCCTTATGATCAATATCTCATACTAATATTTTTGATTTTTTTAATTTTAAACAATTAAGAAAATCCCTATTGATTAGCTTCCATTTTATTTTTATTTTACAATTTTACATAGCGGTTTTGATTTCAAAAATAATTTTGTATGAGATTTAGAAACTCTCATAATATCTCTCCTTAAAAGTATTCTTTTATAAAATATATAGATATATTAATAATTTCAATGTCAGTCTTACCGCTCTATAATACAAAAATTATGAGATAATTATAATAATTTTAAATTTCTATTTAAAACTTATAAATTATGGGATATATTATTAAAATTTTAAATATATATTGTGTCAATTTTAAATTTAAATTAATAAATTGATTTTCATATTTAGTGACAGTTTAAATTTTAATAAAATAAAATTTAAAAGTTTTAATTAATTAATTTTTGTGTAAGCTGGTTGGTCTTTTGACCTAACTAATTAAGCTAAATCATTTTTGGTTTGAATAATTTGCTGATTTAACCGTGCTTTTATCGGTTTTATATATTACGATGATTCTTTTTTACTTATTAAGTTTTAAAATTTTGTTTAATTATTTTCCTTTTCAAAAACCAATATGACAATTTTTTAAAATTCATATATTTTTATTCTAAAATAGTGAAATATTAAAATTATGTCATATTTTTTTATAACAAAACATAATTTTAATTATTAATTGTTAATACAGTAATTTTAATCTATTTATACTATATGTTATAGTAAAGGAACATTTAAAACAAAATTTTTAAACTTATATAAAAAAATTTATTTATAAGAGACAAAATATAAAAAAATTAAATATAATTATCATATTTTTAATAAATAATATATTATTTTATTCCGTGTATAACATGATTGATATACTAATTAAAATAAAATAAAAAAGAAATAAAATGTGGTTCTAGATTGGTTGGTTAAAGCAGCCGGACCGAGAGCACGACAACGTTGCAATTATACGTTCGGTAATGCTACGTCGCTCGAAAAAATTCCCCCCGAATCCCCCTAATCCCAGAAACGACGTCGTTTCTGCATTTTTTTTTTTTTTTTTTTTTCCTGGTTCAATCAGAAACGAGGGAGAAGAAGAAGGAAGAAGGAGAAGAGAAGAAGGGAGAAGGGAGAAGGAAGAAGGAGAAGAAAGAGAAGGAAGAAGGGAGAAGGAAGGAGGAGGACTGGAGGGGGCCATAACCACGGGGAGGAGGAGGCGGAGGCGGGGCCGGAGACGAGGTAGAGGCGGGGGCTGCCGGAGACGACGATCGGGCAGAGGTGGGGGCTACCGGACACGACGATCAGGCAGAGGACGACGATCGAGCTCCTCCTCTTCCCTCTCTTCTCTTCTCTCTCTCTCTTTTGAACTCCTCCTCTTCCCTCTCTTCTCTTCTCTCTCTCTCTCTCTCTCTCTTCTGAAATTAGGGGGATTCGGGGGGAGGAAATTAGGGGGACAAATCATTATTCTTATACGTTAATCGCGCGGATCCAAAATTTCTAATTAAAATAATAAAAAAAAGAAATAAAATGAGATTATAGATTGATAAGGGTTCGTATGGGATTTGGATTGACTTTTAAATTTTTTTAGTTATTTTAGTTTGGAGTTAAAAAGTTTCATTTGGGATAAATTTTTTTGGTTTTTTTAGACATTTGTGAAAGAAAAAATGAAATGATTATAGTTTAGATGTGACATTTTGTCTTATTGATTTTTTTAGTCTATTTTGTCTTTTGACATTTGTCAATTTTGTCTTTTGACTTTTTAGCATGTTTATCATTTGATATTTATCAATTTATCTTCTAAAAATCTAACAAAAAGAGTATTGAATTTCATTATTTTAATCAATCAATATTTAATTAAACGCTAGACGTGTATGTAAATCATTTATAAAAATATGATATTTGATATAAAATTACAATGGATTTAACTTTAATTAATGTAATAATATTTTATATTATAATACATGTTACAAAAGAATAAAATTAATTTTGATTTAAAATAAAATTTTAATTTTAATTATTTATTTTAATAATATTAATATTATTGTTCTATAAAAGTCTTACATGAATACTTATATATAATAAATTTAATTAAATTATTTATTTATTTTGATAATTTTAGTTCTATTATGTTGTAAAAGTGTAATTATAATATACTAATTTTATATGATATATATTAAATTATAAGATAGAAAAATAAACACTCATTTTGATATTGAAAATATTAGTTAATTTACAAAGAGAATTAGTAATATAAAATTAAAATTGATTGCAATTATTTAATTTTAATTTTAATTTTATATTTATTTGAAAAAAAAAATGTAGAAATAGAATTATACAAAATTTATTTAAAAAATTAAATATAAGTACGTTGTGACTAAATTGAGAAAAAAATACATAAATTAATTATGTAGAGTATTATATTTTTCTGTAATATTCTTTTTGAATTATTCATACATATTGTATATAGGTATATAAAATTTAAATTAAATATAAATTTTTTGTAATAAATAATTTCATGTTAAATAAAAAATTAAATATAAATTAATATTACGACATCAATAAGATAGACAAAAAAATAAAAAATAAAATTGATTTAATCTATGCGATGTACATAATTAAACACACTATGTCTTATTTATTTATTTGTATATGGAGATAATTGTTTTCAAATATCATAATAATTAAATTAATATATCAACTATATAAAAGAAAACTAACAACGACAAAACAAAATATACGATGAAAAATATATAAAAAATAAGTATTTCTCAAATGGGAAATTTGGTCAAAATTTCCACATAATAAAACTATAGCGTTTATGGTTTAGACCCGACCCATTTTGTGTTTTGGAGTCGAGTTTCATAGCCTTGTATGGTTGTTCATGTCTTTTCCCTCTTATTCTTCCTTAAATTTGGTTATTGGATGGTATCGGCCTTATTTGGAACATGTTGGTTGCTTGATTTTCGAACCTTTGTTGCCCATATTTTTGCTCCTCCGCTTGAGCAGCACTTCTTGTGCTCGAGCGGGCTTCGCAAACTCTCAATATTTTTGCAGACCTGCAAAACATTGGATGAGTGTATTCTACGCTCGAGTAGTGTTTCCTACGCTCATACGGGTGGGCGCTCGAGCGTCCAATCTTGAGCTTGAGCGATATCCTTTGTCTGCAAAACTTTTGAAAGTGTGTGTTCTGTGCTCGAGCGGAACAATGTGTTTGGCGCTCGAGTGTCAACTCTTACGCTCGAGTGAACTGTATGTATATCAGTTTGTAAAGACGACTTTTTGCTTCACTTTTTCATTCCTCTCTCTCTCTCTCTCTAAAACTTTCCAAAAATCTAGATCTTGAATCTCTCTCTCTAAAACACACACACACACACACACACACACACACACACACACACACACACACACTCTTTCTCTCTCTACATTTTCACCTAGTTCTAGTGATATCTTTACCCACTTGTCTTTGTTAAAAAGTTAGAGCATCTCAAGGGTTACATTTTGATATGATTAAAGTTTGATTTTGGCATCTTTGAAGTTTCTGCAAATGTCCCTTTGGTCTTCTAAGCTTGATGTAGGGATTTTCTACACCTTTTTATGGTTTTTAACTTAGTTATTGGTTGTTGTGTAACAATGGTGAGTTTTGGGAGTATTTTAGACAAACCTAGGGTTTGTAATGAAAAATCAAAAGAGGGATTTCTAGTGAATGTGATATAATTAGTCATGGGGTTTGAAAATGAGGTTGTATTTGGTCACAATTGTTGATTTTGGCATTTGGGTTAGTATTTGGAGAAGAGAGAAGTTAACCTAAAATGGTTCAAGTATTTAGTTTGTATAAGTAAATGAAATTGGTATCATAAATATGAAAATTGGATGAATGTTGATGTAAACGGTGGAGTTGGATATGCATTATCTCATATTTTTTTAAATTTGAATAAATTATCTGTCTTGAGATTTAATATCTATTTAGAAATATCTATATTGGGCTATCGGTGGAGGATAGTTATGATTGTTGTAGAAATTGTATGAGGATTAGGTGAATTAAAACTAATCTCTTTTTAGTTGTCATTGAATATGACTATGTTTAAATACATTGTATATGTATGATTGTTTGGGAGGAGATAGGGGATGGACTCTATTGAAATTAAGTTGGCCTGTGTGTCCAGGGTAAAAGTCCCAAAACTGTGCGTATACATGGCTGCCAATCCCGCGGACGAAATTTTCGTAAAATGGAAAATTGAAGTGCTTGTGTGATAATTGTGTTAATTTGGGAACCATTGAGTTGTAATGTCAGATGAGTTGCTTAAAAGGTAATGAAATTGGCTCATAAATTGAGATAAAACAATTTAACTTGAATTGATGAGAAGAAAAAGGGACTGAGTTATGAATGTGATACTTCGTGATGATATAGAATATAAATGTTTTTTTACTGGCATTGTAAATGCACATTATACTTAAATTTTTGTTAAGATCCATCTACTGTGTTAGATTATTCCTACTGGGCTTTGACTCACCCTATTTGGGAAAACCATTTTCAGGTGTTGATGATATGCCTCCACCAAGGTAGTAGCTCGGAAGGAGTTTGGAGCACGGGCTTCACTTTTGTGCTTATTTGTATAGCCAAGGGGTTAAACTGTATAGAGTTAGACTCTCTTTTGTTGTGACTAAGCAATGACTTGGAACGTTGTAAGCCTTTAGGGCATATAATTATCTGTTTAACTTTTATTCCTCTTTACCACTTGTAACACATGCTGTAGATTCATGATGAACTATTTATGAATGTATATTGCATGTGTCACTTTTGTATAACGATTCAGGTTAATAGAAGTTTATTATTTTGATTACGTTGTCTTATGTATATTGTGTTGGGTCAAATTATTGTAATTATTTTTGGGGCATTACAACTTGATATCAGAGCGTACCAGGTTTGAATACTTTGGGTACATGGGAAGTAGTTAGTACCACAATGGGTTTGTCTCGCTTTACAAAGATGTTTGTATGCTAGTAATGTTATGTGATAACATATTTATGTGATTATATGGATATGAGATTTAATTTCCAAGATGTTGATTGAGTCCACGGATTTTTGGGAGTCTTGTTGGGAAGGCAATTGATCACTGCTGTTTCTAATTAGAACTCTGGCAACGCCGCGGGACGGTTATTATCCGAAAATGAAATTCGTATGTGTTTATTTGAATACGTGCTTACGTGGAGTAAATTACTGTTGTCCATCGCATTAGTATGCAAGTGAGTCAGCTTTGGTACATTTGTAAATGTACTAATCTCTTTTGTTACCTTCATTAGGATGTCAGGACGTAATCATGGTGGTAGGCATGGTATGCCTAGGTAGCAGGAGATGCCAATACTGGATGAAATTTCGGCACAAGAAGAAGGAGTCGGTCAAGCCAATGTGGCTGAACCAGTTGGTCAACAGGCCATGGACGCCTTAGCCCGCGAAATGGCCAGGGCATTGCGGGAATCCATGGACATTCTCAGGGCTGAGAATCAAGTCCAAACCCAAATAACCGAGGCAGGGTAGTCTTTTCTAAAGAGAGAGTTTTTCCGATCAAATCCGGATGAGTTTTTGGGTGATCCCAAAAAGTCACTGAAGGCAGATGAGTGGCTAAAGCAGATAGTAAAGACGTTCGAGATGCTTGGCATCTAGGACGACCAGCTGAGGGTGACCTTGACATCTTTTCAATTGAAGGGAGATGTAGGTCAATGGTGGAAGTATATGCGTGTGCACATTGGGATGACTTGGAGGCATTTGTCAACGCCTTCCAGGACAAGTTTTTGTCTCCTACAGTTAGGGAGAAGTTGAGAAACCAGTTTTCTAAGTTAGTGCAACTGAACACCCCAGTAGCCGAGTTTGAGGCCACTTTCACTAGCTTGTCTAGGTTTGCACCTGAGTTTGTGGCGATTGAGGAGCGCTGTTGCTTGGAATTTGAGAAGAGATTGAGGATCGGGCTCATGTTTAGAGTGGCTGGACTCATGATTAGAGATTATGGGCGCCTTGTGGAGGCGGCAGCCCATCTTGAGACCATTATGCAAATGGAGGAAGAGAGAATGAGGGGCTCCAGGAGGAGTCAGGATAATCAGGGAGACAGCAAGAGGCAGAGAGGTTCTAACCCCCGGTTATCCTAGGAAGCGTAGTTGAGGTTCACTTTTCCAGTACCGAGTTCGGGTTCTAGGAGACGTGGTCAGAGAGAGGTGACTTGTTACAAATGTGGTCAGCTGGGCCACAAGTCCCCAGTTTGTCCTCAGAGAGGAGGATGGCAACGATCTGCACCATCTTCGGCTCGTTCTTAGAGCCAGAGTCAGGGGAGAGGGTAGTCGTTCACTTGTTAATAATGTGGGCAAGCGGGGCACATGAAGAGGTTTTGCCCACAGTTGGGTGGCACACCTAGTGCGTCTGGTTCAAGACAGATACAAAGTCACCAGCCAGCGCAGTCAGCACAAGCCTTAAGGGCCAATTAGGGAGCCTCTTTTGGCTCAGCCAGTGCATAAGGCCTATGCTTCGAGGAGCGAGCAGGTAGATCAGAGGCCTACAGGGTGCGTATATGCTGTTACCGCGCCAGATCTTGTACCAGCGCTTTTAGTAGTGAGAGATACCTTATTGTTTTGCAATTCAGTTACTAATGTGTTGATTGATACAGGTGCATTCTATTCATTTATTTCGTCTGCATTTGCATCGATTTTGGGGTTAGAGTTGGCTTGATTAGCATCTCCTATCTGTGTAAAGTCATATCGGGCTGTTATAGATTGTTACCGTCAGAGAGTTACTGCGTGTACCTTGAGCGGGGATTATTTTCATTTCTTGGGAGACCGGGTGGATAGGTTTTTATCACCGGTATATGACCCGCGTGGATGGAGTAAACTTAGCTGTCTTCTAGCAAATTTCTTGAGTGATAAGTGTGATGAAGTTTGAGTCGAATTACCAAGAGTGGTTTGTGAATACCCGCATGTTTTTCTGGAGGACCTTATTGGTTTGCCACCTCATCGAGAGATCGAGTTCTTTATTGATCTAGTGCCTGATACGACACCGATTTCCATGGCACCGTATAAATTTACACTTGCCGAGTTGAGTGAGTTGAAGATTCAACTCCGAGAGTTATTAGATAAGGGTTTTGTTCGCCCTAGTACTTCACCTTGGGAAGCATCGGCTCTCTTTGCTAAAACAAAGATGGAGCGTTACGACTTTGTATTGATTACTAAAAGTTGAACCGGGTAACTGTTAAGAACAAGTACCCAATGTCTCGCATAAATGATTTGTTTGATCAGTTGAAAGGGTTTTGTTGCTTCTCTAAGATAGAACTGAGGTTTGGTTATCATCAGTTGAGAGTAAGGGAGGAGGATATTTCGAAGACGGCATTCCGTACGCGGTATGGCCATTATGAGTTTCTTGTGATGCCCTTTGGGCTAACCAATGCCCTAGCTATATTTATGGACATGATGAACCGGATCTTTCGGGAGTTCCTAGATCGTTTTGTCGTCGTCTTTGTGGACGACATTTTGATTTATTCACCCTTCGAGGAAGAGCATGAGGAACACTCATGAGTGGTACTCGAGTTGCTTAGAGCCCATAAGTTGTATGCTAAGTTTGGAAAGTGTGAATTCTGGCTGAAGGACGTTAAGTTCTTAGGCCATGTGGTATTCGAGGAATGAGTGGTTGTAGATTCATCCAAGATTGAGGCAGTGCAAGATTGGGTACAACCTAAGAATGCTTTCGAGATCCATAGTTTCTTAGGATTAGCCGGGTATTATCGTTGATTTGTGAAAGATTTCTCTAGACTAGCCTCACCGTTGACCAAATTGACGAGGAAAGGGATCAAATTTGTGTGGAGTGAGACTTGTGAGAAGTCATTTCATGAGCTTAAAGTTAGACTTATCATTGCTCCAGTTTTGATTATTTCGGAGAGGAGTTTGGGTTATTCGGTGTATTGTGATGCCTTATGGGAAGGTTTGGGTTATGTATTGATGCAAGATGGGAAGATAGTAGCCTATGGCTCATGGTAGTTAAAAACCCATGAGAGAAGCTACCCTACTCACGACCTAGAGTTAGCGGCGGTGATCTTTGCCTTGAAGATTTGGAGGCACTATCTGTATAGAGAGAAATTTGAGGTGTTTTCGGATCACAAGCGTCTAAAGTATCTGTTTACCCAGAAAGACTTGAACTTGAGGCAGAGGATGGATGGAGTTCATAGAGGACTATAATTTTGAGTTGCATTATCATTCGGGGAAAGCCAATGTTGTGGCCGATGCCTTGACTAGGAAATCTATTAGCAACGTAGCTTGTATCGCTATTCGGGAATGGAAGATGCTAGGTGCTCTTGGTAAATTTGACTTGCATCTTGGCGTGTTCGTTGAGACTGCATCGTTGTTTATGGTAGTTGCATAACCCTCACTTATGAATCGAGTGTTAGAAGCATAGGAGGGTGGCCTTGAGGTGGAATCCCTCTGGGAGAAGATCTCCCATGGGAAGGTAGAGAAGGGCTTAAATATGTATCCCAACCTAAATATAAGATACCGTGACCTTTTGTTCGTACTGGAGTCTTGCCGGGAGGAAGTACTCCGAGAGTTTCACTATTCATGCCTTGCAGTGCATTCAGGAGGCACAAAGATGTATCACAATCTTAATTGCCAGTTTTGGTGGAGAGGTGTGAAGAAGGATGTAGCCGTGTTTGTATCGAAGTGCCTTATTTGTCAGTAAGTGAATGTCGAGCATAAGAGGCCACCGGGTTTGTTACAACCCTTGCTGTCACGACTCAAACCCGCCCCTATAGATTTAGCGTCGTAATCGGCCAGTAATCCTTGGATTACCGAAGGCCTCTTGACATAATAACATGTAGTTAGGGGCCGCGGAAGCAAATATACAAAACATACAAAGTCCATTGAGCTGTGAAGACATACATGAGACATATAATTTAAAACTTTTATAAACTTGTGGGGATGTATTTTCTGAGTACCAACACGTGGCCGAGGTGACACCGAAGTGTCAGCCGAGGTGTCACGTGTCCTGGTCAAGATACCAGAATGATCTCGGCTAGGCCGAGGTTATCTGCGAGAATACAGGAATCCGGGATAAGCGGATAAGGGACAGGAGTCCTAGAATGAAGAAAGACTGCAAGATAGATATAGGTAATACTCTTAGGGAGTCTATTCTTATCTCTTAGAGAGTCCAAGGAAAATCTGGAATAAGAGTCCATAGAAGTCAGACTTCTAGTGGGACTGGGATGGAGTTAAACTATAAAAGAAAGGCACCCCCAGCGGGTCTAAGGTACGCAATTTTAAGTCTTGAGCAGTGATTTACGTATTGTATTATCTTGAGAGATACTGACTTGATCGTCGGAGTGTCCCCGGGTGGAAGAACCACCGCCGGAGCCTTTTCTTTCTGTGCAGGATAACAGGGTGCCATCCGTTCTGCCTGTGCTCTCCAGCTGAATTACTAAGGAGGGCAGTGTGATCGGAAACTCACTCACACAAAACTTATGGGTGATGTTGAAAGACATAACCATTACATATCACCCCTAGCAGCGTAATGTCAGAAATCTTGCCCAAAACTTAACAGACAACAAACTATAATATGATTACAAAAACAGCCACAAATCTTGACTTCATTCGGAACCTCTTCGAGAGACACAAAGGTTGGCTGACAAAAACCGAAACATAGGCCGTCAACTCTGGGCCTAGTCACGTGCCTGCTCACCTACATACATAATATAAATAGTGAGCTAAAACCCAGTGAATAATAACAGAGTAAAGACTTTAATGAATGATGCCCATAACATATCTCAAATCTCAAAGCAAATCAGAGTCATATTCAAATAACAGAAATAGAATCATAATCTTATCCATATTCAAATCATGTGTGGTACATCTATTTGCGTGATCATGTCTCTTTGGCCAAGCATATCAAGTTCCATAAAGGAACCTCCGGTACCGGGTAACATATCTCATACATCGGCCACCGTATTGTTTCCCCCGGGCGAGGGCCTGGGCCACGGTATTATTTCCCCTGGGCGAGGGCCTGGGCCACGGTATTATCTCCCGGGCTAGGGCCTCATGACCATAAGCCACAGTATTATATCTCCTGGGCGAGGGCCTCTGCTAAGGATACAACAATTACGTTTCAAAGAAAACTTGGACAGTCATTCATTCATACAAAACGTAGCATTTCAGAAAACTGATCATTTCATACCATTAGAAAGTAATTAAAGTCAAACATAACTTTATAGAGTTATTGCTCACAGATAATTGGTAGCTCCAATTATATGGCAAAGTGGGCAATTCACTTATTCTGAGGTGCGTGACCTACATAACATGGCAGATTCTTACATTGAATACACATGCTTAGATTGTATATAACTTATTCTAGTTGTTCTTAGCGTGTTATTAGCCATTAACCTCATATGGGGTCTTAAACATGGCCTAGAAATGCCTAGGATGGAAAGAGGATGCAAAAATGCACTTGGAAACATTTCTCAAATTTTACTGAAAATAGGGTCCACGCTCGAGCGGATATGCAAGGTGTGAAGGTTCGCTCGAGCGTGACTTCCCTCGCTCGAGCGGACTGCAAACTTTGGAAAAAGTAC
This sequence comes from Camellia granthamiana, assembly GCA_036172215.1. Lineage (NCBI taxonomy): Eukaryota > Viridiplantae > Streptophyta > Magnoliopsida > Ericales > Theaceae > Camellia > Camellia granthamiana. The sequence goes on along the minus strand of CM069904.1, from coordinate 97,349,187 downwards.
TGGTTACATGTTTTTCACGCTCGACGGACGCTCGATCCCCACTCGAGCGTGAGACTCAGACCCTCACTCCAGTGTGCATTCCCTCGCTCGAGCGGACTGTAAAACATATGAACTTCTGGGCATATGCATTTCACGCTCGAGCGTGACTCTTGTCGCTTGAGCGGAAGTGCACGTACTCAGAGTGCTCGCTCGAGCGTGAATTCCCCCGCTCGAGCGTGGATCAAATTTCTGGAATTTCCAGATTTGATCCACAAGTTCAATATTCAACCTCAAAGCTACCAAACTCAATTTTTCTGGGCCAAAACTTTGGAAAACTCATGGAGACTCATAAAACAACATGTCTCAAGGATCAATTCAAGAAATTATGGCCTAAAGACTTGCTAATTGAACAAAATTCAACATGAAACTCAAGAATGTTTTATGAACATAACATGCATGGATTTTCTTGAAGCCCAACACTTCAAAACATGATCAAACACGATGAATTGATGGAAAAACATGGTAAATTCTCAATATGTAGGTGAGATGAGCACATGCATGAAAGGATTCTTGACAATTAAACTCAAAACATGGGAATTTATGCATGCATGTATGGAATGCTTTGATTTCCTCCTACCTAGCTCAAATCCTACATGTAATCCTTTAATTATTTGAAGTCTAGCAAAAATCTAGTTCAATTACACAACCAAGAGCTTGATGCCTTACCTAGTGACTTGAATTCACAAGGGTTGAAGTTAGAGTTCTCTAATTCTTCTTAATTCACCAACAATCCTAGAATTTCCAAGGTTTGAATCCAATTTCCTTCTCACTTTCCTCTCCCCCACGTTTGGTGTTTGAAGAGCTCAAGGATGCACATAGATGAAGAGAGGAGTGAGTGGGAGAATGTATGTAATCAATGATGCCACTAAGGCCTTAATTAGGCCATTAAACAAAGTATGTTTAATTAAGGTTAATTAGTGGACATTAGTTTAATCTAATTTAATCGTTCCAAATCGAATTTCAATTGAGTCTACCATAAAATTCCATAGGTCCTAATTAATACATAAATTAAGCCAATTTCTGATTCGGATGCCGATAAGGCCTTCAAATCGCAAACCGAAAGAAAAGCATAAACATGTTTTCCTACGTTAAATAGATATAGACATACTTTATGCAACACACACATGTAATTTAATTCAGAATTTCACCTTAATCATCAATTAAGCATAATTAGCCATAGATTAACGTTAATCAGGAATCGGGGTTGTTACACTTGTCTATAACCGAGTGGAAGTGGAAGCATGTCACAATAGATTTTGTTGTGGGCCTTCTGAGGACTCAACAGGGTAGTGATGCCATTTGGATGGTAGTTGATCGGTTGACTAAGTCAACGCACTTTTTACCTATGTGTATGAGTGATTCGGTAGACTATCTTGCCGACCTTTACATCAGGGACATAGTAAGGTTGCATGGGGTATTTGTGACGATTGTTTTGAATAGAGATCCACGTTTTACAGCTCGGTTGTGGTAGAGCTTGCAGAGTGCCTTAGGTACTAAATTGACTTTTAGCATCGCATATCACCCTCAGATTGACAGGCAGTCCGAGTGTACCATTCAGATCCTTGAAGATATGCTTTGAGGTTGTGTCCTTAACTTTAAGGGGTCGTGGAAGAGGCACCTACCCTTAATGGAGTTTGCCTATAACAATAGCTTCTAGTTGAGTATTGGCATGGCACCATTTGAGGCCTTGTATGGCCGATCGTGTAGGTCTTCAGTGTGTTGGGCCGAGATAGGTGATGCACCTTTGTTGGGGCCAGAGTTGGTTTGGGAAACGACCGAGAAAGTCACATTTATCCGTAAGAGGTTGGTTACGGCTCAGAGTTGCCATAAAAGTTATGCCGACCGTAGGAGGAGACCTTTGTTTTTTTGAAGTTGGAGACCATGTGTTCTTGAAAATATCATCTAGGAGGCATTTGATGAGGTTTGGGAAGAGTGAGAAGTTGTCCCCTCGATTCATTGGGCCTTTTGAGATCTTGGAGTGGGTTAGAGAGGTTGCTTACCGTTTGGTGTTGTCGCCATAGCTTTTCGGGGTTCACGATGTTTTCCATGTTAGTATGCTTCGGAAGTACTAGCCGAATCCATCGCATGTGTTGGATTGGACCGACTTAGAGGTAGACAAGGATACCTCGTATGAGGAGATGTCGGTGAGAGTCTTGGATGCTCGGGACCAAGTCTTGCAAGTTAAGATGATTCCTTTGGTTAAGGTATTGTGGAAACATCACGGGGTTGAAGAAGCAACTTGGGAATGCGAATTGGAAGTCCGTGAGAAGTATCTGGACTTATTTGTTGATGTTTGAACATGTAGTGAATTTGTTATGTAAATGGGATATGAAAGCATTGTATATGTTTTGAGTACGGAAACATTATATATGTTGTTTAAGTTTTGGAAATACGAGTTTATTATAAACATTGAATATGTTGAAAATATGAAATGTATATTCATAATGTAATGGGATTGAATGACCGGTAGATGGGTCATGGTGTTGGAATTGAATTGTAATCATTGTGGTAATGGCTTAAAACATAGTTTTGAGACTTGAATTGTAATTTCGGGGACGAAATTCCTTAAGGGGGGGAGGTTATAGCGTTTCTGGTTTAGACCCGACCCATTTTGTGTTTTGGACTCGGGTTTCATAGCCTCGTATGGTTGTTCATGTCTTTTCCCTTTATTCTTCCTGAAATTTGGTTATTTGATGGTATTGGCCTTGTTTGGAACTGGTTGGTAGCTTGATTTTCGAACCTTTGTTGCCCAGAGTTTTGCTCCTCCGCTCGAGCGGCACTTCTTGCGCTCAAGCGGGCTTCGCAAACTCTCAATATTTTTGCAGACCTGCAAAATACTAGAGGAGTGTATTCTATGCTCGAGCGGCGTTTCCTACACTCGAGCGGATGGGTGTCGAGTGTCCAATCTTGAGCTCGAGCGATGTCCTTCGTCTGCAAAACTTCTGAAAGTGTGTATTCTGCGCTTGAGCGGAATAATGTGTCTGGCGCTCGAGCGTCAACTCTTGCGCTCGAGCGGACTGCGTGTATATCAATTCGTGAAGACGACTTTTTGCTTCACTTTTTCATTCCTCTCTCTCTCTAAAACTTTCCAAAACCCTAAATCTTGAGTCTCTCTCTCTAAAACACAAAAACACACACACACTCTCTCTCTCTCTCTACATTTTCACCTAGTTCTAGTTATATCTTTACCCGCTTGCCTTTGTTAAAAAGTTAGTGCATCTCAAGGGCTACATTTTGATCCAATTAAAGTTTGATTTCGGCGTCTTTGAAGTTTCTCCAAATCTCCCTTTGGTCTTTTAAGCTTTAGGTAGAGATTTTCTACACCTTTTTATGGTTTTTAACTTAGTTATTGGTTGTTGTGTAACAATGGTGAGTTTTGGGAGTATTTTGGACAAACTTAGGGTTTGGAATGAAAAATCAATAGAGGGGTTTCTAGTGAATGTGATATAATTAGTCATGGGGTTTGAAAATGAGGTTGTATTGGGTCACAATTATTGATTTTGGCATTTGGGTTGGTATTTGGGAAAGTGGGAAGTTAACCTAAAATGGTTCAAGTATTTATTTTGTATAAATAAATGAAATTTGTATCATAAATATGAAATTGAATGAATGTCGATGTAAACGGTGGAGTTGGATATGTATTATCTCACATTTTTGAAAATTTGAATAAATTATATGTCTTGAGATTTAATATCTGTTTAGGAATATCTATATTAGGCTATTGATGGAGAATAACTATGATTGTTGTAGAAATTGTATGAGGATTAGGTGAATTGAAACTAATCTCTTGTTGGTTATCATTGAATATGATTATGTTTAAATACATTGTATATGTATGATTGTTTGGGAGGAGAAATGAGATGTACTCAATTGTTTGGGAGGAGATAGGGGATGAACTCTATTGAAATTAAGTTGGCCTGTATATTCAGGGTGAAAGTCCCGAAACCGCGTGTATACATGGGTGCCAATCCCGCGGACGAAATTTTTGTAAAATAGCAAATTGAAGTGCTTATGTGATGATTATGTTAATTTGGGAACCATTGAGTTGTAATCTCAGATGGGTTATTTAAAAGGTAATGAAATTGGCTCATGAATTGAGATGAAACAATTTAACTTGAATTGATGAGAAGAAAAAGGGACTGAGTTATGAATGTGATACTTTGTGATGATATAGAATGTAAATGTTTTCTTACTGCCATTGTAAATGCACATTATACTTAAATCTTTGTTAAGATCCATCTACTGTGTTAGATTATTCCTACTGGGCTTTGGCTCACCCTATTTGGGAAAACCATTTTTAGGTGTTGATGATATGCCTTCACCAAGGCAGTAGCTCGCAAGGAGTTTGGAGCATGGGCTTCACTTTTGTGCTTATTTGTATAGTCAAGGGCTTAAACTGTATAGAGTTAGATTCTCTTTTATTATGACCAAGCAATGACTTGGAACGTTGTAAGCTTTTAGGACATATAATTATCTGTTTAACTTTCATTCCTCTTTACTACTTGTAACACATGCCGTAGATTAATGCTGAACTATTTATGAATGTATATCACATGTGCCACTTTTGTATAACGATTCAGGTTAATGGAAGTTTATTATTTTGATTACGTTGTCTTATATATATTGTGTTGGGTCGAATTATTGTAATTATTTTCAGGATGTTACAAAAACTTTAATGCACTAAGGACAATCACAATTTTTTTATTTGAAAAGTCTAACACATACCACTATTATTAAAATATTAAACTTTAAAATAATATAACTTTTGATTTAGATGTCGATTTTTAATAAAATTAGTATTTTTAAAATCCTCTCTTCAAGATCTATCAAACAAGATCTATGTTGGCTATGAAATCCTTAAAATTTTTTTTTTTTTATTACCGTTGAAATTAATGTAAACAGTAACATGTTACTTTATTTGACAGTAACATGTTACTTTGTCTCACATTAACATGTTACTCTTGTAATATTGTAAATAAAAAGAAAGTATATTTTACTTTGTTCTTACTCAATTATGCGTCTCCTCTTTAGGGGGTTTATGAAGTAAAATAAATTTGGCTGCTATTTTCACCAAATAAAGGTCCAACGAAAGGGTTTTGGCTAAATTTTCTTTTCTCAAATAGAGTTCATATAAAATTGATTATTATAATTGAAATTGAATTTATGTAAAACTTTATATGCAAATAAAAAATGCATGTTGATGTAGCTTTTTTGAAAAAATAAACTTTTATAATGTGCCACCTAAGTAGGAGAAAACAATACATATATATATACACACACTGGTAGCTAACCCGTGCGATGCACGGACTAAACATATTTGTTTTAAAAAAAATTTAATAAAATTTAGTTCAATTTATATTTCTGAATATATAAAATATTTAAAATAATTGTTAAATCGGAGAAAAAAAGAAGTAATAATTTAAAATTTAAATAATGATTCTAATTATTTATTTTAATAATTTTAATTGTATCATTCGATGAAAGCGTCACCTAAATCAACACATATACTAATTTTAAATAAATGATTTATATGTATTTTAATAATTTTATCTCTATGGTGTTATAAAAAAGTAACTTACATAAATATATACAACAAATTTCATAAAAATAAATATTTTTAATATTTAATTTATTTAAAAAGCGAAAAAAGTAGAATAAAATTAATTGGTAAAATATTTGTAGTATGTATAATTCTATTAAGTTTTGTTATGGGTAATTTAAATTAAGTAGAAGTCTTTTAAATATTAGAAACAATTTTGGTAAAGGTATATTGATCTGGAATTTTAATAAATAAAAAAAAACGAAAAAAAAGGAGATGTGCTACAAATGAGAGAGAAAAAAAAAAAAAAAAAGGTAAATAGTATTTTTTTTATATTTGTTTTGATAATCGTAGTCCTATCATTTTATAAAAGTGTTATTTAAATCAACACAATAATTTTAAATAAATTATTTGTGTATATTTTAATAATTTTAGCTGTATCGTACTATAAAAATATAAATTAAATTAATATATATTAAAATTTTAAATTATATTAAATTATAACACAATAAAAGAAACATTTATTTGATAATTTTAACCTTCCGTGCTACAAAAATGTAACTTAAATAAATATATATAATAAATTTATATGATATTAAATTATAACTTAATATTAGAAATAATTGTTATAAAAGTAAATGTGATTCTAATTATTTAAGAAATTCAATATAATTAATATTATAAATAAGATAGACATAAAAATAAGAAATAATTTTATTATTTTTTTTAAAAAAAAGTGAAAAAAATAATAAAATTAATTGGTAAAGTATTTTAAATATGTATAATTCTATTAGGTTTCATTTATGATAATTTAGATTAAGTAAAAGTCTTTTAAATATTACATTTTAGAAAGAATTTTGATAAAATGATATATTGATGTGGCATTTTAATAAAAAAGAAGAAAAAAAAGATAGATGTGTCACATTGAAAAGAGAAAAATTGAGAGTAAACACTATTTTTGATAATATATATATATATATATATGATAGTGTATCATCCATTTATAAAAGGAGTTTTTTTTTTTTTTTTTGGGGAGAAATTGTATTTAGTGAAGTAACGGAGAAATAATTATATTTTTGTGGTATTTTTTTGCATGTATAGTGAAGTTCATTCTTGTACTTAGTGCAATTATTTATTATATGTTAGAATTACACTAGAAAAGATTCACATCTATAAATTAATTATTTTGTGATTGTCCTACTTATTTATAATTTGCTTACTATTATTTTTTTTTAAAATGATATAAAAGCCTACTTTTTAGACATATTTTCTGCACTCTACACCGCGTAATGTGTAAACAAGATTAGTTAATGATTACAGAATAAATAACAAAGAGAATTAACATAGATATTGTAATAGAAAGTCACATTATTAAGTCTAGAAAGTGAATATCATTTTTAGACATGAATAGCAATAGTCTCTCTCTCTCACACTTTTTTTTTTAAGACACAAGTGAGTGGGATCTACATGCATTTACTGATATGAGCCCTTAATTTTGTTCCTAAAAATGAGAAAATAAAATAAAACATGATTATGTATAACATTGCTCTATTTTATTATGTCCTATAATTTTTTTTAATCAATAAAGCATAATTATATAACTTATTTAGAATACTAAATACTTTCGCAAAATTTTAACAAAACTTTTGATAATTTTAACCTTATTTCAAATTTTGGGTAGTGGTTAACATGGTTATTTAGAGGAGGAATTACAAATAAATTCAAATGATCAAAAATAATTACACAGAGATGGGTGCATGTGAGTTTTTTTATAGGACAGTTGCATCCATGTTTTGTGTAATTAATTTTGGTCATTTGGACTAAATTATAAATTTTTTTTATAATTTTATTTTTATTTTTATTTTTAGTGAGGGTAAGTACAAACATTTAAAAAAAAACAAAAAATGGTAAGTAGGAATGTCTGATAAAATTTTGAAAAATATGATATATATAAATAGAATTTTTTTTTATTTGTGTGTAATAATATAATTAATTGTGAAATGTTTGGGAAGCCAATTTTAGGCTTTTTTTTTTTTTTGGTGGCTAAAATTTATAAAAAGACAAAATATGTTAAAATAGCTAATAAGACAAAATATCACATTAAATCCATAATCATTTCACTTTTTCTCCAACAAACATCACATCTAATTACAAAAAAATCAAACTTCTTCCCAAATACAAATATTTTAGCATACTAAAATAGTTAAAAACTAAAATAATCAACTTTCCAAATGAGGCCATAATGATATATTTTGACACATAATCTTTTGGTATGTTTTTTAATATGAATTTTAATATATATACCGTTGTTATAAAAATAATATATCTAGAAATATTTTTTAGATTCAATGATGTGTTAACAAGATAATAATTGATGGAGTATGAATAAGAGAGAGATTTGACTTAGATATTCTAATGGAGTGATATATTATTGAATTTAGAAAGTGAGTCTAATTTTGAGCCTGAATAGCAATATTTTAGTTTTTAATATGTGATTGATTGAAGTTTTTTTTTTTTTTTTTTTGCTCTACTTTTATTTTTTACTTGAATTCTGTTTTAATGTTTTTTCAACATTAAAAATGAATTGGTCGTGTAAAAATTAATTAAGTTGCTTTGATAATCACACTTATGTCACATAAAAATTTAAATAATTTTTAAAATGTAGACTAAAAATTTAATTATTTGGTTTTCAATGTTTTTTTTTTTTTTTTTTTTTGTTGAAAATGAGTTTGTTGGTTTTTTGTGTGTATTATTTTTAATAATTTTTTTTAATATTTGAAGTAATTTTTTTACTTTTCAAATATTGTAGATACACTTAAAAATTATAATATTTGTAATTTTTTTAAATACAAAAATTTAGTATATTTTTGTGTATTTATTAAATTTTTTTTTATTTTTAACAAAAATTTTATTTTTTAGGTACATCTAAATTAAGTGCATTTAAAAATTATTATTTTTAAATATTAAAAAAATATGAAACTTACGTGTATGTCCTAATAGGTGAACTTATAATTCATTAAGTCTTATAATAATTAATAGCATTTTTCATTAAACACTATTAAAAAAAGTCACTAATTGTTAATTTTCAGCACCAGTTTAAAAATTTTATCACAAAAAATAACATTAATTATAAATTTTAGTGACAGTTTAAAAAAATTGTCAAAAAAAAGTCGCTAATTTTCAACTTTTAACGATAGTTAAAAAATGCCACAGAAAAATGTCACTAGTTATAAGTTTTAACAATAATTTACAAAAAACTATGACAAAAAAAGTCGTTAATTGTCAATTTTTAATGATATGCAAAAAATTATCAGAAAAAATTATTTTAGCGATGATTTTCCCAGGACTTATTTTTCTAATAGGATTTGATGAGAATTAAGACTAACTATTATGACCGATTGATAATTTACCCTAAAAAAATCACTAAAATAAAAAAAATGAAAAATAAAAAATCCAATTTTCAAAAATGTCTAAACCAAGCAAGCTGAGCTGACTCTTCCAAAACATTGCCCCCAAAGGGCCCAGGTTCTGGGTTTTAAATTGCAGCCCAAGTTTTCCCTGAAAGTGGCCCAAATACAAAACTTTAAAGTTGTAGCATTCTTGGGGAATGTGGGTTGACTTTTTGACTATTTTAATATAACACTAAAAAATCTCGTTTCGGATAGGTTTTTTAATTTTTTTGACTTTTGTGAGAAAAAAAGATGAAATGATTATAGGTTGGATATAACGTTTTGTCTTATTTGGCTAAAATAACCAATTTTGTCATATATGACTATGTTAGCTCAAAATAGTATCCCAAACATAGTATGCTATGCCCCAAACTAAAACCCATAACCCTGTGATTAGTTGAGAGATTTGAAAAGAGATTTAAAAAATAAGAAAACTAGTGTGAAATTATATTTTATTTACATTTTACCTACATTTTACATATTTACATTTTACCTACATTTGAAAAGAGATTTAAAAAATAAGAAAACTAGTGTGAAACATAGTATGCTATGCCCCAAACTAAAACCCATAACCCTGTAAATTATATTTTATTTACATTTTAAGACACAAGTGAAACATATGTTTATTTTATTTACATTTTACCTACATTTTCTCTCTCTATTTCTAAATTTCTTCCCAAATCCTCCAACCAAACACAACATAAGGCTAAAAAATTACCACAATTGGTCCCAAAAAATATACACTACTTTGTGACCCAAACTTAATTTTGAATATTTATATAATTTCTTATTGAATTGTAATTATTTTTTCAAAATTCTATTGATATTACGTGAGTGTCTAGAAAGTTGCTATTTTAGTTTTTGGCTATTATAGTAGGCTAAAATTTTTATATTTGTGAAGATGATTAGATTTTTTTTATAGTTAGATGTGATATTTGTAAGAAAAAATGTAAAATTATTATGGATTTGATATGACATTTTGTCTTATTAATTATTTTAACCTATTTTATCTATTTTTATAAATTTTAACCTAAATTTAAAATCCCACTTCCCAAACGGCAACTATATTTCCACAAAAAAAAATTTAAAGTTATGCACTCTGAGTGCAAAAGGAGTTGTTGCACGAAATCTTGATGAGATAGAACAGTTTAAAGCGTTAGAACTATTAACTATTATATAAACCGACAATGTTATGTAACTCAAAATTTTGTGGCTCAAATGACTCAAATCATTTAAAATGACGTCGTTTTGAGTGTAAATGAGTATAAAACGACGTCGTTTTGACAAATTTGAGCCATTTAAGCTACAAAATTTTGAGCTACTAAATATTTTCCTATATCAACTCGTGCATTAATTCTTAAATTGTCCGAAAATTCAAGAAAAAATTTGAAAATGACGAGGCATCTCCAATAAAAAATTTTAGATGGACCTAAGGGTATCATATTTTAAATTATATCGGCGTTTCTTCTGTATAGTCGTTTAATATTTATTGGATAAATTATATTTTACACATTATATTTTATATTAAATCTCACTTTAATCTCTACACATGAAATCATGACAATTAATCCCCTACGTTTTTGGTTAAATCTCATTTTAGTCCATACATATGAAATCGTGACAGTCAATCCCTCTATTTTTACTCAAATATTACTTTGATCCCTACACATGAAATCGTGACAGTCAACTCTCTCAATTTTTACTCAAATACCATTTTGGTCCCCACATAAGTGTCAATGTCCATCTTCTGTTATTTTATTTTTAAATCTTCAATAAAATCTAGTCATGTGACAAAAATGTGGCTATGAAATGAGAGGTGAGAGAGAAAAATCTTCCATATTTTTCACTAATACACTTTGTCCTACGTGATAAGCACATGATAATTATATAATATATATATATATACTAGTGTATGCTCGTGCCTGAAGGTGTGGTGCAATTAATGATGAGATTAAAATATAAATAAAAATATAATTATTAAGTTAAAATATAAGTTATCAAATTCGTTACTAAAAATTTAAGGTCAAAATATAAATATAAATCTGATTTCGACTTTCAAATGAATTTTATAAAATTACCTATATAAAAATGCACCCAATTAAATTATAGTAAAAACTAAAAAAAGTAATTTATTGTAAGAACATGTCTCATAGGCTTTGTCCCTGAGGTGAGTAAAAAAAAAAATTTGTTAAAAGAATAAATAAATAAATCAATCTTTTTTTTAGTCTTTAAACGTATCACATCACTCCCATTATCTCTCTTTTCTCTCTCACTTGCTTTGTAAAAAGTTACATTTTAATAAATAGTAATGATTCAGACCCCCACAAAACATCACCCCCACAACCCCCATTCACTTGTGATTGGTCCAAGTAAGAAAGAAAAAGAAAAAAAATAAATAATACAAACACATCATTGGTCCACATCACTGTGGGGGTGATGTGAGTCTCCCCAAAAGGAGGTTCCAAACATTTTCCTATAATAAAATCCAACTTAAATTGAGTTCAAATTTATCTAACCGCAAATATATATATATAGATATATTTTATAAAAACAACATTTTCCACGTAACCATTTTTTTTTATTTTTTATTTTGAAAATGGTAGTTAACGTTTTTTTAATAAATAAGCATTTCTAATAATGTTAGGTTCCTTAATAAATGGATATGTATTTACATTTTAATCCAAATGATAAATTACATTAAATTGGATAAATTACTGTGGATAAGTGGTTTGGAAATACTCCAGGATCCAGTCAGACGTCCTTGATCCTCTGATTGCTACCTGAAAAAGGGATGAACACTTCGGTCGGGGGTGCCGGAATTAGCACTTCGACGGATAAGTTAGTATGCTCTCAAGTTTTACTTCTATCTCAAGTTATTTTGTCTATTCTCACATACCTCTCTTTTGTTGACGTTCCTCTTTTTATATTACAGTTTAGGCCCACGGGTTCGGCCCACTCTTAATCTCACACTTGATTGCTTATTCGGCCTTCTGATTACGTGTTGGTTCCCATTCGACTCTTCATATAGCTGATTGTGCATTTGGCTTCAAGAGCCCTTAGATTATGGCCGAATTGACTTGGGCCAGATGTCTTCAAATATCTTGGCCTTCCTCAACATATCTTTATTTGGCCCCCACAATTGCCCCCCAAACATCCGACTAAAGCCAATTAGTCGACATGTTTGGTTTTAATATATGGAAAGTCAAAAATACGGCGCTTGCACTCCTTCCAATACTAAAGCGTCAGAACGACCATGGTTTAGAAATCATTACAATTTCTCGCCCCTTCGTACGCTTTGTTCATTTAATGCGATATGAAGCCGCACTGTCCCTTTGAGTTTTTTTTTTTTGAATTTGCAAAGCTCTTTCGAATTCATGACCTCTGCAGCTTCACGACCTTTGCAACTTCCATCTACTCCCCATTGTTTTTTTCTCTTTACCCTGTAAGTTCTTCTCTTCCTTGCATTTTTTCTTCATTCCAACTCCCATTTTCTTGTTTGTTTTTAGTTTAGCTTATTTTCCATTCTGATTCGGACGGCGAAACATTGAAAGCTCTTCTTTCCGCAGACCGTGTTTCTACCTTTTGACGACACTTTTCCATTCCAGATGACGTCCATCTGTCACTTGTGGCAGATAGCGTACTCGACATGGAGAGGACCGATGAGAGTATGATCATCTTTCCTCTTCTGTCAATTACTGAAGGTGGAGTCCGTTTATTCCTTCATCCATTTTTGAGAGCCGTCCTTCGTTACTGGGGTCTACTCCTTTCACAACCTAACCTAAACTTTTACTGAACCATAATGGGAATAGTAGAATTAAACCGCCGACTTAGGATTAATCTAGAAATCCCTGCTATTCGGCATTGTTATGCCTTGGCAAAATCATCTGGTCGGCAGGAACGCTACTTTCTCAGGGCCAAGGACACTGATCACCATCTGGTGACAATGCTTGCCAGCTCTGGTAAGCATGTTGACGACGTCATGGTCATTGTTCGAGGTAACTGGGAATTCGGCAAAGGCAAAGATTGCCTAGATCCTGTGCCTAGACAAAAAGGCAAACTAGGTGGCCGTATAGTCCCATTTTTATATGCATTTGTTATACATTTATTCGGCTTAGATTGCATGTACTTACTGTTTTATTTGTGCAGGTAACGATTTGAAAAAAGTACTTATCTCGGCCGACGATGTTGTGCTTCAGAAAATCAAAACTGCGCTCTAATTCTTCGGCCGTCCAAACCTCCAAAAGCAAGGGAGGGCCACTCACATCTTATTGCGGTATGAGCCGAAGTACGCTACTTTTTCGGCCGGTGATCACATTCCGATTCCAAAGGGCGAACAGCAGCTCACGGCACTTATTTTCCCAAATTTCAAGAACCTTAAAGAGATTGGTCTTGAAGTTTCGGATTCAGAGCAAGTCGCTGAACAAGTCGTTGAACAACTGAATCAATTCAACTTGGACAGATTTGACAGTCTAGGAGAGGAGGTTGACGTGGCTCTTAATTTGGCCTTTGAGGAAGCCGGCTTTAACTTTCCGTCCACTTCAGGCCGAGTAAGGTGATATTTTCACTGACTTAGGAGACCTTCCCGGCACAGATCCTGAGAACATAGTTGATGAGTCACTCGCGCAGATGGCCAGAAAAAAAAAAAAAAAAATGCCGAGAAGATGGCAGCTTGAAGGAGGGCTGAAGCTGCCAGGTTTGAACCTCCACCACCTGCTCCTGTTGGGGCTGAGTCTTCGCTGCCTACTCTTGTTGAGGAAACGGAGTAGATTGTTATAGCCGAAACGGAGCAAATTGTCATTGATATTGATTAATTAGACAATCTGGTGGTTGAACAGAGAGGGGGGGGGGGGAAACGCCTCACCGAACACGAAGACTCTTCTGAAAACTAAACTAATAAACGGGCGCGCACAGAAGAGTCGTAGGATTTGGCTATGCTATTTATCATACAACCTAAAATAAAGAACGTGCTGGTTGCTTTTGACGCTTTGGCTTTGAAGGACGCCGCCGTGGCCTAAAGCGTGGCCTCGTCAATTTCTCTGTCGATTGACAGAGCAGCGTTCCGTGTAGAGTCGGATGTGGTGTCGATAGCATTAGCTGCTCAATTGGCGATATTGGTATGTAACTTTGAGAAAATATTTCGTTCCTTTTTATGCCAGCTATCTTATTAATCTTTTGTTTACAGGCGGTGGGCAGGATTGTAGAAATCGGCCGCATTTATTATGACGTTATCGAGCAAATCGACTTGCTCAAAGCCGAACTCGAAACTGAAAAGGGCAAGGCTGAAGAGGCCTCTCTTAGAGCCGAATCCGAGGCGGGCAAAGCGGCAGAAGAGCGAGCGAGGGCCAATGCCGAGGAAGAGAAGGCCAAATGCTCCGATCAACTCAGGCTGGCCACTGAAAAAAGGGCGAACACGAGTGATGAAATGCTCAAGTTGGCCAAAGTGGTGATTGCCAAACTGGAGGTCGATTTGGAAGAGTCGAAGAAGGCCAAAGAAATCACCGACTCCAAGATCTCCAAGGCGTTCCAAGATGGAAAAAACGCCGCCTTAGAAAAATATGTGGAGGAAGTACCCAAGTTCGAAAATCGGGGCTTCAAACACAGCTGGCTTAAAGCCTCGGCTGCCGCTAATGTGACATTGGAGCAGCCAATTCCATACGAGCAGCTAGAGGTTGAACCGCTGGAGTCTAACCCTAAAGAATGAGTAATGTCAATGTAATTTTGCTTTCTGTTTGGTGTTTTCTGTACATAGTTTTTGTAGATTTTTGCTTATTTAGAAGTTAAATATAGGGCAATTGTCATGTGTAAAATGACGACTGTTTGTATTCAATTTATTAATGAAAATCGCCCTTTTGTCTATCTTCTGCGTATGCTGATTAATAGCTAAGTAGGGTGATATAACTTAATTCGGCGATAACATAATCGCCGAATATTTGTCGATTGGGTGGGGCACAGTAACTTGTCGGCGCAATGCAATTAGACCGAATAGATTAATGAATCTGCCCTTGCCCCAGCTGATTATGAACAAAATCGCCGAATATTTGTAGTGCATGGATTGGGTGGGGCACGGTAACTTCTCGGCGCAATGCATTGAAGCGATCACTTTGGAAACACTGCACTCGTAATTAATAAGCGGGGTGGGGGCTAGGTGCGCATGGGTTCTGTGCTCTGTTTAAAATCAATAGACTACGAGAGGAAAAGGAGCACTGTGTCGAACTGAGGAAATTTGGATGTCAAGAAGAATATTCTTCAACAGCAGAGGGGAGGATAGGACACTAGCTGAACTAGACTTAGAGATGAATTGAGGTGGCGAACCTACGCGAACGGGAAATAGGACGTCGGAGGAGCGTGAGAGGCATCGCTCCCCTTGTCGTCGAAGTGGGTCTCCAAAAGGGGACGGGGCAGAGAAGTCACCCAGAAAGGAGAGGCAACAACGAGGGAGCTCCCTCCATTCGCGAAACGAAACTAGCAGGACACCACGCCCGTTGAGTTTTTCGGTCTTCGTTGGGAATAAGCCGATGATTGAAGCGTATTTGCTTATCCGCGATCTAAATGTGGTAGTCGAGTTTACTTGACAGATTTTTTCGCCTGAAGTCCAGCAATCAATGGTCGGTCGGCCTGATTACGAAGTTTTTCGGGAGGGCGTCCTTGTAGTGGTAAATGGACTATACACCTCCTATGAAATCAACACGTGTCTTCGTGTCGCGCGAAGAGAGATAGAGCAGAAAGATGGCCGCATTCGGAGCTTGGAAGCTCGCGCAGAGAAAGTCGAGAACGAGTTGAAGAAAGCTAAGGCTTCCGAAACGCAGTCGGCGAGTCAAATGAACCCGATTGTGGCGGAAAGAATAAACCAGCGTCTGCTGGATCATGTGATTGCTGACCGAGATACGGTAAGCATGTTCGCAAGATAAGCAATAAGAATGAAGGCCTACGAACAAGGTTTTCATAACGGCCGAAAAATTGGTATTGAAAAGACAAAGGAAAAATTAGCTGAGGTTGTCTGTCGGTGTGAAAATCGTGGATTTAAGCATGGATGGATTAAGGCTCTGCAGGCCGCGGGTATCAATTCGGCGTCACTTCTGTATCAGAATTACAAATTTTCTTTCGAAGCTTACGACGCTGAGAAATCCGACGATGAAGAGGGTGCTGAATAGACTTAGATATCAACACAATTATTGTACTTTTGAATTCGTCAAAAGCCATGTATTTGTGCTTATTTAATGAAATAAATATTTGCTGTATCATTTCGATTAATGTTTGTATCTACTTATGACAATCGTATATTGATCTATGCCATTCTATTATCAAATTTGGTCCTTCCAAATTCGGAGAATTACCCGGCCATTCGGGCTGACGAACGATGGGTGCTCCGAATTCGAAGACTTATTCGGCCCAAAAATAACATCCATGAAGGGCGCTACAAATTCGGAGTCTTATTGTGTTGGCCAATCGTGATACCCACGAAGGGCACTCTGAATTCGGAGTCTTATTGTGTTGGCCAATCGTGGTATCCACGAAGGGCGCTCCGAATTTGGAGTCTTATTGTGTTGGCTAATCGCGGTATCCACGAAGGGCATTCTGAATTCGGAGGCTTATTCGGCCCAAATGTGACATCCACATAGGGTGCTCCGAATTCGGAGTCTTATTTGGCCTAAACGTGACATCCACGCAGGGCGCTCCGAATTTGAAGTCTTATTTTGTTGGCCAATCATGATATCCACGAAGGGTGCTCCGAATTTGGAGGCTTATTCGGCCCAAACATGACATCCACACAGGGCGCTCCGAATTCAGAGTCTTATTCGGCCCAAACGTGACATCCACGCAGGGCGCTCTGAATTCGAAGTCTTATTGTGTTGGCCAATTGTGATATCCACGAAGGGCGCTCCGAATTCGGAGGCTTATTCAGCCAAAACGTGACATCCACGCAGGGCGCTTTGAATTCGGAGTCTTATTCAGCCCAAACGTGACATCCACGTAAGGCGCTCCGAATTCAGAGTCTTATTGTGTTGGCTAATCATGATATCCACAAAAGGCGCTTAGAATTCAGAGTCTTATTCGGCCCAAACGTGACATCTACGTAGGGCACTCCTAATTTGGAGTCTTATTCGGCCCAAACGTGACATCCATGCAGGGCGCTCCGAATTCGAAGTCTTATTGTGTTGGCCAATCGTGATATCCATGAAGGGCACTCCGAATTCGGAGGCTTATTCGGCCCAAATGTGATATCCACGCAGGGCGCTCCAAATTCAAAGTCTTATTGTGTTGGCCAATCGTGATATCCACAAAGGGCGCTCCAAATTCAGAGGCTTATTTGGCCCAAACGTGACATCCACGCAGGGCGCTCCGAATTCGGAGTTTTATTGTGTTGGCCAATCGTGATATCTATGAAGGGTGCTCTGAACTCGGAGGCTTATTCAGCCCAAACGTGACATCCACCTAGGGCGCTCCTAATTCGGAGTCTTATTGTGTTGGCCAATCGTGATATCCACGAAGGGCACTCCGAATTCGGAGGCTTATATTCGTTATTAAACCATTATTAACGAGATTGCGATAAGAAAGGGCATTGCACTGGGAAATTGAAAGGTGTATGCATAGCATATCAGCAAAAATTCGAAACAAACTAGCATGCCGTACAAGTTGGCTTAGTGATAAAATTTGCACAAATGTGTAGAATTCCAAGGGCGTGGCAAACTTCTCCCAGCCATGTCTTTAAGCCGATATGCCCAAATTCCAGCGATTGAATCAACCTGAAAAGGGCCGTCCCAATTGGGGCCTAATTTTTCGTCTGCCGGATTCTTAGTAGTAGGAAGCACTTTCTTGAGGACCAATTCTCCAGGTGTATAATGACACAACTGTACGCATTGATTATATGATTTAGCAAACTGTTGCTGATACCGCAACATACAAGCAAGGGCACGATCTCGGCGTTCTTCAATCAGAGTCAAGTCCAAGGCCAACATCATGTCATTACGACGCATGTCAAAAACCTTGGATTTCAGCGTGGGTAGGCCGATCTCCAGGGGGATAATTGCCTAGGTTCCAAAGCACAAAGCGAACGGCGTTTCCCTAGTGGATCGCCTTGGAGTAGTGTGATGAGCCCACAACACACTAGGTAACTCTTCTACTCATCTATCTTTAGCTTTTTCCAACCTTTTCTTGATGCCATCCAAGATGAGTTTATTGGAGGCCTCTGTCTGACCATTGCTTTGTGGATATGATCGGTGAGGAAAAGTAAGATCGGATACCATATGTGTTGCATAATTCTCGGTAGACGCCACAATCAAATTGGGTGCCATTGTCTGAGACGAGTGCTCTCGGTATGCCGAATCATGTTATGATGTTTTTCCATACAAAACGCTTAACATCGACATCTCGAATATGTGTTAAGGCCTCTGCTTTAACCCATTTTGTAAAATTATCTATCGTGACAACCAGGAATCTTTTGTTCCCTGGAGCTCATGGTAGTAGTCCGACGATATCGAGTCCCCATTGAGCGAACGACCATGGACTAGTGATAGAGTTTAATTCCTCGGCAGGCAGATGAGTTAAAGGGGAAAACTTCTGACATTGTTCGGATTTCTTGACATAATTCTCGGCAGCTGTTCACATGGTCGACTAATAATACCCCTGTGTTATCGCTCGGTGGGCCAATGAGCATCCTTCAGAATGGGCACCACAGCTACTTTCATGTATTTCAGTTAAGAGTTCCTTAACTTTATTTGGGTGAACACAGTCTAAGTATGGCCCACAAAGGGATTTTTTGTAGAGCTTTCCATGCTGATCCAAGTAATATCGCAGGGCTTTATTTTGTAGTTTGTGGGCTTTTTTTTTTCTGTCCATTGGGAGTTGTGTTGAGGAAAGGAATATGACGATAGGGTCCATCCAACTTGGTCTTGGTTTAACGAGGTTAATCTGAACTGGTTCAAAAGAGGTAATGCTCGGCTTAGAGATGAATCCTACTTCGATTGTCGGTTTGATTTCTGAATTGATGGCAGAGGCTAGGCAAGCAAGGAGGGCCAGTGGTCCCAGACTGCTCAAAAACATTCGACACATGAGGGCTTCATCGTTAGCATACAGTGTCATCACTTGTTTATAATGACGAATATGGTCAGTGGGGTCTGATTTTCCGTCATACAGGGTGATGAATATGGTCAGTAAGTCAGAATCACTGTCATTATCGTGTTTCTAAAGTCGACGTCGTCGATCATCCTTCTTTCCTGGGGGTCGACCCCAGTCATGGCATGCGGCTTGCTAGGATTTGGTTAGCTCCAGGGCCAATTCTTGGTGAAGGCACTCGTTCTCAGCCTTTATGTTTTCTAGATGCTGTTCATTTTGTTTTGTTTGATCCATGATTGTCTGCATTGTCTCTTGCATCGAAGTTGAGGGTGAGGTCTGGGCTATTGAGTCGAAGTTCAGGGCCTGTCATAAGATGATATTCTCCGGTCCAAGCATGTTTCTTAGAGTGATGTCAACTCTTGGCGTAATGTCGTCAACAACTACCAGAGGATCATCTGTTACGCTTGCCATGGATGTGCTTGAGTATCCCACAGACGGCGCCAATTATGGAGAAGTGGTTTGGAAATACTCCAGGATCCAATCAGACATCCTTGATCCTCTGATTGCTACCTGAAAAATGGATGGACACTTCAGTCGGGGGTGCCGAAATTAGCACTCCGACGGACAAGTTAGTATGCTCTCAAGTTTTACTTCTATCTCAAGTTATTTTGTCTATTCTCACATACCTCTCCTTTGTTGACGTTCCTCTTTTTATATTACCCATTGGGCCCATGGGTCGGGCCCACTCTTAATCTCGTACTTGATTGCTTATTCGGCCTTCCGATTGCGTGCTGATTCCCATTCGGCTCTTCATATGGCCGACTGTACATTCGGCTTGAAAAGCCCTTAGATTATAGCCGAATTGACTTGGGCCAGATGTCTTCAAATATCTTGGCCTTCTTCAACATATCTTTATTCGGCCCCCACAATTACATTTTAAGGTCAAGTATTATATAGTCATTTATTATTGCAAAACATTTATAAATAATAATATTAAATTTTAAAAAAAATTTGTAAACTAAAAGCAAATTAAACAATTTAATTCCTAATGGAAGTCAAGCATCATATTAAAGTAGGATACCTTTAATGGTTTAACATGGTGCACTGAAATGCTATGAACAACAACTGATTACACTACAACAAAATGCACTTTTGGCGACCATTTTTGGTGACTAAAAAATATTTAGTCCCCAAAATTGTGGAATTGGCTACCAAAAATAATATTAGTTGGCAAAATTCAAATATTTAGCTACTAATTTTTTTTTAGTCCGGCAATATTGATTATTGGCAACTAAAAAAAAAATTAGTCACTAAAAATATCACAATTGGCGACTAAAAAATAATTTAGTAGCTATATAGCTAGTTTTGGCTACTAAAATTGTTTAGTAGCCGAATGAAAAAAAAAAATTTATTTTTTATTTTTGGCAACCAAAAGTTTAGTCTCCAAAAGTATATTTTCAACGACAAAAGAATATTTTAGTTGCCAAAAAAATAAAATATTTGGAGGGAGATTTCAAATTTTGGAGGGATTAAAAAGTAATTAGCGACTAAAATATTTAGTCGCGAATTATTATTAATTATATATGTATTTTGTTTCCAACCCAACTGTTAGTCTATGGCTACCAGGAACTTAGTCGGCCAACATTCACTTTTGGCGATTAATGGTTTGGTCGCCGTTAATAACATTTGTTACTATTTGTTGACAAATTAGTAGTTTTGTCGCTAAAGGTTGAATGAAATAGAGGGAAATGAATAAATGTTGGCGCTTGTTTATTTTTACACATCTGGTGCTCTCTCTCACACACAGAATCTGTCAGTACCAAACCTCACCTAACCTCACGTCAGTGCAAACCACCGCCGCTTGACATCACCATCGCTGGCGCCGCCGCTGCCACATCCTCCTAGGTTCTCTCTTACTCTCGGTCTGTCTTTCTCTCTCTGTCTCTAGGTCTGTCGATGTCACGACCCAAACCCGCCCCTATGGGTTTAGCACCGTAACCGGCTAGTAATCCTAGATTACCGAAGGCCTGCTTAACAGTAATACAGTAATACAGAGTACAGGGGTATGGCGGAAGCCAATACAGTAAATAAACAATGTCCAATGAGCTGTGACAGTCTGTATGCCAAAAAGATTTTTCATACATACATATGAACTCGGTGCAGAACAGTATGCACAATATATACAACCAGTCAGAGCAGGGACCAAATCCCTATTAAACAGTACAATACGGTCTATACAGTATTACAAAAATAGTGCAAAGACAGACGGGGAAATAAAAACACCCCTAAGCCATGGCTTGGCAGGCTCGGAACCTCGCAGTGAGGCACAGTGGTTGGCTTGACAAAACTGGAGTTTACCCCGACGCTCCTAGCTGCGGTCTGGTGCCTGCACACCTACATATATATATGAGCAGTGAGCTAAAGCCCAGTGAATAACATAAAGCGTAAAGAGGCTTAGAATGAATGTCCTTACAGTAATGAAAACAGTTCATTAAGTCAGTATTTCAGTCCTTCAGTCATATGTGGTACATCCATTAGCATAACAGTACAGTAAGCAGTAGGTCTTAAAGACCGAACAGTAATGATGGCCATCAGTCAGTAAACAGTAGTGGTTCCACGAGGGAACCGACAGAGATCTCTGTAACAGTAACAGTAGACAGTAGGTGCTAAGGATGCCACAGTACAGTTCAGAATATAGGACATACATTCATTCCAGTAAGCAGTTCAGTTCAGTAAACAGTTCAGTTCAGTATTCAGAAGATAATAATTTTGAACATATCTTTACACAATTATTACTCACAGAGTTTTGGGCTACAGTAAGCTAGAGCGCGTCTCCGGAAGCCAACCCTACACAGTTTACAGATTGAACACACACTAAGCTACACAGTTGGGAAGGATAATAACTTAATCCCTAAATTTGCCTTGGTGTGTTCTACCTCCATATCCTCATTAAGATGCCTTAAACTAGGCCTAAGAATGCCTAGGATGGGATGAGGATGCAAAGATGCACTTAGAAAACATTTTCAGAATTTTTCAGAAAACAGGGGTCTCGCTCGAGCGTGGATTTCTTCGCTCGAGCGAGCTTGTCAAAACAGTGGGGTCGCTCGAGCGTGGGATTCCTCGCTCGAGCGGTCTGCAAAAATGCAAAAAGTGCTGGATGTTGGAAATCTCCGCTCGATGCTCGCTCGACGCTTGCTCGAGCGTAAGACACAGTCCTCGCTCGAGCGTAGGTTCTCTCGCTCGAGCGTGCGTTTGCGTGCACCAAGATTCTGAGAGCTTGCAATTTACGCTCGAGCCACCATTCCTTCGCTCGAGCGGAGCTCAGAATAAACGATGGTCGCTCGAGCGTGGAATCCTTCGCTCGAGCGAAGAAGCCAAATTCTGGAATTTCCAGATTTGCCTCCCAAGCTCAAACCAAGCATTCCTTAGCTCAAAACTCGACCTCTTGGGCCCAAATTCTGGAAAACACATCTAAACTCAATATACAACAAGTTTCAAAGCTCAATTGGTGAATTTAAAGCCCAAGGGTGAGTCAATTAACTCCAAATTCCAAACCCATTTTCATGAACATGAAGAACATGCAAACATGCATGAATTCAAATCATTTCAAAGCTTCAATTTGATGCTCTAGTGAGCCAATTGTTCCAAAAACAAGTTGAAAACATGGACCATTGCAAAATTATGGACATGCATGTACCATTTCATGAAGGACAACCTCAAAACTTCAAATTAAAGGCATGCATGCATAAGCTAGGCTCCAATTTGACATATATGGACCAATTCAAGGCTCAAATCACTAAGGATACAAGAACTAGGCCTAAACAAGCTTAAACACAACAATGAGAGGTTAAATTCCTTACCTAGAACTTCAATTACAAGGTGAGGAAGCTTAATTTGCAACCTATGTTCCAATTCCTTCAATTACCAAGCAAATTACAAGCAAAATTGAGATGAAATCCACTCCTCTAGTTTCTCTCTCTCTAAAGTCGGCAAAAACAAGGAAATGGGGCTGATGAAATGTTTGCTTAGAGTGTATAAGGCCTCAAAAGTGATATGGGATAAGCCACTAAGTGGTAGAAGAGTAATTAAGTCCAACATTCGTGATTAATCAATATTTTAATCTAATATAATCATACCAAATTAATTTTCAGATAAATATGCCATAAATCACATAAATTATGATGGTCACAAAACACCAATCGATTTCGGGTTCAGCCGCCGATAAGGCCTTCAATTAACAGTTTAAACATAAAAATACAAACAGATAGTTAAACGACAAACAGATAGATATGCAATTAATTAGATATACTCAGTCAATTCAGTTCCAGATTCCAGTCAGTCAATTACTTTTCATATTCGGTCTCAGTTTAGCAGGAATCGGTATTCAATCAGTCATTAATCGATAAACAGTGTGAGGGTTGTTACAGTTGACCTCGGTCTCTTTCTCTCTCTATCTCTCTCTGTCCCCGTTTCTCTATTTCACCTCCTTGTTGGTCACCGTCGCCTGAGATCCATCACCCATGGAAGCTCAATGGCTACGGTGGTGAAAGAGCAATTAGGGCCGTTGGATTTGGTTTTTTCTTGTGCTGCTGATGCCATGGTGGATTGGATCAATCTATGGAAGACGGAGACTGGGACTCGATCAACGGCCTGAGATAGTAGTAAGTAATTTTGGTTATTTTTACCCATAAAGGATTTTTATTTTCTTATGATGTCCTTTTCGATTCTTCATGTTTACCTGAACAAAAATTAATAGGTAATTGCTTTGCTGGAAATAAAAGATGTTATTGATATTACTATTGTTAGAGTCTCAAAAATGTTGTAGTTTGTTGTAAAAATTACAATGGAAAGGGTGATTTGGTCAATTAGTATGTTACTTTGTATGCACAGAAGACCCAAATTTTTGTTTAAACAATGAAGGGCCTAAATAATTTGGAATTACCAACCTTTGTTGTATTTTAGTAGTTTAAAAAATAAAGTTTTACCGAAATAATTTTAAAAAAATTGATGTGATGAATTATTTTAAAGTAATAGATATATTCTTCTCAATCTATCTCTTATTTCCCTTCTTTCCCCCTCTCTGCAACTCCCTTACCACCAGGTGAAACCCTTTTTGCAAACCCTCTACAAAACCACCTATTTCCCTCCCTATGACCCACTTTTGGCTGGATTAATTAATGAAATCAAGAATATACATATATATATATATATATATGCAACTTTCAGTGGGTTGCAAGAGAGATCTGTCATTCATTCATGTCTCATGTGCCAATGTTTGTGAAAAAGGGTTGGTTTGTTGGTTTGTTTTCCTGTGTTGGTGAGCAAACTAATCTTTTTGATTTATGCTCACCAAGTGTATGTAAAAATGTCATAGAGAGGTTTTCAGGACTGGTTTGTTGGTTCAATACCCAAACGTTAAAAAAAAATATAATTTATAGAGAAATGTTCTTATTGAAATTTTTTGCAACAGTGAGCATGGCTTTGATAATCAAAATACAGTAGTATTTTTTTTTTTTTAATAGACCTTTGTCAATATATTTCACTCTTGTTTGAGGTAGAAGCTATGATTTGGACTTGTAAATCTTCCCATTTCTAAAATTTGTACAATTGTTTCTACTATCATTAATGAAAAAGAATGTTATTATCAAATTCACAAGTTCATGAAATGAAAGTAGCCAATTGTTACGCCCAATACTGTTTTGTTTTCATGAAACAAAACGATTTTGCTATTTGTTTCGGGCAAGTTTTGACGGAGCTTTTTACCAAAATTAAGCTAGTGTGGTAATCTCTGTTATTAGTTTCCATTGTTGCCCCATGTTTTCTAATATCCTATTGTTGTTAGTAGTGCCAATCTTTATTCTTGTATAAGTAATGTGGGACCCAATTTTTTTCTTTTTATATACCACGACATGTTGGATGGATTTATATATACCATGTGATTATTGTATGTTTTTGGGGTTTAAACAGGCCAAGAAAAAGAAATCTATTTTAAGAGTTGATAACTTAAAGTTATATCCTAGTGGATACATGCAGAATTATCTCAGAGTTGGCATAGAAAGGCTTCAAGGGTTTGCCATATGCTTCGTTGCTGGTTTAACTTTTACACTCTTGGTACGTTCAAACGTTGAATACTTAAATCATTCTTTTATGTTAATTGTAGTTAGCACAAATTTTTTCTCTGCAATTCTCTTTGTGCTCTACCTAAATGCTGCACAGGAGTTACCTTGGGTTCCTAGATTGAATATTGAATTATCTCTTTGGTAGTATAGAAAATCTCTTTCTGCTGAGCACTTGAAACCCCAATATTATAGCTTAGAAGTGGATGAGGATTTTGTTGTCTGAATGTCCATTCTTATTTTTACAGTTTAAGTTGACCCTGGTGTAACTAGTGATGGTATTAAAATCAACCACTGCTAACCAGTCACTTAGACTACTAAATTAAAGAACAGGCAGATTTGAACATCAAGTGATCAATTAGTTAAGTGGAAGTTTGAGCGCCCATTTGTAAAAATATCTTGAGAGCAAGAGTCCCATAAAAGCATCAATATATATATATATATATATTTTATCAAGTGATTTTTTATCATTAATCATGTGCAAAACTAATTATATCTATTTAAAAATCAACTGAATGCATTTCAAATAATGTTTTTATTAATAGTTCATAACACCAAAAATACTTTAGGGAGAAAGGGACCCACAATTACATAATAAATAAAATTAGCACTTAATTACAATGATTGTTGAGTGTTCTACCATCTCTATACACTCTAGATCACATCGTATAGAGGTTTCCCACCTTTTGTGTGTGTGTGTTTTGTTGTGTGACCTTCTACACTTGGTTTGACTTAATCTTTGAGTTCTTGTCTAGTGGAAGGTATAATTTCTCATTCTATCACACACCTATACTCTAGTCACACACAGAGACACCATAGGAGCTCTAGATGAGCATCCCTGTTGAAGTGTTTAGGATTGTGTTTAGTGGTTGTTAGTTTTAGGTGAGTTAAGAAAACCTTGTTTATTGTTATATTTGAGAGAGTAGTAATAGTGGAAAAGGTTGGTAGGTGATCCTACTAAAAACCATTTGCAAAGTAAGTGGTTGTAAAGATTTTGGGTGACCTTAGTGAAAGCCCATTTTATAATATTGGAGCCGTGGTAGTAAGGAATCATGAGTGGACATAGGTACAAGGGTTGTGTCGAACCACTATAAATGTTGGTATTAATCTCTTTTTTATTATTATTATTTCTTGTACCTTATTTTACTTAATATTGGAGCTGTGCCACTCAAGTTTGAGGTTGTAAGTTATGAAACTGAGATAGAGAGAGGAGGGGCTGGCTTTTATATATATATATACATATGTATATCTACTTGTGGTAATTTACGTGCTCTTCTAGTATTAATCGGAATTCACAATGAGTCTCTTAATCAAGTCTTTAAGAATAAGAGGTGTTATGATGCCCAAAGTTTCATTTACGTAACCCATTAAAACATGTTACTCTACTTTTTGGGTGAAGGCTATGTAGTCTATAGAATCCTCTGTGGAGTACTAGACACTGCATATAGGTTGTATGCATGTGTTTCGTGATGTCTACTTCATCATTATTTATGAAGCTAATTCAGCCGGGTTGTAGATTGATCGACTAATTGCAAATAGTGTAGAAGGCTAAATTTGATGCCTGGTGGGATGGCTACAACACCTATTTTGATGTGTTGGTGCTTCTTAGTAAACAATGAACCAAATGTTACTTGTTTCTTTATTTACTAGCCCTAGCAATAGGGAATATCTTATCTACTTTTTCTGCATTGAAAATTTTGCTGTGTGGGGAGATAAAGAGGTGAAGGGAACCATGCTGTGGCATCCAGCAACGTGCTGATTCTGTCAAATTGTGCTTTGACCTCATTTTCTCCCTCACATTGTTTTTCATGTTAGCCTACATATGTCACAATTCCCTATAGGAAGGTACATGATTTATGGAACTTTTTATCCTTAGTTATTAGTATTGATTTGATAGTGCATATTACAAGGGACGCATCTGGATGTCCCTAGAAATTTAATTTCCACAGTTTTTGTGAAGAATATCAACTACTGATGCAAAGCTTAGTGAGAAAGTCAACACTGCAACTTTGTGAATTCGTGAAATCAATTTTTCACCACCAGTTCTTGCTGACTTCATTCTAGTTGATGGATTTGTAACACCAAAGGCCATTTAAAATTCAGCGGATGAAAAAAAAAAGGGCTATGTAAAATTCAGTTGAGGCACTTAATCATGGGATGACAAAACATACCATAAGTTTAGAGTTTGAAAATATGAATTAGCCCCCGAACCATCGTATGGATGTCATGGCCACTTTCCCTGTGATGCCCCTGTTTCATAATTAGCTAATTGGTCCTTAATTTAAGTATGATTATGTGTTTAGCATGATTTTATGTGTCATTATGTGAATGTATGTGATTTTGAGTTTCTATCTGTTCGCCGTAGGAATATCTGTTTGATAACCCGCTTCGGAAATTAAATTGAGGGCCTTATCGGCCACAGGACCCGAAATTGATTACGCCATTGTGATTGGCATAATTTTTAGAGCCTACGGTGAAATTTAATTAGAATTTGACTCTGGTCAGATTAAATGGATTAAATTGATGAATTAGAGCCCAACTACTCTATTATTATTAAAATGGCCTTAGTGAGTTTTGTTGTCAAGGCTTTATACACCCAACTCCCCTCTTTAATTCATTTGGCTGATGTTGAACTCAAGAATAGAGAGAGAGAAGGTCGGCCTTAGAGAGAGAAGGGAGAGAGTTGTGTGGTTTTGGCTCAAGACTTGGGAACCTTGAAGATTAAGTCCAAGAATTGACTAGAGTTTGGAAGATTAAACTCCTAGGTGAGTAAATTCATGAGATTGAACTTGTAAGTTGTGTTGTAATTGATGAATTTGAAGTTGAAATGCACATGCATGTATAGGATCACCATGATTTTACATAAACAAGCATGTATTAAGTTGAATGTGGAAATATGAGTGTTAAATCCTACATGCAAGCATGTTTTTGTTGTGTTCCATGAGAATGAACATCATTTGCATTATTTGGGATGGAAATGAAGTCAAGATGGCCTTGCATGTTTGATTAATTAAAGATATGAGCTTGAATGCATGAACTTGTTATATTGGTGATGGGTTTGTTATGTTTTGGGACATGCATGTAAGCAAATCAAGAAATTGAACTTCATAATGCTATAATCTTGCAAGGGAACCATGTTAGTATGACTATATTTGAGATCTGAGCCTTTGCATGCAAGAATGGTAGCTGGGAAATTGAATTGAAGCTCAAGAACACAACCTGGAAATTTCCAGAATTTTGACTTCCGCTCGAGCGGGGAAATCGAGCTCCCAGCATTTTCTGCAAACCTGGTTCCCGCTCGAGCGGGGAAGTTTACGCTCGAGCGGGGAGCTATGTAGGCAGGAAGTCCGCTCGAGCGTCCGAGTTTGCGCTCGAGCGGGAATTGAGGGCAACCAGTACTTTTGCAGACCTAAGGGTCCGCTCGAGCGGGGAAGTCCACGCTCGAGCGGGGACCCTGTTTTGCTGAAATCCTGTTTTTGCATTTTGTGTTCTGTTTTCCGTTCTCTTTCACTTGTAAGCACTCTTAGGCCTATGTTAAGCATGGTAAATAAGTTAATGAGATAAGAGTAAGGCCTAAAGAGGATTATGTGAATTAAGGAACGGATGGAATTATTAATGACCCTTTTGTATTCATGAAATGTGTAGGGTCAAGCTCCAGGGCGAGTCCACAAACCGATCACTGTGAGTAATATCAATATTCGAATGCTTGTGGATGTCCAATTGTTTATTCCCTTATGAGCTTTATGAGTTGCTAATTGGGATTGTGGGCAAAAGTCTGATATGAATAAATGAATGGACCGAAGGTCGTTTTGACAAACCATAAATGGACCGAAGGTCGTTTCGATAACCATAGATGGACCCAAGGTCGTTTTGATAGAATAGAATGGACCGAAGGTCGTTTTGATAAATATAAATGGACCTAAGGTCGTTTTGATACGAATGAATGGACCGAAGGTCGTTTTGATAGAAATGAATGGGCCAAAGGCCGTTTTGACATGAATGAATGGGCCGAAGGCCGTTTTGACATGTATGAATGGACCTAAGGTCGTTTTGACAGAAACGAATGGGCCGAAGGCCGTTTTGATAGAAATGAATTGGGCCCAAGGCCGTTTGATGTATATTGTTCCAATGTATATTCCTTGTTTGATATTATTCACTGGGCTTTCGCTCACGCTCATTCATGTGTTTGTAGGTGAGCCAGGAAAGGTCCAGACCCAGCCTCACGGAAGTTAGTTTGGAACAACTAAGATTTTGAGGAGTCAGCCCTTGCGTCTCACGCACGAGACACGTCTTCACCCTTTTGTTATGTATTTATATTTTGTCAGGTTGGCGAAGTCTTTGAATGTGTTTGTATGTAGTTTTTATGGGTTGACTCAATTTAGATGATCCTGTCTGTAAAGGATTTTTTGGTACTGTACTTTGTTGTGAGTTATTAACGTATATGCGCAGGGTTTGTTTTAAAGTGCATATAAGCACGGCTCTATGGACAAAGTTTTATATTGCTTCCGTTTGGCCCCCATTAACTCTGTTAAAGTACGTTTGGTTTGGTTTGAGGCCGTAGGTAATCTCATGATTACTGGCCGGTTACGTCCTTAACCCACGGGGGCGGGTTCGGGTCGTGACAGAGTGGTATCAGAGCACGAGTTAATAACTCACACACTTGTCCAAAAAGAGCAATAAGCGTCTAGATGAGATCTAGGATGCATTAACATGAAATTGGAAGCATTGATAATATGCTTAACTATTTTGATATGAACCTTGAAAGCATCAAGAATATGCTTAAGTGTTTCGATTTGAGTAATTATGTGATTCTACTTGCATTGCAATTATCTAAATATATGCGCTCCTTTGTAGGTGCATACTTGTGAATCTTTTGTATAAAGTATAATGCAAGTTTAATCAGATAGTGAATAAGAACTCTATAAGGTTGTGTTTAGCCTCGATTACTTCCTGATGATATGAAATGACAAGTTCTCTGAGATGCTATGTTTTGTATAAGTGGTTGCTCAAATTCTCTTTGAACATAATTGTGGTATCCTTAGCGGAGGCCCTCGCCCAGGGGACATAATACTGTGGCTTATGGTCATGAGGCCCTAGCCCGGGGGAAACAATACCGTGGCCTATGTATGAGGTATGTTAATATGCTTGACCAACATGATATGTCACGCTAAAGGAAGTACCACACATGATTCGAATATGAGATATGAATTGTTACACTAATGTGTACAACAAGTTTGTTTTGTTATAATGCACATACATGAATATATGAACCATGAAAAAGTGTTTATGTGCATTCAATTCTGCCTACGGGTGTCTATGTGAAATACGAACATGATTTGAGTATATAAATACTTAGTAAATGTTCAGCATGCGATATTTGATAAGTATGCAAGTATCTGTTACGTATGTGATTAATTGCGTACGATATGTGAAATGAGAATATAACAATGTACCTATGTGCGAATGTACCCATGTGTATTTGTGTTCAATTTTGTATTGGGCATCCCAGTATTTGGTAAAGCTTGATAAGAATTTGGGTAGAGTATGGGCAAGTTAAGGGCATACGGGTTGGAAGGTCCTTCCACAGCCCGACTTGATAGTCCGGAAAGAGTAATACAAGAATTGGCAGAGATCTTGAGACAACAGCATCAGTTGCCGCTACGGCAAGAACCTTTGCCACCACCAGTGTAAGAAACACCGAGGAGTTTATTATCAGATTTCTGGGGCTCGTTATAGATGTGGTAAAATGGACCATCCGATAAGGAACTGTCCCCGGATTGAACGAAATGCGAATGAATCCTCTGCCTCGGCTAAATCCGTACCAGTGGTAGGAATTAGGATGGAGTAAGTGCACTCATCCCAGGAAGCACTCTCAGAATACTGTGATTGTTATCCCAGGTATCTATATTGTTTATAAATGAATGCTTATGTGGATTGATTCTGAATTAGTACGTTTGTACATCTTCGCTTGGGATATTATTTGATTCGGATCGGCATATCTTTTTCATATTTGCTGCATGTGTATCTAGATTGGTTAGACCCCTATGGTCGAGACTGTATTCATTGGAGGTATATGCCCCGTTTGGGAAATTTGTGAAATACGTTTTGGGATATTGATTGACTTTGCACCTGCACATGTATATCTACACCTATGCTCAGGGTGATTTATTATGTTACCGTCTTCAATGACTAAACCACTGGATTTATGATTCTGTGATCGTGTGACCGAGTTGAGCACCCTAAATGATGAACTCTATAATTGTGAGACCATGTATTTTGATGGGTAGAAAGTTGACTGGATTATGTGACTATACTGGGCTCGACTTATAAACCTATGCTTTTGTGACTAATTTGGAACTTTTGCGTAACAATCCTATACTATGTGTACCCGAGGAATTCTGTATAATGTATTACTTTTCACCATGTTCCTGCATATAAGGCTTATTTGGGGAACTGCTATGCTGATTATGATACGTACCTTCTGATATGAACACTCGCATGCTGATGTAACTATACCTGAACTTATGTGGACAATACCATATTGTACCTGATTTGAAACACTTTGATATGAACTATTGTGGTGAATGATTCTGATATGACTTTGAGAACTGATGAACTTAGGGCAGTTGAGAAACTACCAACCATGTACCTAAGCAAACGAAGTATGTCTTACAGAACCGAATGTGCCCTATTTGAGAAAATTTTTATCTGATTCGATCCGATAGAACCTTTGCCTAATATAGTTCCGATGGAACCCTCATTTGATATAAATTGATGGAACCTTTGTTTGATTTAATTTGGCAAGACCTGTGTCGGGATCGGTTTGATAAGACCCTCTGCCTGATTTAATTTTGTAAAAAGGGATTGAGGATTGCCTGTAAATAAATAGTCAGATCATTTTTGACAAAGAAACTGATAGACCCGAAACTTGAATCTGTCTAGAGTACTTAACCTATTTGAAAGACCTTTTGTGGGCTATGACAGATTGATCTAACCATGAACGCTGTTGAGAACCAACCCCCAACTATCGAGGACATATGTGTTGAAAATGAGCCGAATTGTACAAATCCCGTGATTGGGTGTCTTAAGGAACGATACTTGTGTATTGTCCCATCCTTGTTGGTTTGACGCTATGGGGACTGTTGATGGCAGATTGATTTGATAATGAGCAGTACCGAACATTTGTCTTTGACTGATCAGAATATGTTTTGTAAAGGAGAGTAGTTGCTGCAATGTTGTCAGATTTTGGGAAATCAGGTTGTAGTGAGTGGTATTATGTTTGTTTTGATGACATTCTTGGGGCGTCCTTTCGTGCTAGGGGACATTAAGCCTATGTAGCACCTTTGTTGGGACATCTTCTTGCCACCGACGGTCTTGTACGGGTGGGTTTGGCTAGTCGATCTCGAGTCGGCCACCGACGGTCGTGAACGGGTGTGCTTCGATTCCGAGACGATTATTCTTTTGTTTTGACCGGAATGTCATCCTTTGGTAATATGTAGATGTTTAAACATCCAAGAAACTTTGAAAAACCCTGATTGCCCGTAAGTGCGTGAATTCAGTACGCTCTGTGAATAACTGCTCAGTGTCATCATATTCTGTGATTGGGGCTCTGAGAATGTGTGAATTGTGTTTGACATAGGATTGACTTCTTTGATAATGCCGTTGACATCATGAGGACTAATATATAAATTTCCTTATCCTTTTGATGGCTATCTGATGATATGGAAAGACTCAATAGAATAGAGAATTTAATATTGAGCTAAATTGTTTGAATGAATTGAGAACACGGGTATTATGTCAGAAATTGCCTGCTTCGATGTTATTGTACTTTACAATCAGTATTATGGGGATGTCTGGACTATGTGTATAGTGTGGGTAATTACTTCGATGTTACCGTTGTTGATTCGAGAATCAGTATCTGGATCCACCTTATATCCCTGAAGATTTGTGATTGACCTTGGATAATTGTGATGAGTCACTAGACTAAATACCGAATCAGACTGTGAATTGTGGAATTATTGAAGAATGAACTGAACTTTTGTGACAAGGAATAGACCGAACATCTGTGATGAAGTAGCCGGTTGGTGACCTACCTTGAAAAGGGCAGTTGGTGAATGTGTCTAAATATTTCCCGGTGCCCACAGGTCGAAATTGAATTCCAGATAGTGGCGAGACTACTTCAATCTTTCTATTTTGGAATGGAAATGGGAATATGTGACTACGAATTTTGTTGTGGGGCTACCTTGAGCACCCAAGGTATAAGTCCCGTTTGAGTTTTTGAATATGGGATTACTAAGTTGCCTGTCTCCTCCCTGTGAAATTTTCGTAAGATGCTTGTAGACTAGTCACTGTTATACCAATAAGATTACTCGTTGCAAGGGGTCCCAGTATCTGTTGTGTAGACAGAAAAGTCTAAAATGTGTTTGAATTCGGAAAAGGCCTTCAAGAGGCAATGGGGGCTCAGTTTCTGTTCTGTTATGTTACCCGGATCCGGAGGTCCCTTTATGGAACTGGTTATTCGTAATCTCACGTGTATATGTTCCATTCTGTCTGTTCTGTTAATGCTAATGGATGTATCACGTAAACTTAATCATGACTTATGATTTCTGCATATGATCTTGACAAATTATGAATTGATGTGAAACTGAATTATGATTCGGTGCTGTTTTCCATCCGTAAATTGATGTATGATCAGAAAGAACTTTTTAGATTTTTGGGAGAAATGCTCCAAAGATATGCGTTAGATTTTTCAGGGAAGTTGGAGAAATCTATCCATCATTGGCAAACTTTGTTTACGACAATAGCTTACGCTCTAGTTTGGTGTAATACCATACAAACCTTGTATGGAGGAAAAGTTAAGCCCTTGACTGATTGAGAACAGAGTGTTGCTTGATTTTGAGATCGAGTAGATAACTATCAAAAGGGAATGGAACCGTTGAATAAGAAAGTATTCCGAATTATTTTCGATTACAGGTAAATTAAGTTTGGAGGGCCAAACTTCCTAAAGGGGGGAAGACTGTGATGCCCCTGTTTCGTAATTAGCTAATTGGTCCTTAATTTAAGTATGATTATGTGTTTAGCATGATTTTATGTGTCATTATGTGAATGTATGTGATTTTGAGTTTCTATCTGTTCGCCGTAGGAATATCTGTTTGATAACCCGCTTCGGAAATTAAATTGAGGGCCTTATCGGCCACAGGACCCGAAATTGATTACGCCATTGTGATTGGCATAATTTTTAGAGCCTACGGTGAAATTTAATTAGAATTTGACTCTGGTCAGATTAAATGGATTAAATTGATGAATTAGAGCCCAACTACTCTATTATTATTAAAATGGCCTTAGTGAGTTTTGTTGTCAAGGCTTTATACACCCAACTCCCCTCTTTAATTCATTTGGCTGATGTTGAACTCAAGAATAGAGAGAGAGAAGGTCGGCCTTAGAGAGAGAAGGGAGAGAGTTGTGTGGTTTTGGCTCAAGACTTGGGAACCTTGAAGATTAAGTCCAAGAATTGACTAGAGTTTGGAAGATTAAACTCCTAGGTGAGTAAATTCATGAGATTGAACTTGTAAGTTGTGTTGTAATTGATGAATTTGAAGTTGAAATGCACATGCATGTATAGGATCACCATGATTTTACATAAACAAGCATGTATTAAGTTGAATGTGGAAATATGAGTGTTAAATCCTACATGCAAGCATGTTTTTGTTGTGTTCCATGAGAATGAACATCATTTGCATTATTTGGGATGGAAATGAAGTCAAGATGGCCTTGCATGTTTGATTAATTAAAGATATGAGCTTGAATGCATGAACTTGTTATATTGGTGATGGGTTTGTTATGTTTTGGGACATGCATGTAAGCAAATCAAGAAATTGAACTTCATAATGCTATAATCTTGCAAGGGAACCATGTTAGTATGACTATATTTGAGATCTGAGCCTTTGCATGCAAGAATGGTAGCTGGGAAATTGAATTGAAGCTCAAGAACACAACCTGGAAATTTCCAGAATTTTGACTTCCGCTCGAGCGGGGAAATCGAGCTCCCAGCATTTTCTGCAAACCTGGTTCCCGCTCGAGCGGGGAAGTTTACGCTCGAGCGGGGAGCTATGTAGGCAGGAAGTCCGCTCGAGCGTCCGAGTTTGCGCTCGAGCGGGAATTGAGGGCAACCAGTACTTTTGCAGACCTAAGGGTCCGCTCGAGCGGGGAAGTCCACGCTCGAGCGGGGACCCTGTTTTGCTGAAATCCTGTTTTTGCATTTTGTGTTCTGTTTTCCGTTCTCTTTCACTTGTAAGCACTCTTAGGCCTATGTTAAGCATGGTAAATAAGTTAATGAGATAAGAGTAAGGCCTAAAGAGGATTATGTGAATTAAGGAACGGATGGAATTATTAATGACCCTTTTGTATTCATGAAATGTGTAGGGTCAAGCTCCAGGGCGAGTCCACAAACCGATCACTGTGAGTAATATCAATATTCGAATGCTTGTGGATGTCCAATTGTTTATTCCCTTATGAGCTTTATGAGTTGCTAATTGGGATTGTGGGCAAAAGTCTGATATGAATAAATGAATGGACCGAAGGTCGTTTTGACAAACCATAAATGGACCGAAGGTCGTTTCGATAACCATAGATGGACCCAAGGTCGTTTTGATAGAATAGAATGGACCGAAGGTCGTTTTGATAAATATAAATGGACCTAAGGTCGTTTTGATACGAATGAATGGACCGAAGGTCGTTTTGATAGAAATGAATGGGCCAAAGGCCGTTTTGACATGAATGAATGGGCCGAAGGCCGTTTTGACATGTATGAATGGACCTAAGGTCGTTTTGACAGAAACGAATGGGCCGAAGGCCGTTTTGATAGAAATGAATTGGGCCCAAGGCCGTTTGATGTATATTGTTCCAATGTATATTCCTTGTTTGATATTATTCACTGGGCTTTCGCTCACGCTCATTCATGTGTTTGTAGGTGAGCCAGGAAAGGTCCAGACCCAGCCTCACGGAAGTTAGTTTGGAACAACTAAGATTTTGAGGAGTCAGCCCTTGCGTCTCACGCACGAGACACGTCTTCACCCTTTTGTTATGTATTTATATTTTGTCAGGTTGGCGAAGTCTTTGAATGTGTTTGTATGTAGTTTTTATGGGTTGACTCAATTTAGATGATCCTGTCTATAAAGGATTTTCTGGTACTGTACTTTTTTGTGAGTTATTAACGTATATGCGCAGGGTTTGTTTTAAAGTGCATATAAGCACGGCTCTATGGACAAAGTTTTATATTGCTTCCGTTTGGCCCCCATTAACTCTGTTAAAGTACGTTTGGTTTGGTTTGGTTTGAGGCCGTAGGTAATCTCATGATTACTGGCCGGTTACGTCCTTAACCCACGGGGGCAGGTTCGGGTCGTGACATTCCCTGTGATGAATAGGACCTGTGACAACAGACGGAATGTAATTAGCATGTGCAGGTTGGGAGTTAGAGCCAAAAATGCCTTAAACTTAACTGAAAAAAGGCGTTATGGGGGCAAACATGCGAATCAGCCCCCGAACCACCGTACGAATGTCACGGCCACCTTTCCCATCACAAATAGGACCTGTGACAACAGACGGAATGTAATTAGCACATGTAGTTTGGGAGTTAGAGCCGAAAATGCATTAAACTTTACCGAAAAAGGGCGTTAAGGGGGCGAAAATGCGAATCAGCCCCCGAACCACCGTACGGATGTCACGGCCACCTTCCCCGTCACAAATAGGACATGTGAAAATAGACAGAATGTAATTATCATACGTAGTTTGGGAGTAAGAGCCGCAAATGTATTAAACTTAACTGAAAAAGGGGCGTTAAGGGGGCAAAAATGTGAATCAGCTCTCGAACCACCGTACGGATGTCATGACCACCTTTCCCGTGACAAATAGAACTTGTGACAATAGACGGAATGTAATTAGCACGTGTAGGTTGAGAGTTAGAGTCACAAATGCCTTAAACTTAACCCAAAAATGGCGTTAATGGGCGAAAATGCGAAATAGTTTCCGAACCACCGTACAGATGTTGCGGCCACCTTTCCCATGGAAAATAGGACCTGTGACAACAGATGGAATGCAATTACTACATTTAGGTTGGGAGTTATAGCCGAAAACGCCTTAAACTTAACCGAAAAAGGGCGTTAAGTGGGCGAAAATGTGAATCAACCCCCGAACCACCGTACGGATGTCACGGCCTCCATCCCTGTGACAAATAAGACTTGTGACAACAAAAAAAATGTAATTAGCACGTGTAGGTTGGGAGTTAGAGCTAAAAACGCCTTAAGCTTAACCGAAAAAGGGTGTCAAGGGAGCGAAAAAGCGAAATAGCCCTGGAACCACTGTAGGGATGTCACGAGCTTCCCCGTGACATATAGGAGTTGTGACAACAGACGAAATGTCATTAGCACATGTAGTTTGGGAGTTAGAGCCAGAAACGACTTAAACTTATTCGAAAAAGGAAGAGTTTGGCATCCAATAAATGTTCAACATTTTCATTGTAAATGATGCCATTGTTTCATCATACATGGTGGTCATTTAGGTGGTAAACGTAGTAAGAAAGCATGATATGGTTATAGAGATAACCCCATAGATTACTCAATCATTTTACTTTGACTAGGAAAATGAGAATGAAGAAGAGTTAAAGTAAATTTACCACCAAAACATTCTACTCATAAAAATTTATTTTATGAAGAGGTATGCTTCTAAAAATTGTATTATTTGTAAATTGAAATCAATTTTGGAATAAATCTTTCATGTCACATATATATGATTGTATTTCGAAAAAAGGTTTTTATAGATTGTTCTACCTTAAATGCATGTTATTACAACCTTTTTCCTATGCCTGAATGAATTGATATTTTGTAATGGGTGCAATTGTTTTTTTTATTTTTTGTAGATGGCTTTTGGCGTGGACTTGTGGATAGTCTACATTTTTGTTTATGGACACTTGACACTTTTGTATAATCTTACTAACTATGTCTTCCTCTGCTTTTGTGAATATTAGCATTACTGATACATATAACTTTTGTAATCCAACTGATAATTGCTAGTGTGGCATATAGATCACCTTTTGTCATGGACAGATTACGATGGTAAGTTGTACCACGCCAAATAGCCATATCGCATGGTAGTAAATATATTTTTTGTATATGGCGGTTTGGATTGTCACGACCTAAACCCGCCCCTACAGGTTTAGCATTGTAATCGGCCAGTAATCCTGGGATTACCAAAGGCCTCTGAGACAAATTGACGTAATATTAGGGGCTAGTGGAAGCAAATAACAAATATACAACGTCCATTGAGCTGTGCAGACTTATATGAGACAGAAAAATTTAAAACTTTTTATATACATATATACACATCATACTTACGTCATTATATATATGCAGATTGGACAAAAAGGGAATTAGCCCTATTTACAAAATACACAAGACTTGTTTAACCAAACAAGAAAACAAAACTTAAACTTTAAATCACATAGCCATAGCCACTTGACATATTCGAAACCTCCACGGGAGGCACATAGGTTGGCTGACAAAAACAGATTCCAGGCAGATGCCTCTAAGCCTGGTCACGCGCCTGATCACGCGCCTGATCACCTACATACATAAATAATACAGTGAGCTAGAGCCCAGTGAATAATAACAAAGTAAAGGGTTTTGATGAATGATGTCCATACTAGATTCAAAAATCATAATTCAGGTTCATAAACAGATTCATATTCATATTCTTGTTCAGATCATATACAAAAATCAGAGTTCATACTTAATCATACGTGGTACATCCATTAGTGCTAATAGAATAGATACATAACATATGGTGGTTATGAATAACCAGTTCCATAAAGGAACCTCCGGATCCGGGTAACAGAGAATAAACATGCTAAGCCCCATGATAGAGCCTCCGGTAAGGGTAACAGATGACAAGCATAATGAGTTCCATAATGGAACCTCTAATACCGGGTAACAGAGAATATACATGTTGAGCTCCATAATGGAGCCTCCGGTACGGGTAACAGATGAGAAACATAATAAGTTCCATAATGGAACCTCCGATACCGGGTAACAGAGAATATACATGCTGAGCTCCATGATGGAGCCTCTGGTACGGGTAATAGATGACAGACATAATAAGTTCCATAATGGAACCTCCAATACCGGGTAACAGCTAACAGATATCACATGATGCTAAGGATGCCACGAATACATTATTAGAAATTGGATAACCATTCATTATACAGAACATATCATTTCAGAAAACAGATCTTAATTCATCATACAGAAAATAAATAAAGATGAATATAGCTTTACTAAGTTATTACTCACAGATAGTAGCAGAAGCAGATCAAGCAGACAATATCGCGTGACCTACACAAACACATAACATATACACATTGAAGCACAATATTACTCCCTTGATCAAACTTGACTTTCTTGTTTTCTGTTTAAATAATTTGAAGGTCCACTACGCTTATTCTTTCTTTAGTCAAATGAATCGGGTTCTCATTTCACAAACCCCTTTTATTGCTAAATCATTCTTTTTCTGAATAAACCAATTCCTCACTTGGCTTCTTAATCAAGTATCACTAAGTTAATGACTTATTCTTTAATCAACTAATTAATGTTAATTGTTTGCTTATTAATCCTTATTGAGCCATAAATCATGTCTAGAATGCTTTGGAAAGAGATGAGAATAAAAATGTGAATTAAATGCAATTTTTCAAAATATGCTGAAAATAGGGTCTTCGCTTGAGCACCACTTTGGTCGCTCGAGCGGACTATAAAATTTTGCAAAACTTCTGGGAGCTCGATGTTCACGCTATAGCGGATCTTTCCTCACTCGAGCGTACAACATGAATTCTGGAATTTCCAGAACTGTGTTTGAGCTTCAAGGTTGATACTCAAAGCCTCAAAACTTGTGTTTTTGGTACAAAATCATGGAGAACCATTGTGTAATTTAGTAGACACTCCCAATTAGAAATCATTTATTCAAAATCATGCTCCAATTGTCCAAATTTAGATTTAACTCATTTTCTTTATATCAAACCCACAATTTTAAAACATGAATTAGACTTTCCAAACTCTTGAAATTTCATGATGTATGTAACAATAGAACCCAATTTTATTATTAACAAAAATCAACATAACTATGAATTACACAAATCAATTTCTTAGAAATTCAACTTAACTCAATTTTCAACCAAAAACTTAATTTATAATCATAGATGTTCTAAAATGTGTTTAAATTGAATAAAACTTTTAAATTTGTTGGGTATACCTCCTTATTGGAGTGTGGGACCCAATTGGTTTATTAAAAGAGTTTAATTTGGTTTGGTATTAGGTATAATATATTTTAATATATTATATCTAATTTGTGGAGACCTAATTCAGTTTGGAAACAACTAAGGTTTTGATAAAAAACCCTAGATTCACAATATTGTTTTTTTCCAAGAAAAGTACGGCAGCAGCATATACTTTTCGTTGGTGAGATAGTGCTTCGGGTCTATTGATTTGTGGAGCAGAAACAAATTGATTTTGTGCATCTTTGTTTGGGTGCTTTGGTGAAGCTGATTTGGGTTGTTATTTTGGGTCTTCTATAACTCTGGTTCTGAAGATTTTGGTTCATCTATTTGGTGAGGTCTTTGCTCTTTGTTTATTTGTGATTATTTGGAATTCACCTAAGGGTGGTTTTGTGAGACCATTGGTGTCTTGTTTATATTCGTTTGGAAACTATTTGGTTGATAGTGGAATCGGATTTCGATCTCGTGGACGTACCTCACATTGAGGGAACCACGTAAAATTCTTGTGTTGCCTTTGATTTAATTTTTCCGTATTAGTTTTTTATTCCCATTGATTGATTTACTTGTGGGAAATCTTAGATTTTCCCTAACAACTGGTATCAGAGCTTACAGCTTATTTGGGTCTATTTATTTGTGTAAATCAATGGAGGGGAATGTGGGTCGCATGTCTAGCTTCAATGGAAGTAATTGGGTAACTTGAAAAACTAAAATGGAGGACCTATTATTTTGTAAAGATTTGTATGGACCCATTGAGGGTGATAGTGGCAAACCCGAGGGTATGAAAGATGATGAATGGAAGAGGCTTAATCGAAAAGCCGTTGGTGTTATCCGTCAATGGATTGATGACAGTGTGTTTCATTATGTTGCTACTGAAACTTCAGCACATGATTTATGAAAAAAATTAGAAGGCCTTTATGATAGGAAATCAGTTACAAATAAAGCTTTTCTGTTTCGTAAGTTGGTTAATTTAAAATATAAAGAGGGCAGCCCTATTTCGGAACATCTGAATGAAATAAAGAGTATTGTTAACCAACTTGCTTCTATGAAAATTGTTTTTGATGATGAGTTGTAGGTTTTGATGCTACTTAGTTCTTTGCCCGAAAGTTGGGAGACTTTGGTTGTGACTGTTAGTAATTCGGTGCCCGATGGAGTTGTCACAATGGGCCAAGTCACTAGTAGCCTGTTGAATAAAGAAACTAGAAGAAAATCAACGGGTTCCTCTCATTCAGAAGCATTTGTTGTGAGAGGCCGAAGTAAAACAAGGGGAAGAAGTAAGACTCCTCATGGTCGTGATCAAAGCCATGGCAAATCAAAAGATGGTTCTTTTTCAAAGAAAGACATTGAGTGCTATTATTGCCATGAGAAAGGGCACATGAAGCGGGAATGCCGAAAGCTCAAGAATAAGGAGAAAAGGCATGACAAAAGTGTGGATAAGAAGCAAGAAGACACTACTGCAGTTACTACCGATGATCTCATGGTCGTTTGTGAAGATGATCGTATCAATTTTGTGGGCCAAGAGAGTAATTGGGTGATTGATTCCGGTGCTTCTTTTCATGTGACTTCTCGAGTTGATTTCTTCACTACCTACACCGAAGGAGATTATGGTTTTGTTTGAATGGGTAATGAAGGTTTGTCCAAGATTATCGGCATGGGTGATGTTTGCTTGGAAACAAATTTGGGCTGCAAGTTGTTACTTAAAGATGTGAGGCATGTTCCCGACATTCGCCTCAATTTGATCTCTACTAGGAAGCTAGATGATGAAGGCTTCAACAACAAATTTGGTGATGGAATATGGAAGCTCACAAAGGGTTCTTTGGTGGTGGCTAAGTGCAAGAATACTCATACACTTTATTCGATGCAAGGAAAAATTTGTAAAGGTGTTGTCAATGCACTTGAAGATGATACTTCTACCGAATTGTGGCATAAGCGGCTTGGCCACATGAGTGAAAAGGGGCTGCAAGTATTGTTCAAGAAAGAGCTTTTACCCGGTTTGAAAGGTACACATCTTAAAACTTGTGTTCATTGTTTGGCGGGTAAACAACATAGAGTTTCTTTTCATAAAAATTTTGCTTCTAGAAAAGAAAATATTTTGGAGTTGATTCGTTCGGATGTTTGTGGTCCTTTAAAAGTTAGATCACATAGTGGTGCACTTTATTTTGTTACTTTCATTGATGATTATTCAAGGAAAGTTTGGGCTTTTCTACTAAAAACTAAAGATCAAGTTCTAGAAGTATTTAAGCATTTTCAGGCCATGGTTGAAAGAGAAACAGGGCAGAAATTGAAGTGCATCCGATCAGACAATGGTGGTGAATACATTGGGCCATTTGATGAGTATTGTCGCAGTCAAGGTATTTGGCACCAAAAGACAGTTAAGAAGACTCCTCAACAAAATGGAGTTGCCGAGAGGATGAACCGCACCATTGTGGAAAGAACAAGGTGTTTGCTTTCACAAGCTAAATTGCCAAGATCCTTTTGGGGTGAGGCATTGAAGACAGCGGTTGACGTGATCAATTTGTCTCCTTCCTATCCTTTGAATGGTGATGTTCCAGAAAGAGTTTGGACCGGTAAAGATGTATCTTATGAGCACTTGAGAGTGTTTGGTTGCCGAGCTTTTGTTCACATTCCAAAAGATGAGAGGTCCAAGCTTGATAGCAAGTCAAGATAATTTATTTTTCTTGGCTATGGGCGTGATGAATTCGGGTATAGATTGTGGGATCCGGTTGACAAGAAAATCATTCGAAGCCGTGATGTTGTGTTTCTTGAAGACCAAACAATTGAAGACTTTGGCAAAGGTGATCAACTGGAGCCAAAAACTAGTGATCTCATTGACATGGATCCATCTCCTTCATCTCCAGTTGATGATGAAAATGGGGGAGTGTAACACGTCCGCGGGGGGACCTCGCGCTACAGCTCGGACTCCCTTTTGTTGTCACGGTTCTAAATCTGAACCAAAGAGTCCAAATTCGGCAAATCGTTTGAGAAAACAGATTTTTGAAAAGTAGTGCCAAACATGGACTGCTTTGCCAGATTACAGAGTCGCCACCTAAATATTTTAAAATGGGAAATTTAGGAAACCCTGACTCGGTGCCGAAGGCCACATGTCCGTCATCACCAAAGTGGTCTTGGCTCGGGAGCTTGGGTACGATCGGGGAAGGTCAGCTATGAGCACCCCCTTTCGCCCGGTCCGAAGACCGGCCTCTACTAACCGTGATATCCGATTTTGAAAACATTACATGCTCTTATTCCAATTATTAGCCTAGAATTACTATGTTATGCGCGCAGCAAACAAGTATAGACTAGATTG
Organism: Camellia granthamiana; assembly: GCA_036172215.1. Classification (NCBI taxonomy): domain Eukaryota; kingdom Viridiplantae; phylum Streptophyta; class Magnoliopsida; order Ericales; family Theaceae; genus Camellia; species Camellia granthamiana. The sequence continues at coordinate 97,305,371 of CM069904.1, read as the reverse complement.
CCTAATTTGGAAATAAACATTGCATATCCGTTGGTTTTGAAAATGCATTGGAATTTGCTACTCGCAAGTAGGCTAAAACACGGATTTCAACGAGTTTTCCCAACTTAGGCAATCCAACCTCCACCCACAGGCATTCAAGCAGTTTATCTCATATAAGCACTTAGCCGCATGGTAAGCATACTGTCATGTTAGCATTCACACGCATGTGGTATGCTAAAGCAAAAATACTTACATCGTACTCCGTGCCAAAACAATAAACTAGTTAGCAAACATGCATGCCCTAGTTCATGTTAGAGTGTCTAATGTATCGCATACAATCATGTAATTAGGATAGGCTCGGCTAACCCTAAAAATGGCATGTGAAATGCACTTTATTCGATGCACGTATTCAATTTGGAATTGAAAATACAATGCAGTTTGTATGATGTGCCGAGCCCGATGCATGTTTAGACAAATGCATGGATGCACGCATGCATAGCATAAGGTATGCTAAAATAGATGTGCCCTAATCTACCATCATAAGCAGGTAAATAAAAGGGTAGAAAGAAATGGGGGTTGGAAGACATACACCCACACACCCACACTTATTACAATTATGCCCTCACTCGGAGGGGCCAAAAGAATAATACAAATAATTAACTACGCAAGCTAATTAAATATTACAAATTCACTAAATTAATTAACAAATTAACTAAGTTAATTAAAGCAGTAAATGCCTCGGGAAGAGGGCAAGATGCATCACGCGCCCGGGACCCGCTCGGAATCGCACTGCCATGCATGGTTGCCTCTGTTTTCCCTGCTTTCCTCCTCCGAAGACTGCCAAAACTTCAGGAATACTTCCCTGGACACTGGAGATCACCACCGGCTGGGGTAGAACACCACCGGCTGAAGGATGTGGCTACCGGCACTGAATTCATCCATCGGCTACCAGTAGACTGCCGGTCGGCACTAAACAGTGCCGGTCGGCACAAAATGCCTGCAGAACCTGCAACTCACAGCAGCAGAGGACACAACTTGCATGGCAATGTAATTCAAAGCATGTATGCACCAAACACACTCCTTATCATGTTTTTGACTCAAAGGAAGATGTACCTCGGTTCTCGGACCACCAATCACGCATTTCCATGCATGACGGCCCAAAGAACCAAGAGTGCAACTTCTATTTCAAATGCATGCAAAGCAAACAAAGACATAAGGGTGCCAAACCTCCATCATGACTTGGTCAAGAGGCTTAGCATGCATGCCAATATGATGCAATCCTAGACATGTCAACTAGTATGCAAAATGGACAATGCAAGGCACTTATGCAAACATGCAAGTAAGCATACAAGGCAAGCATGCAAACCAAGCAATGGGGTGGGCTTAAACATGGATTAGGCAGCCCCAAATAGGCCTAAAACTATTGGCCAAAATGCTAAAGAGGTGAAGTCACAATGCATGCAAACATGCAACCATACATGCTCCAACACTTAGGCACAAACATGGCAACTCTTAAGCACACTCAAAGAGACCAAACATAGACAATGAGCATGCATAGAAAGCTCTGAAAATCATGCAAAACATGGTGCCAAATCATGCAACAAAGCAAGTCAAACATGCAACAAATGGCCCAAGTACTTAGGGTTCACCAATGAAGCTTTGAACTACACATAGTACAACCACACATGGCAATACTTAACCAACTAAAAACAGAGTTTTAACACATAAAACTAAACCCAAAAGACTACTTAGATGGCATCTAAGAGGCTTGAAATCAAAGGCATGCAACATGACCAAAACATGAGGCATACAACACATGCTTTTAAAGCATTAAAGAGGCTACTAAGGCAAGCATACAAGCACACCAAAGGGACTGAAATAGTATGCTAGATGGTTCTAAACCATCAAAATGATGCAAGCAAGGCATGCTACACCCTCATGCTCTTAAGGCCAACAAGCCAAATGCAAAGGAGCTATGTAATGCAAGTCATGGCCGACCAAAATAAGCATGGACAGACCTAAAGCTTGGCAAAATAAGCATATACACTTCATGGATCTAGGCCTAAAACATGCTAGAAATAAAGGCATACGACCTAGGCATGTTAAAGGACTATTAAGGCATTACAAAGCAACTATGCAAAGCATGCAAGGAGTGCTAAAACCAACACTTAGCAATGTCATATTAGGGCATAATAAACATAAAATGCAGCCAAGACATGCTCTACAAACAATCAAACACTATGCTCTCTCAAGAGGCCAAAACTTGCCCTTTTCAAGGACATCAAGGAGAGGGGGTGGCCCTCTCCTTCTTGGGACCTCAAGGCACCATCTTCACCACTAAAATCCCTCAAGATTTCAGTGGTGAAGAGGCCCAAGCACCAAGGTCTCGGATCTCAACAAAAAAGCACAAAAATGAGCCCTTTTCAAGGTCTAAGGGTGGTCAAACCTACCCAAACCACCAAACACTCTTAACCAACAATAAAGAGGACTAAAAAATAGAACTTTTTTGTATTAAACACTAAGCACAAAAACAGTTCTAAACTATGCAAAAATGGAGTGCAAAAATGGGGTAAAAAGGGGTAGTTTCTTACCCTTGAAGACCACCTTCACAAAGGTTGATGTTGTTGCTTCCTTGAGCTCAAATCCAACCAAAAACTTCAAGAACCAGCCCTTAGAACCTCAGTAACCAAAGGAAGGTGAAACACTAGGTGTTGATGTGCAATAGTAAGACACAAACACCTAGTCCCACAAACAAGAGAGAAATATAGATATAGGATATGTATTGAACCCTAAACCTAAAACCAGAGCTTCCTCTCACTTCTCCAACCAAAACTTTTTCTAACCCTAATGCCAAGAGAGAAGGCCTTCTCTTATAGGCAACCATCTTGTAAAGCTTGTCAAACAAGCTTACAAGGAGGGCATCCCTCCATACACGTGTATGGAGGGAAAGTCACTGCAAGACAGCTGCTTTAAAATATCTCAAAAAGCAACTGAACAGTGGTCGGCTGGGCAAAAATGTCATTTTGACAAAATTGACTGCCGACCGGCACAATATAGTGCCGATGGCAACAACAACCAGCCGGTGGCCTCTAGCCACTGCCGGTGGTGTGTAGGGATGCCTCACAAGGCATTCCCTCCCCCTCCAAGGCAGAGCACAAGTGTTTGGTGCAAAACCAGACACAGAAGGGTCGAGTTCGGAGATCCTGAGGCAAGGCGCGTAGCCGAGAACTCCGGGAACTCCAAACGAACACAAACATGGATCATCACCGAGTGTTCAAACGGTGACGTCCAAGTCTTGAGGACGGTCAAAAATGGGGGTGTCTACAGTTGCCCCTCTTTGACAGAACTCGAAAGTCATAACAATGACGGGAGTGAATGTCAAAGCCCAGAGACGACCCATTTTTGACAAGGTCGAAGACTTGGACAAACATGCAAGACAAGCAAGGTATGCGCCCGAAGGCAGGGGGCAAACTGCAAGACAATGCAAGAAGCCGAGCATAACTTATGATCATGCAAAGAAAGCTGTAACGAAGCACGCATGCAACAGTTTTAAGCTAGATACGCCAAACTACACTACAATGCAGAAAGGGTGTAAGAGAATTATGCAATCCTCAATACGTCTCACTCGGGAGATACAATACCTGTGCGGCTCGTCCGGTTGCACCGGCCTCGAATGAACCGTATATACAATATTGTGCCTGCAAAGAAAGCAAACTTAACAGGTACAATATTGTTAGCAACATGCATGTCATGCAAAATGAATGCAAAATGAGATACAATATATACAAAACAATGGATAAACAATGCAAATGATATGCAATACAATTGAAACTATGCAAACTAAATGCAAAGCAATTGAATCATGATTCAATCATGAGCGGTTCAAAACCACACAAATGTCAAATAGATTGATGGAGGTAACAAGTCTGTCTACCATAGAAAAGGTGCCGCAACCCTCAAAGCGCGGACACATGCAGAACTATGAGTAATGTAGACAGACACAAGAACGAGTATTGGGTGGAATTGACATAAGTGGGGTGACGAGCCGCTGAGGAAAGAATAATGATCCTAATGCCGGATGCAACACTATAATGCAAATGGAATGGAAGAATGATACAAATGGATATGGCACGCAGGCCAAACCAAATCTCGCCTAGGAAGGGCATGTACACGTACAAGCCATGTCTAGCACAGAAAAGGTGCCGCAACCCTCAAACCAACATACCAACGTGGAATAGGCGCATACACATGCAGAACTATGCTTCGACATGAAAAGTATGAGCACATACCAGACCAAGCTCAACAAGGAAAGGCGCAAGCCATGGATGGAAGGTGATGCAGTGGATGCATGCAACTAAAATGCAATATTTACAATATGCAATGGAATGGATATTTACAATGGATAAGGCAATGCAAGTGATGCGATCTGCTGGGGAAAATGCAATGGAATGTGTGACATGTGCACTATTTACAAATGCGATGCATGACATATGCATGTTTCTTTTTTGATTTGTTTTTTGAAATGCATGACATATGCAGTATATACAAATGCGATGCATGACATATGCATGTGAAGGTTTCGCACCCTCCGAGGATTTAAGGTCTCCTAGACCGTGCGTGTTTAAGGTCTCGCCAGACCCGTGTGGGGCAACGATGCATGAATTGAGATGCAGTGCACAAGACAGTGCAATGCGCAAGAGCGCGATGAAATGCATGCCAAATGCAATGAGGTGCACCTTAATGCACCGAAGGTCTTGCGCCTCCCGAGGATTTAAGGTCTCCTAGACCGTGCGTGTTTAAGGTCTCGCCAGACCGGGCCTCGGTGTATGCATGATAATGCAAGTGAGGTGCGCAAAATAGCGTTCCATGAATGCATGCCAAATGCGATGAACAGTGCACTTTAATGCACCGAAGGTCTTGCGCCTCCCGAGGATTTAAAGTCTCCTAGACCGTGCGTGTTTAAGGTCTCGCCAGACTGGGTTTGGGGTAATGCATGACAATGCAAGTGCGGTGCGCAAAATAGCGCGAACGACATGTAATGCACGAGATAGTGCGCTGCGCGAAACAGCGCGATGCGTTTAGACAACGCGAGTGCACGAAACAGTGTGATGGAATGCATGCCAAATGCAATGAGGTGTGCACCTTAATGCACCGAAGGTCTTGCACCTCCCGAGGATTTAAGGTCTCCTAGACCATGCGTGTTTAAGGTCTCGCCAGACCGGGTTTGGTGTAATGCATGACAATGCAAGTGCGGTGCGCAAAATAGCGCGATGAAATGCAAAATGGGATGCAAGATGAGGCACGCATACCTTATCGGATGGAAAATGAAGTGCAAAGCGAGGCACGCATACCTCAAGATGCAAAATGATGAACACGAGGCACGCATACCTCATGAATGCGAAATGATGCAAAATGATGCAAGTGAGGCACGCATACCCCACTGGAATGTAAAAATGATGCAAGTGAGGCACGTGAGGTAGCACACCTCACGTGGATCAAAATGAAATGCAAAATAATGCAAAATGATGCACGTGAGGTAGCACACCTCACGTGGATCAAGATGGAATGAAAAATGAAATGCAAAATGATGCACGTGAGGTAGCACACCTCACGTGGATCAAGATGAAATGCAAAATGAAACACGTGAGGTAGCACACCTCACGCGGATCAAAGTGAAATGCAAAATGATGCAAAATGATGCATGTGAGGTAGCACACCTCACGCGGATCAAGATGAAATGCAAAATGAGACACGTGAGGTAGCACACCTCACGCGGATCAAAGTGAAATGCAAAATGATGCAAAATGATGCACATGAGGTAGCACACCTCACGCGGATCAAGATGAAATGCAAAATGAGACACGTGAGGTAGCACACCTCACGCGGATCAAAGTGAAATGCAAAATGATGCAAAATGATGCACGTGAGGTAGCACACCTCACGCGGATCAAGATGAAATGCAAAATGAGACACGTGAGGTAGCACACCTCACGCGGATCAAGATGAAATGCAAAATGAAACACGTGAGGTAGCACACCTCACGCGGATCAAGATGAAATGCAAAATGAGACACGTGAGGTAGCGCACCTCACGCGGATTAAAGTGAAATGCAAAATGATGCAAAATGATGCACGTGAGGTAGCACACCTCACGCGGATCAAGATGAAATGCAAAATGAGACACGTGAGGTAGCACACCTCACGCGGATCAAAGTGAAATGCAAAATGATGCGAAATGATGCACGTGAGGTAGCACACCTCACGCGGATCAAGATGAAATGCAAAATGAAACACGTGAGGTAGCACACCTCACGCGGATCAAAGTGAAATGCAAAATGATGCATGTGAGGTAGCACACCTCACGTGGATCAAGATGAAATGCAAAATGAGGCACACATACCTCATTGATTGTAAAATGAAATGCAAAACGAGGCACGCGTACCTCGAGATGCAATGAAATGCAAAATGAAAGTGCAAGTATGACACGCATGCCACGCGGAACGTAAAACAACGCAAGTGTGACACGCATGCCGCACAGAAATGTAAAACAGTGCAAGTGTGACACGCATGCCACACAGAAATGCAAAATGGTGCAAGTCACAAGGGACGTGCAAAATGGCGCGATGCGACGCACCGGGCAGTGTGATGAATGCAAGCAACGCACACGGGACAACTTTTGAATCTTATAAAAGACAAAAGGATACAAAAGGATACAATCTTTGCTTAAATCTGAGTGCCACGCACAGAAGACAGGGTCCGAGGTCAAAACGGAGGCCGGTTGAGCATCGGAGATGCACTTTCTTGCACTTTCTTGAGCTATGGAGACCCAAAACTACTCATATGGCCTAAAACAAGGCTGTGGGAACACCACCGGCTGGACTAGGTGGCCACCGGCTGGCCACCGGCAACAGAATGACTTCACCGGCACAATATTGTGCCGACCGGCACAAAATAGTGCCAACCGGCCAAAAATGCCTGATCGGGGGTAGTTTTGACAATTCGCTTCGGGTGTTTTAAAATAGGGCTTGAAACCCTATTCTCTTCACTTCTATACCGCCGAAAACTCTCACCCCCTCTCTCTAGAGTGTTTTCTCTCCTTATTTCCTTGTTTTCTTCGCGTTCCAAGCCTGTTTCGTCGTCGGATTCGTGATTTTCTTCGCGTTTCGGACATTTTCCACCGATTGAAATTCCGTTTCGGGGCATCCTTTGCTATTTCCACTTTTCGGGACTTGTTCCCCTTGATTTCCTCTTCATTTCCCTACCTTTCCATCTTCCGGCCTTCCCCGACCATTTTCGGCCCGCTCGGGGTTGACTTTTTCGGTTGACTGTTCACATTCCAGCTCTTCCGGCCATTTTCTCACTACCATTGCCATGGCTGACGATGTTCCCCACGTCGGGACTCCCCGGGATCATGAGATGGATCCCGGGGTCGAGCTCCTCCCGTTGAGCGAGCGCCCGTTTGACCCGGCGACCTACCGGCCGGCGATCCACGTCCTGCCTCCGGATGGTCTCCGCTACTTCCGCGGTTTCGACAGGGCTCTGGACCCGGAGCTTCTCCTGCGCGAGCCGACCTCTCATCTATCCTTCGGCGCTTCCGAGGTAACATTTTTCTGTTCTATTTTCTGCAATGTAGAACTGTAGACTGTCAACTGCCATAGCTTTTTCCGTTCTTTAATTGCTTGATTCTGATACACTGTTCACTGTAGTTAATCGCAATCACACTTGCAACTGATATCTGTTTGAGACGGACACATGCACCCACGTTGCACTAGCCTTAACCACCCAAACACACGGCACACACCGTACTTCACTGCAAATCTACTGGCACCCGGCACTTATTTGAATCTGAAAACATGTTGTATGCTGTATTTACACTGAACCACACAAAACACGCTAACACATCATACGTTGTAGTTCACCGAAACATACCGGCACCCGGTATCTGTTTGAACTTTGAAAAGCACGCACACATGCTATGTTTATACTGACCCCCATAGGAGCACTGATACATCACAGGCCGTAGTCCACCGTAGTACACTGAAACCTGATGTCTGCTTGGATCTGAAAAATGTGCACACGTGCACGATGTTTACACTGCGCTTACTCAAAACACGCTGACACATCACATACTGTAGTCCACCGTAGGCACACCGACACCCGGTATCTGTTTGAATCTGAAAAACTTGCACGCATGCTAGATTTGTACCGACTTTAACATGTTTCCTCAGAACTGTACATTTCATATTGCTTCGCAACTATTTGTTTGAAAACAGGGAGACTCCCATACCATCCGCGAGTATGGGAACGTCGCCGCTCGAGATTGGTACGTGGAGCTTCCCGAGGCGGTTCGACGCATCGTGGACCATGCCGGTTTCGGCGCTTTCTGCAGGGGGCTGACCCGACTTACTGCCTGCAGGCCTCTTCTCGCTGCGCTGGCAGAGAGGTGGTGGGACACCACCGATTCATTCCACCTATCCGTGGCGGGAGACATGACGATGACTCCCTACGACTTCTCGATGCTGACAGGCATCGAGGTGGGGGGTGATCCGATCCCCTTTGACACGGATATGGACGAGTGGACTGCCGCCCAGATCTATTTGCTTGGCGAGGCGCCACCTCTTGCTCGTCCAGGCTTTGTCCGTTACTCCTGGTTCGAGGTGCAGTTTAGAGTGCAGCCTGCGTTGGTGGCGGCGGCTCCGATGACCGAGGCGGCCGTAGAGCAGTACGCGCGCGGCTTTTTGATGTTTTTGCTAGGGACCACCCTCTTCGCCGACCGGGCGAACACCGTGCCTCTCTGCCTACTCAGCGCACTGGTGGACGTCCGACACACCTTGCATTATGACTGGGGTGGCGCCGCTCTGGCCACTCTTTACGGGTACATGAGCTCGGTCTCCCGTGGCAGCGGGCAGTTGCTCGGAGGCTACTGGCGAGCTTGGGAGGTACGTCTTCTCCTCTGCTTTACATTTCTGCTCTATACTTTCTGTATTCTGCACACTGCACACACTATAGTCTGCTTTACACTTGCTGTATACTGTATACACGGCACACATATATTCTGCTTTACACTGACTGTACACTGCTCACACTGTACATTCTGCGAAATACACTGCACAACACACGGCTCTGCTACTTCTGCTTTACTCTGTATTCTGCTTTATCTGATAAATGTACTGGTATTCACCTTGCAGTTGTGGGTTTATGCCTACTTCCCCAGACTGGAGCCGGTGCCGGAGACGGAGACTCCTCTAGTCATTCCCTTCTCACGCCGCTACGATGGGAGGTGCACTCGGCGGCCCCGCGACACATTCAGCTTTTTCCGCCGCTATTTCGACACCATCACCCCTGCCGAGGTATGTTTTTACTTACAGTTCATTTAAGCTTCGCTTTTCCGCTGTATATTTGCAATACCAGTAGATAACCAACTGTATTTCAATTTCAGATCACCTGGCAGCCTTGGGCTCCTTTGCCAGCTGCGATGCGGGACCGGTTTGCCGGTGCCGTTGAGACCTCGCGTTACCGGATTTTGCTGGAGGGCCCGGTCTGTCGGGCTTGGTACCTGGGTGAGCGCTTCTTGCGCCAGACCCTAGGCTTACCTGATCAGATAGTCCCGGTGCATCCTCCTGAGCACATGCGGGATACCGAGCGTTTCACCGCTGAGCAGATGGCGGACTACACCATCGGCTGGGAGGCAGACGGCTACAGAGGTGAGGGCGACTACTCGGAGTACGTCCGGACCTTCATCATGTGGCCCCTGAGCGGTGGCCGTCGAGTTGAGAGAGAGAGACCAGCGGCGCCAGCGGCTAGAGCAGGAGCTGGAGGAGGAGCGCCGAGGAGGGCCCGAGTCCGCGGCAGGGGCGGAGTTCAGCGGGGGGCGAGGGACAGGTTGGCCTGCTCCGCCCGCTTCATTGACTTTCCGAGGGCAGGGTGGGGCGACCTATCAGATCCCCTTCGCCCCTCCGCCGGCTGATCATGAGTTCGTCGGTGTCCCCGACTTGCCTCCGGTATGTATTACTGCATTTCTGTACAGTCATTTCATTTCAGTTTATTTGATATTCCACAGAATACTGATGCATCTGATTCTCTTGCAGGCGTCTTCTGAGTACACCCGGCAGTTACTGGAGATGAATGCCCTCCATGACGGGGATGCTGCAGCGGACATTCGACCTCCTAGCCCTTTACAGCATTCCGGTATGTTCTCTCTGACCACAGCCTCAAACCATACACAAACTGCTTTTACATAATCTGATGCATGACACAACATCTGATACACTGTTCATGGCATGCATATACTGTACTCATACACTGCATTCTGCACTGATAAACTGCTCACGGCACCCATACACTGTACTCATACACTGCATTCTGCACTGATTAACTGCTCACGGCACGTATATATTGTACTCATACACTGCATTCTGCACTGATTAACTGCTCACGGCATTCTGATGTATTTGCCTTTTGTACTTTTCAGCCTCCCTTCCAGATTCCCCCAGTAGGTGGTGCTCCAGCTGGACCTCCCGTTTCTACTCGGGATGGCAGAGTATTCCCCCGCACCAAAGGGGGGCGCACTTACGTCGGGAGCAGCTCACAGGCTCCAGTTCCAGATGATGAGTCTGAGGCAGAGACGGAGGCGGAGGCGGAGGCGGGGTCGTCGGAGGAGGAGACCGGGGACAGCTCGGGCTCAGACTCAGACAGCGATGCTCCTGATGATGCTCCTGGGCTTCTGCCCAAGAAGAGGGCGAGGACGGATCCTTAGGCGCGAGGCCATCGATGCTGTTGCAGATTTTTTATTTTGCTGCTTTTCTTTTCTTCTCTTTTCTTTTGGTAGTTAGATTACCTTGTACTGCCACGAGCAGATTTTTGTTTCCAAAACTATGTACTTGAAAGAGATGATATGAAATGGAACAAACTTTTTGTCCGAAAAAGTGTTACATTTGTATATATCTGCATATTTCATACTTTGCACTGCATTGCATCATGTTACACCTCAAATGTAAATGAAAATAATTTGTTGTCTGACAATTGAACACTCGCACTGTAATAATCAGATAACCAACCAACTAAACAGCAACACAACACATACGAACCACTGCTCAAAACTGGATACACAGCCCATACTCTGCTGGGGACTAATCTGCTGGGGATTGATCTGTACGCAACCCGGAACGTAGCATTCGGCCCATTCTGCATACAACAAATTCTGAACCAACAGCCCAATCTGACAAGACGGACCAGGAAAGCAGAAACAGTTATAGTTGAAACACATCCGGATGTCCCAAATCATCCCTTTTCTTCTCCTGCCTCACACGAATGTAGAGAATGGCACAGCATTCAAAGCACAAACGATCTTTTCGAAGCAAGGAAGGGTTTCATGACCGGGGTATCGAGCCTACCACAGGACACGGCGAGACAGACTCAAACAAAGAAACCAAGGCACACGACCTGACATAACGAGACATGCTCGGAAAAGACTCGAAGCCAAAAACAAGACCGACAAATCAAAAGACACGACACACGGACATGTTTACAAAAGACCTCAGATCTCGAGGAGCCAATTCCTCCGGGTATTATTCCCACCCTTTCTGATTTGCGATACTCACATCACTCGGCCCTCAAGCTCGGTTTTTCTCATAAAACCCTTCTCCTTACTTTTCTCTCAACTTACTTCTCTCTATTCTTTATTCTCTCATTTTGAATCCCTCCCCAGGCATGGTTGACGGGTAAATGAGAGGTTGCGGGTTCACGCCCGATACAGCTAGCTTGCAGCCATTCCTTCTGGTAGATAGGGTGCCTCTCGGGCAAGTGTGTGGATGGGGGAAAGACAGAAGACCTGACTCAGCGGTGCCCCTAGTTCGTCACCTTGACCATTTTTTGTTTTCTTCCTAAAACAGTTTTGACCAAAAGTGAGGGTCGAGTTAACACACTTGTTCAGTTTTTGATTTGAAAATCATGCCAATCAGGCCTTGAGCACTGAAAATTCTCCTTTTTTGAGTCTAAGAAAATGGTCCAGTTTTGGAAAATGAAATAGTTTTCGAGAAAATAGTCAACCTCAGTAAAAATTTTCAAAAACTATTTTTGCAAGCAATCAATGCCCAACGAGCACGAACTCGCCCTCGAGATGCGCAACCTCGGATCAGAGGCAATGGAAAATCACCCCTTGCTTAAAGGAGGGGCAAGGCAACGGAAAGTTGCCCCTAGTTTGGATGATGACTTAGGGCAACTTATGACAATGCATGGCAACGGAAAGTTGCCCCTTGTTTGGATGATACCGCAGCATGCTGTAAGCCAGTCCTTGTTGATGACGATCGGATCCTCGGACACGGAGGAGACGAAGACGTTCTAAATCAATATATGGACACAGTCGCCTGGAAGGTGTTGGTGGTTAGACTTCAAGAGGAAGTTGGCTGCGTAGCTCCCGGGTTGCTGCAATCGAGACATTGGATTCGGAGGAGGCAAAAGTAATCAAAACCATGACATGGACTGAGACGCTATGGAAGCGTTGGGGGCTGGACTTCAGGATGAAGTTGCCTACGTATCCCAAACATGGGAATCAAGCCTTACGTAGTTCCGGTTAAGGTACACTCGGGTATTTTAACCTTCACTTTTTAGGCTCTAATTTTTGCCAAGGCGCCTGTTGCAGGTTTTCGACCTTGCGAGCTATGTTTTCTTTTCTTTTCAATTTTTGATCTTTCATTTCTTTTTTTTTTTTCTTTTTTTTCTTTTTTTCTTTTTTTGTATTTTTTGCTTCCTTTTCTTTTCTTTGCTCTAACTTTTGCCTGGGCCGCCCTTCAGGGTTTTCGGCCCAGCGAGCCTCTCAAACGGTAAAAGTGTAGCTAGCCCATGCCAAATGGTTTTTGAAATCGAAGCCCTCTGTATCCAAAAGAGTGGCTGTTATGTTGACTTGCAGAAAAAGTCCTTCATGGTTGCTTCTCGAGCTTTGCTTGGTGGGATCTGATCTCCTTGATCTAAGTTTGAGGCCTCTTGCTCGAGGGCTGCTTCAAATTGGGCCATACGGGCATTACACGGCGGCTGACAGCTTGAATATTCTGAACGAATTCCAGGTTCGGAACAGATAGATTGAACCTTGAGGCTGAGAGCGATCCTAGGCTGCACAATCTCAAGAGCGATTCCACACAGGTCTTCACAGGACCGCGCAAAATATTTTGTTTTTGAAAGTTTTTAAGGAAGCGACACATCGCCTGCGCTAAAGATAGTGTGGAACCAGTCTGGATCAAGCCAGGGTCCTTCTCAGTACTCACGCTGACGGGCATGATTTCATTCATTAAAAGCTCAACGTGCTTTTCTTTCTCTCAATTTCGGTCAAAGTTTTGCGAAAACCCGAGGAATTCCTTCCTCTTCGTTTTTATCACCGCAGTGTACGAAAAAAAAAGGTTTTGAAAAACTTAGGTCATTAAAACGAGTTCAAGGCACAAAAGAGTAGGCAGAATGTACCGTCGTTCCATTCACATCTTCTGGCACAATTAGCTCAAACTGACAGCAAGCATGAAAACGAGGTAGCCGCAGCTGTTTCATTCCAAAACCCTGATCGTAACCGGCTCCTTAACTGAGACAGACTCAAAGGGTAAACAAAACAGGTAATGACAAGGTAAAACGGTGTTCGAGGCAACAACCCCGGAATCATCTGGTATACTATACAAAAGGGACTGACTCATTACAACAAGACAGACCCAATAAGCAAAAAGACTGACTCAGTACAGAGAGACAGACTCAAAACAAAACAAAAGACTGACTCGACACCCAAGTCAGGATTTACAAAACTAGCGTTGGCAGATGTTCAAAAATGCGTGCCAAACGCCACATCCAAAAATGTACCAGACACTGCCCGCAGGCGGTTCACCTTCTAATTACACACTTGCGGTATCTGTGTCCTCGGTATCTGTGTCCTCAAAATCCAAGAATTCTGTAGTGACTGATTTGGCCGAGGTAGGCGGGAGGATAACCTTGTTGTCAATCAAATCCTGTACCTCATGACGGAGGCGGAAGCAATTATCAGTAGCATGACCAGTCTGCTGGTGGTACGCACAGTACTGAGTGGCATCATGGCCTGCTGGAAGGGGTTTGGGGAGCGGCCTAGGCTCGAGCGGTGTGAGATGCCCCTTTTTGGCCAGAATCAAAAGTGCCCTGGACAGAGGCATGTAAAGAGGATGGAAGACCCTGCGCCCTCGGGGCAGGTATTTTGGAGCCTGAGCACTCTTGCTAGATGCACTAGCGAACGGATCGGCGGGTGCAGCCTTGGATCTCTGATCCTTCCCGGATGCAAGGTCAGGAGCGGGAAGAGCTTTTTTGGCGTGACGGGGCCTATCCCGGTTCTCTGATTGACTGGAACTGCCCTCAGGCGGAGTGGGGAAAGCATCTTCCACAGCTTTTGTCACAACTGCAGATATCTGTTGCTTGTTCATCCCCCCGGCTTTCAAAGCCTCGACTGCCCACAGTAGCTGTTCGATAGGGTCGGCATCTGCCTTCATCTTGCCTTTGTCTCCGGCCTCGGCCTGATCTGGAACTTGGTTTGATGCGTCGTTGCCATAGCCGGAGGCCATCTCCGGCTGGTTAAGTTCAATTACAATCCGTCCCAGTAGTGGGGGCTCCTGGGGTATAAAGCCTCCGGCATATGGTGCAGCTGGTGGCGAAACAGACATCCCATAGGCGAGATCCGCCATGGACCTTTGAAGATCACCTATCATTCCCATTAGTTCAAACGTAGTAGGCTCGCGAGCCTGTTCTAGATTGACCCTCTGGATTTCTGAACTGAAACGGAAAACAAGCAGCATTTCAGCCCCAAACAGATCAAACACGGGTGTAGCTGGACAACTGTACTTTACTACTGAACACTGTTCCCCAGAATCACTATTCAAAACTGAACTGATACCCGCAGACACAACTGATTCTCGACAATACTAATACAGGTGCCTTCAGGCCGGATACCCAGACTTGCAAACTGATACATGCGTTCCCCTGCAGAGATACACTCTAAAAGCACATAACAGGTAAAAGAGAGCCAATACACCCCTATGTTGGGGTAGGGTTTCCCTGTCCGATTTTGTCAGGAGCTAGGGTTTCACTACGCACGCAGCAGTCTCAAACAACCTATATCGGGTAAGCAACCTGTCCTAGTTTGGGATGGTCACTATGGATCCGAATATGCACTAGGTCGAATGGTCAAAAAGGGTGCCCCGGTAAAACCGGGGTTTGTGTTCCCATACTGGCAGAGCCCGCAACCAGTCAGCCTTATGGTCATGTCTTGACAAGACAAGCCTCCAGCAAACCGCTCAGGAATAGCAGATGGCCAACACGGTGTCCTAGGCGCACCAATGCACATGCAATGCAAAGAAACACATAAGTGTAGTCAAAAACAGGATATCACGAGTTCGAGTCAAGCTCTCTAAAATCCCCAGCAGAGTCGCCAGAAACTGTAACACGTCCGCGGGGGGACCTCGCGCTACAGCTCGGACTCCCTTTTGTTGTCACGGTTCTAAATCTGAACCAAAGAGTCAAAATCCGGCAAATCGTTTGAGAAAACGGATTTTTGAAAAGTAGTGCCAAACATGGACTGCTTTGCCAGATTACAGAGTCGCCACCTAAATATTTTAAAATGGGAAATTTAGGAAACCCTGACTCGGTGCCGAAGGCCACATGTCCGTCATCACCAAAGTGGTCTTGGCTCGGGAGCTTGGGTACGATCGGGGAAGGTCAGCTATGAGCACCCCCTTTCGCCCGGTCCGAAGACCGGCCTCTACTAACCGTGATATCCGATTTTGAAAACATTACATGCTCTTATTCCAATTATTAGCCTAGAATTACTATGTTATGCGCGCAGCAAACAAGTATAGACTAGATTGCCTAATTTGGAAATAAACATTGCATATCCGTTGGTTTTGAAAATGCATTGGAATTTGCTACTCGCAAGTAGGCTAAAACACGGATTTCAACGAGTTTTCCCAACTTAGGCAATCCAACCTCCACCCACAGGCATTCAAGCAGTTTATCTCATATAAGCACTTAGCCGCATGGTAAGCATACTGTCATGTTAGCATTCACACGCATGTGGTATGCTAAAGCAAAAATACTTACATCGTACTCCGTGCCAAAACAATAAACTAGTTAGCAAACATGTATGCCCTAGTTCATGTTAGAGTGTCTAATGTATCGCATACAATCATGTAATTAGGATAGGCTCGGCTAACCCTAAAAATGGCATGTGAAATGCACTTTATTCGATGCACGTATTCAATTTGGAATTGAAAATACAATGCAGTTTGTATGATGTGCCGAGCCCGATGCATGTTTAGACAAATGCATGGATGCACGCATGCATAGCATAAGGTATGCTAAAATAGATGTGCCCTAATCTACCATCATAAGCAGGTAAATAAAAGGGTAGAAAGAAATGGGGGTTGGAAGACATACACCCACACACCCACACTTATTACAATTATGCCCTCACTCGGAGGGACCAAAAGAATAATACAAATAATTAACTACGCAAGCTAATTAAATATTACAAATTCACTAAATTAATTAACAAATTAACTAAGTTAATTAAAGCAGTAAATGCCTCGGGAAGAGGGCAAGATGCATCACGCGCCCGGGACCCGCTCGGAATCGCACTGCCATGCATGGTTGCCTCTGTTTTCCCTGCTTTCCTCCTCCGAAGACTGCCAAAACTTCAGGAATACTTCCCTGGACACTGGAGATCACCACCGGCTGGGGTAGAACACCACCGGCTGAAGGATGTGGCTACCGGCACTGAATTCATCCATCGGCTACCAGTAGACTGCCGGTCGGCACTAAACAGTGCCGGTCGGCACTAAACAGTGCCGGTCGGCACAAAATGCCTACAGAACCTGCAACTCACAGCAGCAGAGGACACAACTTGCATGGCAATGTAATTCAAAGCATGTATGCACCAAACACACTCCTTATCATGTTTTTGACTCAAAGGAAGATGTGCCTCGGTTCTCGGACCACCAATCACGCATTTCCATGCATGACGGCCCAAAGAACCAAGAGTGCAACTTCTATTTCAAATGCATGCAAAGCAAACAAAGACATAAGGGTGCCAAACCTCCATCATGACTTGGTCAAGAGGCTTAGCATGCATGCCAATATGATGCAATCCTAGACATGTCAACTAGTATGCAAAATGGACAATGCAAGGCACTTATGCAAACATGCAAGTAAGCATACAAGGCAAGCATGCAAACCAAGCAATGGGGTGGGCTTAAACATGGATTAGGCAGCCCCAAATAGGCCTAAAACTATTGGCCAAAATGCTAAAGAGGTGAAGTCACAATGCATGCAAACATGAAACCATACATGCTCCAACACTTAGGCACAAACATGGCAACTCTTAAGCACACTCAAAGAGACCAAACATAGACAATGAGCATGCATAGAAAGCTCTGAAAATCATGCAAAACATGGTGCCAAATCATGCAACAAAGCAAGTCAAACATGCAACAAATGGCCCAAGTACTTAGGGTTCACCAATGAGGCTTTGAACTACACATAGTACAACCACACATGGCAATACTTAACCAACTAAAAACAGAGTTTTAACACATAAAACTAAACCCAAAAGACTACTTAGATGGCATCTAAGAGGCTTGAAATCAAAGGCATGCAACATGACCAAAACATGAGGCATACAACACATGCTTTTAAAGCATTAAAGAGGCTACTAAGGCAAGCATACAAGCACACCAAAGGGACTGAAATAGCATGCTAGATGGTTCCAAACCATCAAAATGATGCAAGCAAGGCATGCTACACCCTCATGCTCTTAAGGCCAACAAGCCAAATGCAAAGGAGCTATGTAATGCAAGTCATGGCCGACCAAAATAAGCATGGACAGACCTAAAGCTTGGCAAAATAAGCATATACACTTCATGGATCTAGGCCTAAAACATGCTAGAAATAAAGGCATACGACCTAGGCATGTTAAGGGACTATTAAGGCATTACAAAGCAACTATGCAAAGCATGCAAGGAGTGCTAAAACCAACACTTAGCAATGTCATATTAGGGCATAATAAACATAAAATGCAGCCAAGACATGCTCTACAAACAATCAAACACTATGCTCTCTCAAGAGGCCAAAACTTGCCCTTTTCAAGGACATCAAGGAGAGGGGGTGGCCCTCTCCTTCTTGGGACCTCAAGGCACCATCTTCACCACTAAAATCCCTCAAGATTTCAGTGGTGAAGAGGCCCAAGCACCAAGGTCTCGGATCTCAACAAAAAAGCACAAAAATGAGCCCTTTTCAAGGTCTAAGGGTGGTCAAACCTACCCAAACCACCAAACACTCTTAACCAACAATAAAGAGGACTAAAAAATAGAACTTTTTTGTATTAAACACTAAGCACAAAAACAGTTCTAAACTATGCAAAAATGGAGTGCAAAAATGGGGTAAAAAGGGGTAGTTTCTTACCCTTGAAGACCACCTTCACAAAGGTTGATGTTGTTGCTTCCTTGAGCTCAAATCCAACCAAAAACTTCAAGAACCAGCCCTTAGAACCTCAGTAACCAAAGGAAGGTGAAACACTAGGTGTTGATGTGCAATAGTAAGACACAAACACCTAGTCCCACAAACAAGAGAGAAATATAGATATAGGATATGTATTGAACCCTAAACCTAAAACCAGAGCTTCCTCTCACTTCTCCAACCAAAACTTTTTCTAACCCTAATGCCAAGAGAGAAGGCCTTCTCTTATAGGCAACCATCTTGTAAAGCTTGTCAAACAAGCTTACAAGGAGGGCATCCCTCCATACACGTGTATGGAGGGAAAGTCACTGCAAGACAGCTGCTTTAAAATATCTCAAAAAGCAACTGAACAGTGGTCGGCTGGGCAAAAATGTCATTTTGACAAAATTGACTGCCGACCGGCACAAAAGAGTGCCGACCGGCATAATATAGTGCCGATGGCAACAACAACCAGCCGGTGGCCTCTAGCCACTGCCGGTGGTGTGTAGGGATGCCTCACAAGGCATTCCCTCCCCCTCCAAGGCAGAGCACAAGTGTTTGGTGCAAAACCAGACACAGAAGGGTCGAGTTCGGAGATCCTGAGGCAAGGCGCGTAGCCGAGAACTCCGGGAACTCCAAACGAACACAAACATGGATCATCACCGAGTGTTCAAACGGTGACGTCCAAGTCTTGAGGACGGTCAAAAATGGGGTGTCTACAGGGAGATGTGCAGCCACCTATTGAAGAAGTGGAAGATGATGCTAATCCTAATGAAGTTGAGCCTGAAATTGAGGAAGAGCATCCAACTCAAGAACCGCCACCACAACTTGAGTTAAGAAAATCTACAAGGGACCGACAACCTTCAAGAAAGTATCCTCCCAATGAATTTGTGTTGATTTATGATCAAGGGGAGCCTGAGAGCTACCAAGAAGCAATTGAGCATGCAAAGAAAGGTGATTGGAAAAAGGTCATGGACGAGGAGATGAATTCCTTGCTTGAAAACCAGACTTATGATTTAGTGAAGTTGCCTAAAGGGAGGAAAATTCTGAAAAATAAGTGGGTTTTCAAATTGAAGAATGATGGCAAGAATCTGAGGTACAAGGCACGTCTTGTTGTGAAAGGCTTTGGGCAAAAGAAAGGTATTGACTTTGACGAGATTTTCTCACCGGTTGTAAAAATGTCTTCTATTCGGGTTGTACTTGGCATGGCTGCAAGTAACCTTGAAGTTGAGCAATTTGATGTGAAGACCGCATTTCTTCATGGTGATCTTGAAGAAGAAATTTACATGGAGCAACCGGAAGGTTTTGTGGAAAAAGGGAAAGAGAAATTTGTTTGTAAATTGAAGAAAAGTTTGTATGGTCTCAAGCAAGCCCCGCAGCAATGGTACAAAAAATTTGACTCTTTCATGATGAATAATGGTTTTTCTAAAACCACTTCGGACCATTGTGTGTTTGTGAAAAATTTCCCGGATGGTAAATTTATTATCCTTTTGCTTTATGTTGATGACATGTTAATTGTGGGTCAAGATTCTACCATGATTAACAAATTGAAGTTAGAGTTGAGTAAATCTTTTGCTATGAAAGATTTGGGACCGGCAAAGCAAATACTTGGTATGAAAATTGTTCGTGATCGCAAAGAGGGGCTGATTTGGTTGTCTCAAGAAAGCTACATTGAGAAAGTTCTTGAGAGGTTCAACATGAATAAAGCAAAGCCGGTTGGTTGTCCACTTGCGGGTCACTTCAAGCTTAGTTCGAATCAATGTCCTACAAGTGAGAAAGACAAGGAAGAGATGTTGAAAGTTTCTCATGCTTCAGCAGTTGGTTCTTTGATGTACGCCATGGTTTGTACAATGCTGGATATTGCTCACGCAGTTGGTGTGGTGAGTCATTTTCTCTCTAATCCGGGTAAAGAACATTGGGCAGCGGTAAAATGGATTCTAAGGTATCTTCGAGGGACTTCGAAGGTGTGTTTATGTTTTGGAGATGGTAAGTCGATACTTGATGGGTTCACGGATTCTGACATGGCCGGTGATGTTGATTCTAGGAAATCTACTTCGGGGGTATTTGATGACTTTTGCAGGGGGAGCTGTGGCATGGCAATCTAAATTACAAAAATGTGTTGCTCTCTCAACTACCGAAGCTGAATTTATTGCTATTACGGAAGCTTGCAAAGAAGAGTTATGGCTGAAGAAATTTTTGCAAGAGTTGGGTTTGAAGCAAGAAAAGTATGTGCTTTATTGTGATAGTCAAAGTGCTATTCACTTGAGTAAAAATTATACTTTTCATTCGAGATCGAAACACATTGATGTGAGATACCATTGGATTCGTGATGTGTTAGATTTGAAATTGTTGCAACTCGAAAAGGTTCATACGGATGATAATATTTCGGATATGTTGACTAAGACTTTGTCGAAGGATAAACATTTGAAGTGTCGAACTTTGGCGGGTATGGTTGATGTCTCCACCTAAGTTGGTAAGGGGAGAATTGTTGGGAATACCTCCTTATTGGAGTGTGGGACCCAATTGGTTTATTAAAAGAGTTTAATTTGGTTTGGTATTAGGTATAATATATTTTAATATATTATATCTAATTTGTGGAGACCTAATTCAGTTTGGAAACAGCTAAGGTTTTGATAAAAAAAACCCTAGATTCACAATATTGTTTTTTCCCAAGAAAAGTACGGCAGCAGCATATACTTTTCGTTGGTGAGATAGTGCTTCGGGTCTATTGATTTGTGGAGTAGAAACAAATTGATTTTGTGCATCTTTGTTTGGGTGCTTTGGTGAAGCTGATTTGGGTTGTTATTTTGGGTCTTCTATAACTCTGGTTCTGAAGATTTTGGTTCATCTATTTGGTGAGGTCTTTCCTCTTTGTTTATTTGTGATTATTTGGAATTCACCTAAGGGTGGTTTTGTGAGACCATTGGTATCTCGTTTGTAATCGTTTGGAAACTATTTGGTTGATAGTGGAATCGGATTTCGATCCCATAGACATACCTCACATTGAGGGAACCACGTAAAATTCTTGTGTTGCCTTTGATTTAATTTTTCCGCATTAGTTTTTTATTGCCATTGATTGATTTACTTGTGGGAAATCTTAGATTTTCCCTAACAAAATTAAATTACATGCATGGATTGAAGATCAAAATCAAACAAATTCCTAATTTTCAAAGCTTTTCCTCATTTTTTTTTCTTCAAAATATGAGATTGAATTAGTTCAAATTCTTCAAAATTTATGATGCATGTAACATTAGAGTAGTAAAACTTACAAAATTTGTTCATGCATGTATAGATGAAACTCAAATTCATGCAAGACTACAAAAACCAAACTCAACATAATTGATTTCTAAATTAATTTCCATAAATTGAACATAACTCCATTGTATGGGTCAAATCTTCAAATAAGCCTTGTTGCATGTAATTTATAGGACTCAATTCAAGAATAATTCTCAAGATTGAACCCAAACTTGACAAGTTAAAAAAAATCATAACTCATATTTTGCAACCTAACTTGATTGAACATGCAAGACTCAATTTGCATGAATTTATATAATTAATCCTCAAATCTCTATTTTAATTTTCTCAAATCCACCTTCAATCAATTTTGTCTAGATTAATTAAACAACACTAGAAAGAGGATGGAATTTCTTACCTTAAGATGAATTTTCCACAATTTTAAGCTTAAATTTTGGTATCCCATAAGGCTTTCTTCTTTAATCCCTTTTCTTTCTTCCTCTTGGTCTCTCTCAGCCCGTGCTCACTCTCTTTCTTTTTCTAATTTGCTTCCAGCAGATTGAAGGCTCCCTTGACTTCATTCATCATCTTTTATTTTATTATTTTATTTTATTCAAGTAGTGGGAAACTTGTTCTTACTATAAGAACCCATGTGGTGTATTAACTAATTAATCTTGTTTAGAACACTTAATTGAGATTGATGTTTGATTACAATTAGCCTAATTAATCATCTCTAATTTTAATTAGTTATGTAAAATTCTAACCCAATTAATCATGACTAAGTACAAATTTCACTTAATTTAATTAGTCTAATTTGACTTCCTTTAGTGCCCAATTAATTATATTTAAATTTATCAATCTGAATCAGATTTTTAATCAAACTCTCAAGAGGCTCCAAATATTAAATTAAACTCATTGTCATCATCAATTTTGATTTCTCAAATCATTTAGGCCTTCAATTTCAGATCAGACTCCAAATTCCCGTCAATAAATTACATATTCAAATTGGACATTTCATAAATAAATTTAATTCAAACTAATCGTAATTCTCAATTCTCATACTTAATTTATTTAAATAACTTCAATTCGGACCCAATTAATCAAATCCCAATTTTACTAAACTGAATCGAATATTTAACTAAACTCATTAATTTTACCTCCTTCGGCCATTAGACTTTCAAAATAAATACTTGACAAAACCATATGCGAATTGGGCTCAATAATTCTCATAGATTCTAAATCTCATAATTCTCAATACTTCTCATAATGACTAATTAAAATCCAAATCTCCTTAATTAACTAAATGTTAACCATTATACGTGGTGGGGTCGTTACAGGATTTTTGTATGGAAATATAATTTTAGTTTGGACAATAGTTAGTTTGTATGGAATATATACATTTAAAGTTATTTATTTTTGGAAGGTTGGAAGTAATATGGACCATGGCATGATTGATAATTTTACGTTGTGAAATGATGGATAGTATATGTATTGTTTTGTTTATATACGTATTACTGGTTGCATGGAATATAGATTGGCTGTGAATAAATTAGAATTTTGCGATGAAACATATGAGCATATTTTTGGCGACTAAATTGTTAGTAGTTAAAAAAAAATTCGGAAAATAGTTTTGGCTACTAAAAGTTTAGTAGCCAAAAAGAACAATTAAACATTTGGCTACTAAAAGTTTAGTAGCAAAAAAAAAAAACAATCAAACATATGGCGACTAAAATATATCGTAACTAAAAAAATAAGCTGAAGAAATAAAAAAACGTTTGGCGACTAAAACTTTAGTAGCAAAAAAATGTGAGACTTTAGGCGACCAAATGTTTAGTAGCCAAAACACAAAATGTTTGCCGACTAAAATCTTAGTAGCTAAAAACATAAGACTTTAGGTGACTAAACCTTTAGTAGGCAAAAAAAAAATTTGACTTTAGGCGACTAAAATCTTAGTAGCCAAAACATTGTTATTTACTTTAGGCTACTAATATATTTAGTAGCTAAAACTCTTTTCCACGACTAAATGATTAGTCATTAAAAATAACTGAACTTTTAGCGACAAAAAAATTAGTCGCCGAAAATATGATATTTAATTTTATTTCAAACCTTTTGGTGACTAAAAACTTAGTCGGCAATGTAGTACATTTGGTAACTAAAATACAATTCTTTCCCGCCTAATTCCGCGACCAAATATTTTTGTCGCTAAAAGCCTTCGGCGACTAAATAGTGACTTTTGGCGACTAAAAATTTAGTCGCCAAAAGTGAAAATTCTCGTAGTGTTAAAAAAAAAAATCAAATAGAGAGAGGAGCACTAAAGATTTAGCCAATTTTCTTATTTGTATAATCAATTTTACTCCCCAAAATTACTATATGTGAGAGAGAGATTTCATACTAAAAAAATTAAAAATAAGACCTACCAAGTACCCATCTTTATATAACTAAATGGACATTTTGCTGAAGGCTTTCCTGACAGAATCTTCACCTCCATCAATTTTTTTCCAAACAATTTGCAATTCTTCCTTTGCAACACCTATCTTCCCACATTAATGTCCTGCACACACACACACACACACAAAATCAACCCATAACCCACTTCAATTACTTGCTCATCCAAACAGTACTTAACCTCAAAACAACATAAAAAAACAGTAAAACAAAACAATCAGCAGAGCCCATCTCTTATTTTCCTCCATTTTCGCAAGAAAATTAAGGAAAGAAGGAGTTTATACTCACAAGCTACCATTGTTGTCTCCAACTTTGCAACCATTACCACCTGTAACTCTCCTGCAATAATGGTAGAGTCCCATTTGAGGAAACATCTTAATTTGAAGATATGAAGAGTGCAGAGAGAGAGAGAGAGAGAGAGAGAGAGAGAGGAACATACAAGCAAGGACGAATTGTCCAGAAAATAGAGTAAGTCCAGTTTGAGTTGAGACAGACACTTCTGAGGGCTTCAAGAAGGGCCATCATCCTAACTGCTTCTTACCTCTATTCTTGGGGCTGCATTTGTTGCAGTCGCGAAGGTGGGCTTCTATGTTGTGGAGGCAGGTCTTCATCGGAGGAGAGAAGAGGGAGAGATAGAGAAAGTCGCTATACTTTTTGAAGAGAGAGAGAGAGAGAGAGAGAGAGAGAGAGTAGTGGAATGATGAAAAAGGATAGAAGTGGAAAGAGAAGAGATGAGAGCTGGGCGGGAAACATATTTTGGGCCAAACAAATCTGACCATCAATTTTGTAGATGAAATGATCTAAATCATTGATGATGCCATGTAGGACAAAAATATACACATTTTCAAACTAAACCTTCCATTGTCATCTCATCTCAGTCGTTAGATGTTGATTGGGAATCATCTCAGTCATTGATACAAAATGTATCTCTTAGACATTTTGATATATTTTCAAAAACCTTATTACTTTTTTTTATATATATATACATGTTCGTATAGTAAAAATTGAGATGAAAAATTAAGAAAGTAGAGTTTTTGAAATAAAAAAAATGAGATAAAGAAATCAAAGAGAAAGAAAGATGAATAGACAGAAGATTGTATTACCGTGAAAAATAGAATTTCGTGATTCTAATTTATGAAAAACCCTAATTTCTCTTCTTAATTGTTCATAATCTGCGTTTTGTTTTAGCCTAATACAATCATATTTTAATGTAAATTTTGGGATAAAGTGTGTATTGGTGAAAAATATAGATGATTTTTCTTTCTTACCCTCTTGTCGTAATCACATTCTTATCAATGACTAAATTCTGTTAAAGATTTTAACAATTGAGTAACAGAAAGGGATATTGACATTTATGTAGGGACCAAAATGAGATTTTACTAAAAGTACAGGGGTTGACTATCACAATTTCATATGTAGGAACCAAAATGAAATTTGACCAAAAGTGCAGGGTTAACTGTCACGATTTCATGTGTAAGGGTCAAAGTAAAATTTGGTGCAAAGTGTAGAGATGGAAAGTGTAATATACACATATTTATTTGAGAAAAAATTATTTAAGATTTCACAGAGAAATAATGATATTCCCATTTGTTGAGGCCAATATGTTTCCAGTTTTAAAGACCATGTTCAATTGTATGTATGCTATGCACTTTGTTATAGGTTATAGAAGCATGTTCATTAGATGTCTTGCATTTAATTTTAGATAAACTGCATGGGAGTCCCGCTATTGTGAGCGAAATATATATTATGGAGCATATCAAAGAGTTACTTGCCCACATAAATATATATATAGAGAAAGAGAGAGCAATAAAACATGGGTTGGCAATGATTTGAATGTGAATATAATGATACCAAAATTTCAGTTTGGCTCAAGCACACCGACGAATTGGCAGCCGTGATGGGAAGTGAAAAAACACAGGTTGTGTGCAATGTTCCAACTTCCCACCAACAAAAGACATGGACATCTAAATAAACTCGAAATTCAATTCCAAACCTTTTGTCTCCCTTGTTTTGAAGTAGTTGGTGAAAAGTTTCTACCAAAGCAACGACCTTCAATGTTAGCTCTAGGACTTTAAATAATTTGGAAATGATGACTGAAATCTCTCTAGACCATTTCTATTCCGCTGCCCTCTAAACAGAACAGGTGTTCCTACAACAATGAAAACATCACTCAAGAAATAGAAGAAACAAAATCAACCATACAAACTGCAAAATTGTATTCTTTTCCCTTTCACACGTGGCTGACTATATTTATTAATGAAAGTCTAGCTAATAGACTAGTAAGCACAAAAAGGTCCAAAATTGAAATGGGCATGAACTTGTTGAATCAAGAAAACTATTAACATTTTATCAACAGGCGATGGGAACACAATAAGGATTTCACTACCAAGTCCCCTCAAAAAAATTATAATATTATTATTAATAAACTGAAATGAAGTTCTTAGTAGAAGAGGGGATAAAACAGAGGAAAAGTAAATCCAATTTTAGCCAACTCTAAATAGACAGACAAATACAATTAACATAATCGGCAACAGCTAACTTAAAAACAAAAAAGAGAACAATCCCACCTAACCGATTTCAGGTTATGTGTGAAAGTAATAAAAAGAAGCCAAAAATCTAATCCACTCTATTAAACACATCATAGTTAATGATAACCCCAACATTTAATTCAAAAACAAAGAGAAAAGAAACTAAACATCATTGAAACAACTGAATGATGAATGATTGTCAAAAAAAAAAAAAAAAAAAAAAAAACAGACGTTTTGATTGTTACCCCATTTCATTGTTGGATGGACATCGTTCATGAAGACTTACATCATGTACAATGTGTATTGATTTTCACAAGCTTCCAGTACTAACAGATGAAGGCCTTTTCCCATTGAGGACCTTTTCCATGATTTTTTTCCCCCTTCAACATATGTGTGAAGCACCATTACCACAACACCTACCATGATGATAAAGTGAAATGCTTATGGACCCCAAGCTTGACATGTTCTCATTCGGAAAAAAATTAAAAACAATAAAAAAAAGACCCAGCTTTACATGTTCCCAAGGCTGAGGGCAAGATTACTATTGTTGTACTTGTTCTTTTATTATTCAATTTGTGTTTGTTTATGAATTTGCGAGTTTTCCTTTCTTTTCTTCAAAGTGGGTTCTCTACTTTGTTAATGATTTTTCTTTCTTGATGAATTTGGAACTGAGTTAGAGTAGTTGTTTTTGTTTTGTCCTTTTTAATCTTCTTATTCTTCAAACTTTTGCATTTTTGTTGATTCTTTAAGTTGGACCCTTTGAAAGAAGCAATGAAAATCAATTGTACACCATCAATTTTCTATATTATAAACTTATATTCAAGTGATACAAAATAATATTATTTGCCAAGATGCAAACAGACCAGTTCAGTATAATTTCTTAAATATAATTACATGGGTTGTCTTGATTGGATTGGAAGGGTTGGTTCATCAATCTTCTTTAATGAATTTCTTTTCTTCTTTATGTTTTTAATTTTTTATAGGTATTTGTTTTCCTATGGGTTTTTGATGATTATATTTTCTGCATACTTTTAAGCTCCTTTGTATGGATATATACGGATTAGATTGTTTTTTGCTTGTTTTCTGAGTGCAATCTTATATAATACTTTGTGTGGAAAATAATTTTTTTTTTCGTTTCTTTTTTTGAAAAAAAGAGCCGAATACATTAGGGAGTTGAGGCGAGACCTTAAACAGGGAAGTAAAATGAATGTGATTTTTGTAGGTGACCAAAGATGGCTAATCTATCATTTTCCACGACGACTTCATCATTTCTATAGACTGTATAAGCTCTTATATCTCTTTTCTTTCATACGCAATTATTTTAGAAATTCTTGTGGTTAATTTTTTAAAAGATGCCAATTAATCAAATTTAGAATTGTGAATTTCGAGGGTACCATTTATGGGAAGAGGGTGACAGAACTGAGTCTGTTCAAGTTTTTTTGCCATGCCCCTTAAAGAAAGCCTGGTAAGGTGGGCAAGTCTCTCTCGAGAAAAAACAAAAGATGGCAAGATTTTAAGTTGAAATGTTGAGAGTGATGACTCATATTGCACGCTTGAAGAAGCGTTTAATAATGTTAAAAAAAGAAAATGAAAAATAGGGACATTTCCAGTCAATTCTGTCACGATATAGTATCTAGATGTAGCTCATTAAAAGTGTGTAGTCATTATGAAAAGAAAGAAAAAAAAAATTGTTTTGTTAGATGTACAAACCTCTCCAGCTGGAAGATGACCATAGCGTAAGGCGAAGACTTGAAGAAAATTTTCCTACCTTCCAAGGCATTCTTCCCATACATTAATTGACAAATACTGTGTCTTCAATAAGTACACTAATCTGAATCAACTACATTTTTTTAACAACCAAGAGAGACTACTACAAAAAAGTGGTGGAGATTTGTATATTAAAATGGAAGGGCATATCATAATAGATGTGTAGTTTGTCAAGAAGGAGGAGTTACTAAAGATCAAATTAAAACATTTGTCTGACAAGTGAGTGATAATCTCAATAAATATACAACTATAGCATATACAAAGAGTCAAGATCAAGGTCCAACTGTAACCAAGCACCGCCCTAGAGTTATTAAAACAAAAGTAGCTAGACATTATTATAATCACAAGAAATAATGGTGAATACTTTGAAAAAAAATTGCTATTAAACTAATGGAAGCATCAATAAGAAGGAATCATCAGCGAAGGCAATGTGGTGAACACTCCTAGGTTGTTGGGTGCCCAAACTCGCTCCTAAAAAAGCAAAGGTTCTTCCATTCACAACTCATATCTAAGGACAAGAAATGATGCTTGGATCTCTGCAGCAATATTCAGTTTTCTATGCCATTAATTAATCATAAAAAAATTTCCAAAATATAAAAGCTAGAGACATATAAGCAAATCAGCTATTTTCTATTATTGTGACTTGCAGACAGTGTGTGTATAACAATATCAATTTACAAGAGTAAATATCAAGGTCCAATTGTAACCAAGCAACCTGATAGAGTTATTAAAACAAAAGTAGCTACATGGTAGTATAATGACAACAAGAAGCAATGGTGATTATTTTTCAAACAAATTTTATTAAACTAACGGAAGCGATTAAAAAGACAAAAGCATCAACGGAGGGAAGGTGAAGGAAGAAAACAAGCTAGCAGCATATGGGTGCCTGAATTCCCTCCGAAAAATGATTCCCTCGTTCACTGTTCATAGCTAAGGATAAGAAATACTGCTTTGACTTCTATGCCATTAATTAATCATCAAAATTTTGAACACAATATAAAAGCAAGAGACATGGAATGCAAGCAAATAAACTACCCTGTTATGCAGTAAGTTGCCCCATGAAGCATAATTAAAAAATTAAATTAGGAAGGCATTGAATTTTCCATTGTGACCCCCTAAGGTGATGGGCTTGTAAGTTTATTAGCAGACATTTTGGTTGAATAAATTTCTGCTTTGTAGTGGAAATCAGTAATAAACTTGTAAAGAAATTTATACCGAGAACAATTTTCTAAACTAAATCTATCTAGCCCTTCATTATTAGAGGAAAAATGAAAATAATTTGCACCACCTTTCACTTTGTCTCTAGTGTGGATAAGGTGGCAGACAAAAGGTAAATTTGAAAATTATCAATCCATCTCTCCACACCTGTGGACTCGCCTTTTTTCTGCACCTCATTTCGGAAGGTTTGAAAAGAAAGGCCTCACAATGCAGACTCCCGTGGTTCTGAATCTAGTCTTACAAGTGCAATGTGAAACTGATAAACACTAAAGAGTCCAAATCCGGCAAATCTTTTTAGAAAATCGATTTAAAATCAAATAATGCCAAAATTGGACTGCTTTACCAGATACAGAGTTGCCACCTAAATATTTTATTTTAGAGAAATTTAGGAAACCTATGACTCATGCCAAAGGCCACGTGTCCGTCATCACTAAAGTTGTCTCGGCTCGGGAACTTGCGTACGAAGGGGGAAGGTCATGAATTGAGCATCCCCGCTCGCCCGATCAAAGATCGGCCTCTACTAATCATGATATGATTTTTTATAAACATTATGTACTTTTGTTTCGGTTATTAAACTAGCTTTACTATGTGATGCACACAAGCAAATATAGACTAGTTTGCTCAATTTGGAACAATTTAACTCATGTTTGCGAAAATAGTTTGAATTTGCCACTTCAAGTGGGATTAAAGATGCGAATTTGCCACCAAACATAGTGGGCTTAAAGCATGATTTGCCACTTAACAAAGTGGGCTTAAAACGCACATTTGTTGAAATGTTCCAATTCAAGCAACAAGCCTTCATCGACAGGCATTCAAGCAGTTTAGCAAGTAAGCATTTAGCCTCATGGAATGCATGCTAATCATGGCAACATTCACACTTATACAAGTATGCTAAAGCGCAAAAACTGACCTAGTACTCCAAGCCAAAACAGAAACTAATTAGAAAGATGCGTGATCCTAACTATACAAGATGCCTAATGCAACGTATACGAAGAATGCAATTAAGGCTCGGCTATTAATATGGCATATGATTCGATTTGAACAACATGCGATTAAACACGTATTCAAATAAGATATTGAAATAACAATGCAATTTGAATGATGCGCCGAGCCTCGGTGCATGCAATACAAATGAATGGATGCAAGCATGCGATATGCTAATTTGAAACATGTTCCTAATCTAACTATCAAAAGCAGGTAAATAAAAAGGAGAATGACGTGGGATTGGAAAACATACACACATGCAGGCACACTTATTACAATATTGCGCCCTCGCGAAGGAGGGTCCGAATGAATAACAGCTAACTAGCTAGCAACTAAGCTAAACTAATTAAGCCAATCTAATTAAGCTAATTAGACTAATTATTACAAACCAAATGAATAACTAGCTAAGCTAATTACTAATTACTACAACACTTTAATTAACTAGCAAACTAATTAATTAAATTGCAACACAAATACACAAAAAGTAGGCATGTAAGACATTTAAACTATGTAGCCACTGCTCCGCCTCAAGAAGTGGAGGATGCACATGCTCGATTTTTGCCTCGAAAAGACCACCATTTTGCTCTCAGAAGCCTCTGTTTGCAGAGTTGAACATTTGCAGAATCTTTCTGCTCCACCTTACCAAATATTCTCTGAGGCTTACATCAGTGTCCTACCGGCCATGGATGGATGCTGACGGCCATCTGCCGGCCACTGGTGGTGCATTGCCGGCCACTGATGCATTGGATTACCATGCTGCAATAGAGCACAAACAGAGCAAAAATGGGGTTTTTCTAAGGGTTGTCTGCATAATTCACCTCTCTTTTTCATGGACAAATCCAGAGAATTGTGAACTTAAATCACAAACCACCAATCAAAGCAATTTCATTGCATGATGGCTTGTGCTTCAAGGTGTGCAAACTTAATAAATGCAAAGCCAAACACTCAAGAACCATTACGTTATCATGCATGATCAAGGGCAATGGAGACCTAGGAAAATGACACATTTCATCACTTTTTAGTATGAAATGTCCCATTTTCCTTGTGCTCAAACTAACATCCGATTTGAGCATATGCAATGCAACACAAAGACATGCTTATCTTGTCACTTTTACTTGTCAATTTTGTTTGCACATTTTAATTACCAAAACATTCCTTAATCACTTAGTCCATTGGTGAGTGTCCTCTAAATGGAAAGAAAGCTCAAACCAAAGGTTGTTTTAGGCATGAAAGAGACCTCATGCCGTTGATAATGAACCCCCAAAGGGATTAAACCATTAAGCACTAACATCTCAATTTCACGCTTTAAACAAGCAAATGGTCTAAACCACTTTCAAAACAAAAATAAAATCAAGAAAGCAGGGAGGTTGCATATATGATTAGGTGTTGAAAATGAGTACCAAAGGCACTAAAACATGCAATCAACTCAAACCAATGATAGTTAAAGCCTTAAAATACTAAGCTAATAAAGGAATTAACATTACACCCATGCCATGCAAGGCTCAAATGAAACAAATAACCAAAAATGGAGGCAAAACAGCCTGAAATATAGTCTAAAACATGTTGGACTCAAGCCACAAAAAGCTAAAACAATAAGTTAATACATGGAGTTAACTAGGCATGCAAACAAGACACAAGGAGGGGAGGCTCCAATTTTGGACTTCAAAATGAGATTTTTACCACTGAAAAACTTCTGAAATTCAGTGGTTAAAAGGCCCAAAAAAGGTTGGTTTGAAAGTGATGAATAAAGGCACAAAAGCTTTATAAACTAAGAAACAAGAAGGGTGAACCACCCCTAACTAAAAAGGGGCTCAAACCACCATTTTTAAGCCACAAAAACAGAGCTTTTTAGAGTTCAAAACCAGCCCAAAAAACATTGAAAAAGATAGAAAAACAAGTATTGAAAACAACATAACAAGACTAGTATTCTACCTCTTGAAGCAAAGAACACTTTAGGCACAAGTTCAAGCCAAAACCACCTTCAAGAGCTCCAAGAAGGCCCCAGGGAACCCCAACTCAAAGATGAGAAGATTTGGTTTAGGAGAAGTAGGCAAAAGTGTAGAGAAACTAGGCAAACACACACAATTTTGCAAGAAAGAGAGAAATCTAGAGAGAGAGAGAGAATTTTTATGTCTCAAATTTTTCTAACCCCCACATATGAGAGAGAGGGTTCCTATATATAGAAAACACAAATTACCCTCACAAACATCCAACCATACACGTGTAGGAAGATGCATGAATCTGTGCAAATAGCTAACACAAAATATCACAAAATATCTGCAGGAAAACCTGGTGGCCAGCCGGCCATCAATAATGGCCGGCAAGGTTTCATTGATGAAAGGCAATGCACATTAATGGCCGGCAAAGGAGAAGTGATGGCCGGTAGCCTCCAAGGATGGCCGGCAGGCCATCAGAAACTTCAAGCTGAAAAGACCCAGGCATGGTCCAAAGATGAGACAAAATGGATGTAGGGTTGGACATGCTCAAACCTGTGGCGTTCGCTGAGGACTTTGAGCACTTGACGAGCAATCAAACTCATCATCAGATGTACCTTCAAGAACATCCAAGCCTTGAAGAGCCGTCAAAAATGGGGTGTCTACAGCACCATACTTCACATGATCCATTTCCCAAATTTGGTTTTCTAGTTTTTGTATCTTATACCAAACATTTGAGCAGTCAAGGCAGGTTTGAAATAAGGTAGTAAACAATTTCGTCAAATAACAAAGTAAACAAATCGAGGGGAAAAAAAAAAAGAAACATAAGGAACGTTTTTATAGGAATTTTAGGGAATATTTGGATATCACCATATAAAATTAGTTGAATATCACGATTTTCATAGGTGGATCTCATATAATGAAGGTGGATCTCGAGGAAAGAGACGATGTGGGGGAATGATATTCATCCAAATTATTATCTTTCAAATTCATAGTCTGCTATTTCATAAACAAATTCTATCTGAATCGTTGTTCTTCTAAATTTTAATAATAAAAATATATTATCACACACATAAAAAAAAATTATATTTTATTTTTTAAAATAAACCATAAAATAATGAATACGCAATATAGTGAAACGAATACAATCATTCCCAATTGCTGTGCCAATATTTAAATAGAGGTCATGCAACACAAGTTTGCATTGCATTCCCAGATGGTGTGCCTATATCTAATGATTTTTTTACTAGTATTGCTCTGTTTCTCTTTTACTAGTCAAAACTTTCACAACTTCAACAAATAAAACTCTTTTTGCCGAAAAAAAATGGAGATAGAGACTCATGTCATCCTTGTTCCATTTGTTGCATTTGGCCACATGATGCCATTTTACGAGCTCTCCCTCGTCTTAGCTAAAGCCAATATCGGTGTCTCCTGCGTTTCAACCCCAAGAAATATCCAAAAACTCCCTCAATTCCCTTCTGAATTATCATCACTAGTCACCTTTGTTCCGATTCCTTTGCCGGCATTGGACTCAAACCTCTTACCAGAAGGTGCAGAGGCCACTACTGATGTTACTGCCAACAAAATCCAACACTTGAAGGTCTCGTTTGATTTCCTTAAACAACCCTTCAAGCAATTCGTAGTGGAACAGTCACCGGACTGGATCGTCACCGACATCGTCTGTCACTGGACGGTTGATGCAACTCAGGAGTGCCATGTGCCCGTCGTCATCTTCTCCCCCTTCACCGTTGCCACTAAGGTGTTCTTCGGATCACCAGAATATTTAGTTCGTAATGGCCAGAAAAGAGTGAGGACCTGATGTCACCGCTGTGCTGGGTTAGTTTCCAGTCACTAGTAACGTATCATCACTACAAAGAATTGGTACTTTTGTTGGGTTCTACCAAGGAAATGCCTCCGGTGTTACATATGCTGAACGACTCGCCAAATTAGTTCAAGGGTGTCAAGTCGTGGCCATTCGTAGTTGCAGAGAGTTCGAAGGTGAGTTCATCGACTTGTATAGGAAAATTATCGGTAAACCTACGATTTCGTTGGGGTTAATTCTGCTGGCAAAACTTGACAAAACACGTAGCCACACCTTACTCGCTTTCTTGACTCTACTTCTACAAGACGCAGCCATACATTTTTATAGGCCAAGAGTGGACTTCAACTTTAGATTTGAAATGCATAAAATTAAAAGATAAGATTCTTGTAACAAGATAAGGAACTTTTTACATTTTGATTTGTTAAAACTAACAACTTAGTAATGGTATCTCCACCATTTTGGTTTTATTCAGTATGTGACTCCCTTGTTTTCATTCACCATATGATCCACTTTGTTGTGTCTCTTTGGGTGTATTTGTCATGTGAGGTTTCTTTTGACTTCTTCTGTCATGTGAGCCTTGCTTGGCTTTGTATTTCATGTGTCTTGTCTGAGAGATTCCTATCTTTTTTGGCTTGTTTGTCATGTGAACTTGTACCTATTTTTAAAAAATGTAGAGGTCCATATCTTGCATTGATTCATATTGAATTTGGGATCTCCTCTTGATTTTGTAGAGTTTCTAAATGGTTGCAAAGATGTCTGGTGCTTCAATTATCTATTTTTGAAGTATCTTGAGTATTTCTTTTGTCTTGTCTTTTACTAACTTAGATGGTTCAATGAAAGTTTTTTCATTTCTTACCACCGAAACGCTCTTCCCATCACTAAAGATTGCCAGTTCTGAATGTTGGAGAAAAGTTTCCAATGTGTTATGGAAAAACACGAACCAATCAATTTTGTCGATGGTTGGATCATATCCTTTCCATGATCTTTTGTTTTTACCATGGTAGAACGGATTGTGATTGGTTACTGGGTATAGATATCAGATCTGATATGGTTGATAAAACTAAGTTTCAGTTTTTTCAGCCAGAGTGAACACAATGTGTGCCATAATAAGCATATGGCTTACTCCCATTATTGTAATAACATATTTAACTATTGCTGGAAATTCATTTAAGAGCTGAAAATCTTCTCTATCAATTCCACAAAATTAACAATTCCAAGTTCAATCCAGTTCATATAAAATTTATCCACGGATCACTTACAACTTGGCCAACCATAATTCCAGTTTAAGGATTCTGCTAAGAATGACATACGAAGTATTACTTTGTGTTCATCTTGCTTTTTGGCAATTGTTTTAATTTTTTCAGCCAACTCTTTTGGAGAGAACGTTTCTATTTCTTTTAAAACAAAAATTCTTTTTTCTCTTTCTTCCATCATTTTTTCATCATTGCAAATGATGTTAAGCTCATTTTCTAGAAACTCAACATAATTAGTAAGATCACTGATAATTTTATGCACATTTGTCATTTATTGTTGCGCAAAGCAGACTAAAATTCTTTGAAAAGCTTGCTACTTTCTAATACTAGTCCAGAATTATAAAATGGTTTTTCAATTATAGCAGGGAGTTTTGCTTTATTTATGTCTTCGAGTTTGGTGAGTTGAGATGTTAACTCAC
Organism: Camellia granthamiana; assembly: GCA_036172215.1. NCBI lineage: Eukaryota > Viridiplantae > Streptophyta > Magnoliopsida > Ericales > Theaceae > Camellia > Camellia granthamiana. The sequence goes on along the minus strand of CM069904.1, from coordinate 97,269,309 downwards.
TCTTTTGTTCCTTTGATGATTCTCCTTTTAAGAATCCCTTTGAATTTTTTGGTTTAAAATTCAGATTTCTTCTCTTTATTGTCGCGGTTTCAACAATACGCGCTTTGTTAGCTGACACATTTTTTGAATCCTTCAATCAATAATTTTCAGCTTTATGGTCTGATTTGTTGTACTTCCAGTAAAATACCATGGGTCTCTTCCCTTTGTCAGTTGAAGTTGTGTTTTCCTACACCATAAAACTCATAAAACTTAATTTAGTGGTTAGAGAATTTGCAATGCAATTTTTCTCTGAAGAAATATATTCAACATCAAAACTAAAATAATGAAATCATTGTTGCCATCTGTGTACTCTAATTTGACTTACATCTCTTAATTTTTTTTTTTCAAAAAAGTTTTAAAACACTTATTATCCATTCTGATAATGAATGTTCAAAGATTAAGAAAATATGAAAAGATTTTACACCATATTTTTTATGGTAATAAGTTCTTTTTCATTTATGTGGTATCTTGTTTTAGTATCTTTGAAACTACTACTTCAATATCCACATATCTATTCTTCATGTTTATTAGAAGGTATTGATTTTAATACTACTCTCCAATTATTCTCAGAGGCATCTGCTTCTAAGATTAATTTATCTCCTTCATTAGATAAACTTAACTTATGAAGATTTTTTACTATCTTCTTGACATTAGATCTAACGCCTCGAAATAAATACAATATACCCATCTCATAATAACCAATAAATAGCATCATGAGTGAAATGATAAGCTTCCATTAATTAGAGTTTGCTCTACAAAAGGTGATACATGCGATATACATTCATAAACAGTACATCTTGAATCTACAACATGTATTACAAGATTTTGAAAGAAACGAAAGCTGAACAGATAATCATATGTCCTAAAGGCTTGAATCTTTCCAAGTCAATGCTTGGGTACATCAAAAGTGAGTATGAAGCTCAATACAGATAAAGCCCTAGACTTGTACAAAATTAAATGCAAAATAGCAACACTAAGCCTTCAACTCCACAGTCCTCCGAAGTCAATGGTGGAGGCATATCACCAACACCTTAAATGTTTTTCCGACATAGGGTGAGCCAAAACCCAGTAAAAACACTACAATGTATAAATCTTGACAAATTCATAAGGTTTTATACATATGCAATGCCCATATCAAAACATTTTACATTTCTTTTAAAAAACAATGCCATGCCCAGTCTATATCATAATTCTCAAGTCATGCTCTTTACAATAGAAAACAAGGGGGAAATCTCAGACTAGTACAACATTTCACGGATATTTCGTCCGCAGGAAACTGTCAAACGGCACCCATGTAAATGTAGTCTATACCGGCACCTATATATACACACGTTTTTCGGGACTTTCATCCTAGACACACAGGTTAACTTGATTTGGTGATACACGCCTCTTTCTAACATTTACCCATTTTTTCTCAAAAACATATACATTTTCAATGTATTAAATGAGAAACAATGTTCAATGCACATGGAAGATAAATTAATTTTAGTTCACATAATTCTCATGCAATTTTTATAACACTCATAGTTATCCTCCACCGATAGCCCAAAACAGATATATCTAAACAGATAAACAAATTTCATTAAAGATACATGTTTCCAAATTTTCAAGATAGGAATGATAATACATATTCAACTCCGCCATCGACATCAACATTACTTCAATTTCATAATTCTCAACATATATTCCATTTTCTCTATACAATCTCATGGATATTGGATGTTTTTGATATATTTGGATTTTTTCTATCTGTTTATATTAATCTCCTATTTCCACAGTTTTGGTTTGTGTTAGTTTAACAGGCGGCTTGTTCATGGTGTTCCTAACTAGTTAGGCTTGTTCCCTTTGTAGCATTTGTTTTTGTTTTAGTGTGTCTAGTGCGTGTGTTTGTTAGGAAAAATTGTTAGAAAGTTTTGTCAGGGAATTGACAAAGGGGGAGATTGTTAGGTCCCTACTTGTTGCCAATTTCGCAAACAAACTTGGTTTAGTCAAGTTGTTATTTTTCCTTGTTTTTTGGTCTTTCCGCTCGAGCAGGAAAAGCTGCGCTCGAACGGCAAACTCACACTCTCAGTAGTTTGGCTTGTTTGCAAAAGTACTAGGAGTTGTGTTTTTACGCTCGAGCGTACTTTCCAGCGCTCGAGTGTAGACCTTGGTTAGAAACACGCGTTTAAGTGATACCGTTCAAGCAACTATTCCTGCACTCGAGCGGGGATCGCGTTTCTAACTATTATAAATCTGCACTTTGTTCAAATCTAGGGTACGGCTTCTAGATCTTTTTAGGGTTTTAGGGTTTTCTTCTGGAGGTTATTTGCTAGTTTTCCTTTGATTTCTTTGTGAGTTTGTTCATGGATCAAGAGAGTTAAATCAAAGGGTTGTCAGTTTGATTTTATCAATACAAGAGTGTTGTTCTTCGGTGGATTCTGAAGATTCAAGCATGGAGTATTCGAAGGAGTTCGAAGCAACGCGTGGTCGTTGATTCGACATGGATGTTGTGATTTGACATCAAGCTGATCAATTCCAAGACGAAGGCGGTGGTGAAAGAGATATAGATTGTTAAAGACAAATTGATAGAGTTTGGTATTTTGTTTGGTAAATTTGTATTATTTCTTTCTTTCATAGTGGATTGATTAGTGGAGTTTCGTTTGTGGTTTTTTAATCACAATTGGAGATGCTCCAATTATGGTTTTTCTATGTAAAAATCGGTTCTGCCAATTTATTGATTTTGAAGCAACAATCTAAATCACTTTCATACGTGCTAGATGATTTAGATTGTTAGTTTTAATTGTTTGGAAATTGTTGCAATTAATTCTGGTTCGAATCACGAATTACTTAGGTTTTTCAATCTCAAACATTCACATTTTAGGGCAAAAATTCATTTCTCTTTGAAGATCAATTTCAATGTAAGAAATATCTTATCTCAACATATATCAACTCCAATTTCAATATTACAAGCTTTTCTAAGAAACCATTTGAAAACTCCTCATTTATATTTTTGATCTCAAACCCTAAGTTTTACTAAAACAACCCAAACCACTATAATATGTTGAAATAGAAAATAACTAAGGTAAAACTTATACAAGAGTATGGAGAATCCCTACCTCAAGCTTAGAAGAGGAGAGAGAGAGTGAAGAAACTTTAACACCGCCAAAACCCAACTTTTTTCAGATGAAAACGAAGCTCCAAGTGAGCCCTACCTTTTTCTCAAAGGATGTAGGGTAGGGAAATCAAAGGATGAGGGTGTTTTAGAAGAGAGAAGATGAGTTTTAGAGAGAGAAAGTGAAGATCTAGGGTTTTTAGAAAGTTTAGAGAGAGTGAAATGAAAAAGTGACTTTTACGGACTAATATACACGCAGTCTGCTTAAGCGCAAGAGGTGACGCTCGAGTGTAAGACACAAAAGATATGACCGCTCGAGTGCAAGAAGTGACACTCGAGCGTAAGACACAAAATATATGACTGCTCGAGCATAAGAAGTTGACGCTCGAGTGTAAAATACAAACTCCCAGTAGTTTTATAGACAGAAGACCAATGCTCGACCAATTCTTTAGAGTTTCCTTTCAGTTTCTGGCTCATATTGAATATGTTTTCCAAAATTATATCACACCCATATCGGAAGTGTGCTTCCACACTTCTCTAGAAGCATGTTTATTCTCTCAAATAAAATGTCCTAGTAACTATGATTTGGGAAAGAACTAGTCCAATACATTTATTGCTTGATAAGTAGAAGGCCTTCAACAAAGAAGCAACATAGGGTGTGGGTGTTGCAAGAGTATACGAGAAGTACTTAAAGAAAAATCTTTCCACGAGAATCCATACTATCCACAAAATCAAGAGATTGATTAATCCTCCCCATGACCTAACCTCATTATGTAAAGACACAATATATATGTATACTTTTCAATTTATATGATAGTTATCTCTCCAATAGGGGTGTCCGCGGTTCGGTTTGGGACGGTTTGCGGTTCGGTTTGGACCCGCCCGCATCTATGCGGTTTGGGGAAAAGTCAACCTGCAACTGCCCGCAATGCGGTTTGCGGTTTGTGCGGATAGGGTACGCGGATGTGCGGGCGGTTGCGGGCGGTTTGTGCGGATTGAACTTTTTTTTCAAAAATTTATTTTTAAACCTTTTTTTTTTCTTCCATTTTGTCAATCTTTATTTTGGACATTTTTCCTCATATTTTCTAAAATGCTCCAACATTAATAATTAATGAATTAAAACTTATAAAAAACTTATAAAATAAAAAACACAACAAATTCAATTCGTAACCTAAAGAAATCATTCAAAATCTACATTTATCATTAACTTGCATTCATCCTAAATTCATCATTCATAACCCAAATAAAAAAATCCTATATTGAAAATTCAGCATTCATCATTCCTAACCCCAAATAAAAAAAAATTCTTCATTAACTTACATTCATCCAAAATGCAAAAAAAATAAAAATTCATTAACTTACATTCATTCAAAACCAAAACGCAATTAAAAAAAAAAATTTGTTGTCAAACTGCATTCAATACAAACCCATGAAATAAAATAAAAACATTTCTAAGATATCAAACTTCATCTTCATGAATCACATCCAATTCAACTTTCACAAATTCCAATTCCAATTCCAATTCTAATTCCATGCATTTGGTTGATGAACCCTACACAAAAACAAATTGAAAAAATATAAACTTTAATCTTCAATTATAGTAAGAAATGAAAAGATAAACAAATGTTAAGTATATGAAAAAATTACCAATGAGCAAATGGCTATTAGACATCAATTATATCATCAACATTATAGGTTGAAGTTGAAGATGAGCTTGACTCCAAAGTACCTAATTAGAAGTCAACAAGAGAAGATTAATAAAACTTACATTAGAAAATGAATAATACAAATAAAAATAAAGATAAATAAATTCTCATTTACCCGAGTCATATTGCTCAAATTCTTCTACATCACCCATCGCCTTTCGAAGAGAAATTGGAAGGTTGCTTCGAAGCCAATTTTGAGTACATACAAGAGCTTCAACCATAGAAGGCAAAAGTGAACTACGAAATGGGTCAAGAATACGCCCTCCCGTACTAAAAGCCGACTCCGATGCAACGGTAGAAATAGGCATGGCCAACACATCCCTTGCAAGTTGTGATAACACCCTATATTTGGTTGCATTCACCTTCCAATAATCCAAAATCTCAAATGTTTGATTCTTTGCAAAATGTTCAACCTCGGATAAATATTGTTCCAATTCCGACTTAGATCCACTAGTGCATCGCCCCTCCAAATAAGAATTAAATTGGGAGTCAACTAAAGAATAGGGATCATCATCATCATCATCTTCCACCATATTCACAACTTCACTCACACTTGGAAGTTTCTCATTTGAAGGATAAAGTGTGACATAATGGCTATACAAACGACTCAAGCAACTCTTAACCTTGTCTACCATCTCTTCCACCTTCCTATTATCTCCAAGAAATAAATTGGAAAAACAAAACTCCAAGTATGTCATTTTTTTTTTGGTAGGATCAAGAACCACCGCAACATACAACAACAAATTGATTTCACTTCCATCCCCCCAATACTTGCTAAACTTTAGCTTCATAGTCTTTGCCATTGTGCTCAAAGTATCATCCTCCTCCAAAATTAATTGGTTAATTTTGCTTTCAATAACAAACATCTCTTTGTAAAAAGCATTGGAAGTAACAAAGAGAGACCATGAAAATTTCTTGGTTGCAACATAAAATAATTTAGAAACCTCAAAAAAATTCTACACTTTTTCCAATCCAACTCATTCGGACTTCTTCTTATGCCACCATCAACATCCTTGAAATAAGGTTCAAAGTTGGAATCCACAAACTTCAATCGGTTAAAAGCCTACTCATACTTTTCGGCGGCCTCTAACATCAAATAGGTAGAGTTCCACCTATTTGGTACATCTAGGCATACAAGAGCTTATAAATCAAGTTTGAGTGTGGCCGCATACTTCTTAAAAGCATCATGCCTATGAGGAGAAGACCTCACATATCTCACCGCAAGTCTAATGTTGGCAATAGAATCATCCATTTCTTTCAACCCATCACTCACAACGAAATTAAGAATATGTGCACAACAACGCATATGAATAAACTCACGTTGCAAAATAGTCCCCTTCCAATCTTTGGTTATCGTTTTCAAATATTGAATGGTAAGATTATTAGAACTAGCATTATCAACTGTTAAGGTTAATATGCTATCAATGTTCCACTCAATCAAACACGACTCAATTTTTCGACCCAATGTTTCTCCTTTGTGATCCTCAACTTGTTGAAAATTTATGATTCTTTTTTGAAGTTTCCAGTTATCATCAATGAAATGAGCAGTCAAACACATGTAACACAAATTCTGAATAGATGTCCAAATGTCCGTAGTAAAGCAAATTCTACGACCCTTCATCGCCTTCTTTAACTTATCCCTTTCATTCTTGAATATATTGAGCACTTCTCTAGATGTAGTTTGACGAGAGGGAATTGGTGTGAATTGGGTTGCATGACATTACAAAATCTTCTAAACCCAACACCCTCCACAAATCTAAATGGCAACTCATCAATGACCACCATCTCCGCAAGAGTCCTTTTACAAGTATCAAAATTAAAAATTGTTGCTACAACCTCAACACCCTCTTCATTTTGTTTCGGTTTAAGATTTAATGTTTGTTGACCATCTGTATCCCTATTTGGATATTCTTTACAATTGGGTGTATGACTCCTCAAATTAGTAGTCCCATGAAGTCTAGAGTCAGCCATATACTCTTTCTTACAATATTTACATACAGCTCTACGCTTCCCATCGGTCCCTACAACCTTGTCAAAATGATCCCAAACTGTGGATGGTGCTCTTCCCCCTCCACTCTCACTCTTTCTCTTTGGGGGTCTAGGAGGCTTAGGTTCAAGTTTAGGTTCGAGTTCGACTAAGAGAAGATTCATTTGAGAATTAGAGGATTCAGGAGGTACAAGATTGATTGCGGGAGATTGAATACTATCCTCCATTTAAACTGGATTACAAAAATACAGTCACAGAATCAATTTTACAGGCACAGATTCAATAGATTTAATAACAGATTTAATAGATTTAAATAACAGACAGATTTAATAACATATTTAATTCAACAGATTTAATTCCAAAAGTTAACTAATTGAATCAAATTAAATCCAAAGAAACAGATTAATAACAGATTAAATATCATACAGATTTAATTTGTTTATTCCAAAATTTCAGATTCAATTTCAAATTATATAACAGATTTCAGATTATATAACAGATTCAATTTCAGATTAAATATCAATTTCAGATTTAATCTGTTTATTCCAAAATTAAATATCATACAGATTCAATTTCAGATTTAGATTTAGTAACAGATTCAGATTAATAACAGATTAGATTCACCTCCAGAGATAAATTCCAAAGAAACAGAGATAAATAACCAAAATACAAGATCTTTAGTCAAAATAGAATTTCTATTAAAACAGATTAGATTCACCTCCAGAGAATTTCTGTTAACCAAAATACAGGATCTTTATTTAATCTATCTAACTAGAAATTTAACAAAATAGATTAAATCAATTTTATTTTGTTAAATTTGTGATGAGATAAATCTATTTTGCAGTATAATACATCCCCTTTTAGAGGTATAAATTTTTCTCATCACAAATTTCCACCTGGTTAGATCTGGAAATTTCATTAGATTTTTCTCAAATCTCCAGAGATCATTGTTTTTCTTGCTCAGTGATGAGAAGTCGGGCATTTTATTATGATTTCCAAAGAAACAGATTAGATCGATCCAAAACAAACAAACACACAAATTTCCAAAGAAACACACATAGATTCAACGATCTCTGATATATATATATATATATATGTTGTAAAAAAAATCAACGATCAGGGCGAGAGAGAGAGAGAGACAGAGATTGAGAGACAGAAAGGCTTACCAGTGAGTAGATCGGTGCGATGAGAGAGTGAGACGATCGGTTGCGATGAGATGAACAACGAGAGAGTGAGAGAGACAGTGATGAGATGAGAGTGATCGCCGATCAGTGCAGAAGATGAAGATGAATGAACAACGAAACGAGAGAGTGAGAGAGACAGTGATGAGATAAGATGAGACTGAGAGAGTGAGGACAGCGATTAGATTAGAGTTTTTTGTTTTGTTGTCTATAGATGAGGTGAGTGTGTGAGATGGTGAGATCATGAGATGGACGGTTAGATTGAAAGAGGAAAAAAAAATAATTAATTTAATGTGGGCGGGTTGGGCAGGTGCGGGTCAAACCTGCAACCCGCCCGCAACTCGAAATTTATATAAAATTCAAACCGCACCCTATCCTAATGTGTTTGCGAAACCACCCACATGCGTGCGGTTTGGATCGGATAGGGCGGTTTGGGCGGTTCGAATAACCCTACACCCAGCCCTACTCTCCAACTATGTTCCTAATTTGCTCATAAAAACAAATATATATATATATATATATAATAGGACAAATCTAGCACCATATTTGGCAGTAATCCAGTTAACACAAAATGATACAGCAGCAAGGGGACCAGATCTCACTTGCCACTTTTATGGTGAATTAACAGATGATACACTAATTCCTCCAACACCTTGCACATGCAAAACCAGAGTATATACTTGCCCCCTTAAATCAAGTTATAACTGATTGACTACAGTCTACGGGAAAGTCTATAGTACATTTTGTTAAAAAATGTACGTTACATAGAAAATCAATGGCTAAGATTGAGTCACATCATTAAAAGTGACCTGCTAAACAGGTCACTTTTTATATTTATGAGCCAAAATCATATTTTTTCATAACTATAATCAAATTGATCATAACTTAGTTATAACCACATCTCATAACCAACACCATTCTATTCATAACTAATATCACATATTTCATAACCACATCTCATAACCAACACCATTTTGTTCATAATTAATATCACATATTTCATAACCATAATCACATATCTCATAACCACATCTCATAACCAACCCCTTTGAGTCATAACCAACATCACATATTTCATGACCACTAGTCACATATCTCATAACCAACACATTTTCTTTCATAAACAACATCACATATCTTATAACTAACACCCTTTTGCTCATAACCACACCACTTTGATCATAACCAATATTACATATCTCATAACTATTACCCACATGAATCATAACCACATCTCATAACCAACCGCTTTGAGTCATAACCAGCATCACATATTTCATAACCACTAGCCACGTATCTCATAACTAACAACCCTTTTGCTCATAACCACACCACTTTGATCATAACCAATATCACATATCTCATAACTATTGATCACATATCTCATAACTATTACCCACATGAATCATAACCACATCTCATAACCAACTGCTTTGAGTCATAACCAGCATTACATATCTTGTAACCACTAGTCACGTATCTCATAACTAATAACCTTTTTGCTCATAATCACACCATTTTGATCATAACCAATATCTCATATCTCATAACCACTAACACATATAGCATAAGCAAACACCCTTTGACACCACTTTGCTCATAACAAAAATCACATATCTTATAATCACTAATCAAATATCTCATAAGCATTACACACATATCTCATAACCAACATCACATATATCATAACTACTAATAACCACTAACACGTATAGCATAACTAAACACCCTTTGACACCACTTTGCTCATAACCAAAATCACATATCTTATAATCACTAATCAAATATCTCATAACCATGACCCAAATATCTCATAACCAACATCACATATATCATAACTATTAATTATATATCTCATAACCACACCACTTTGATCATAACCAACATTACATATCTCATAACCACTAATCACATATCTCATAACCAAACATCCTTTGACTTATAACTAAACCACTCTGCTCATAACCAAAATCACATATTTAATAATCACTAATCATATATCTCATAACCTTTACCCACTTATGTCATAACCACATCTCATAACTAACACCATTTGCCTCATAACCAACATCACATATATCATGACCACTAATCACATATCTCATAACCATTACTCACATATAAGGGTGTAAATTTAGTCCACGAGCTCGCAACACACCCTAAGTCTAGTCGCGCCCTGGGTAGGCCCAGTCAGGCCTAAGCCTAAGTCCAACCTAAGACCCTGGGCTATATGTTCTAGAGTCTGGCCTAACTCTGGTGTGTTATGGAGTATGACCCATCTCATGAGCTCAACTTAAAATTTTTTTCCCAATCTGGCCTAACCTAACCCCAACAGCTCCCTACCCCTTTGTTAGTGCAACGGTCAAAAATTTTAAAATTTTTTTTTTTGAAACAGTCATATAACCGTTAATTCCACCAATAGCCAATTTTAATTTTATTTATTTATATATATATAAATTAACTCCTCCCTCCCAAGTCCTATAAATACCCGCCCCTCTCATTCTATTTCTCACAAACAAATCTGTCTCTCAAACTCTCATTATCTCTGAACTCTCAACTCTCTCAATTAATTTTGAAATGTCAACCCTAAGTGACAATTGCAATTGATCACCTATCTCTATTTTAGATTTATTTTTAGTCATAGTATCTTCATTAAATATAATAGAAATAGTAATATACAAACAATATACTTTTCAAAATGTCTATATACACTTATAGACATATATATATATATATATATAATTTAACTAAATTTTAATAAAAAAATATGTTGAAAAAAATTATCTATGACGTAATTTTATTTTATTCTACTAAATAAATTCTCCTAAATTTTTTTCCCCAACTTTTCTTCGTTTTTTTCTCTACTCTATTTTATTTTCCTTGATTTGTCCTAGTTGTGCTTAAGCTATCTCTATTTCTTACTCAGACTTCTCTATTTCACTCAAATTATCGAACGACCATTGTTGATAGTTCTTCCTCACTAGATTCTTCTTCTCTCTACTCTTGTGTCTCTACAATAGATCCTTGAACTCGTCACTACTCTCTTTGTCTATTTCAATACTCTTCATTATAGTGATATTTCTCTATTTAGTAAATGCATCTATCTTGAAACTCTACATCTTTTACATTAATATGTCATACATACACAAACCTTTAGCCGTATTTATGATTTGAAAGGTTTTGTTATCATTAATTTGTACATGTGTTATAGAACTGTTGAAAAATGAATATTACGCATTTTGTTGTACTGTTCTGCTATCTTAGTCCTCTTCATCCCTCAAGCATCTCTTTCATTCTTTATTGTCATTGTAGATATGTCCGATGTTCCTTATCGGAAACGACAACACCTTTGACGTCATTTTCACAGGCGATAAGCCCATTCAGTCTCTCTTTCTCATATTAACTTTTCTCTCGCTCTAATAGCTAATCTTCTCTAACTCTCATTTTTTGTTCCATGGCTTTAAGTCATTGATTAAATTATTTAATGATTGTCATTACATTTTGTTTTCTCTGTATTATGAGAGATCCCGATTGGTGATTCTAAGATTTTTAGTAATTTGTTTAGTCATTTTATGATAATTGTTATGAAACTTTGTTGCTTGATTACAATATTTTTGGTTTAAAAAAAATTTGGATATTTTTGCTACATCAATTAGTTGTGTTGTTATGCATTTTGTTATTGATGTTATGAAATTTTTTGGGTTGGTTATAACATTTGTGATTTGTAAAAATTTTGATTATTTTTATTATGGCAATTAGTGGTGCAGTTACACATTTTGTAGTTGATGTTATTAAATTTTGTGAGTTGGTTATGACATTTATGGTTTTTTTAATTTTTAAATGTTTTTGTTACACCAATTAGTGGATAGTTACATAATTTTTGGTTAATGTTACGAAATTTTGGGAATTAGTTATGATATTTATGATTTTCTATAACTTTAAACAATTTTGTTACGCCAATTAGTGATGGCGTTATGTATTTTGTGTTTTATATTACAAAACTTTGTGACTTGATTATGATACTTGTGGTTTTTAAAATTTTAAATATTTTTATTACGCTAATTAATGGTGTACTTATACATTTTGTAGTTGATGAGTAAAAGTCCTTTTTTGTTAATTTTACTTAATAAAAATAGATGAAGGATTATTACATAATTTCGGCCCCATAGATGAAGGATTTTTTTTGTTAAGTTTTTTTTATAATGATTATTACATAATTTCGGCCCCATTTTCTCCAAAAATTTGGAACAAACATCCAAATTTTGTCAAAATCAAAATTCCCTCATTAATTGTTTTTGACAAATCCCTAGACCCTTTCTTTAGCCCAAACGAGAGAGAGAGAGAGAGAGAGAGAGGAGAGAGAGAGAGAGTAATTTATGGACTTAGGGTGTGCCGCGAGCTCGTGGGCCAAATTTATACCCCTATATGTGAGTAATGGTTATGAGATATGTAATTAGTGGTTATGATATATGTGTTGTTAGTTATGAGGCAAATGATGTTGGTTATGAGATGTGATTATGACATAAGTGGGTAAAGATTATGAGATATATGATTAGTGATTATTAGATAAGTGATTTTGGTTATGAGCAGAGTGATGTAGTTATAAGTCAAATGGTGTTTGCTTATGAGATATGTGATTAGTGATTATAAGATATGTAATGTTGGTTATGATCAAAGTGGTGTGGTTATGAGATATGTGGGTAATAGTTACGAGATATTTAATTAGTGATTATAAGATATGTAATTTTGGTTATGAGCAAAGTGGTGTCAAAGGATGTTTGGTTATGTTATATGAGATATTGGTTATGATCAAAGTGGTGTAGTTATGAGCAAAAGGGTTGTTAGTTATGAGATATATGACTAGTGGTTATAGGATATGTGATGTTAGTTATGAAAAAAAAAAAAAAGGGGGGTGTTGATTATGAGAAATGTGACTAGTGGTTATGAGATATGTAATGTTGGTTATGAGATATGTGACTAGTGATTATAAGATATGTGATGTTGGGACCACTGGACTCCTTTGATCTCCTTTGCCCTCTTTTTGGTAATCGGTTACACCGGTTGCCAATTCAAAATTAAATAATTAAAATAATTTAGTTATGTGGTAGTTATGAGACAATATGGCATGTATGAATAATTAAATATAATTAAGTTATGAGTTAATATGATAATGATTGTGACCTATATGATATTAGTTATAATATGAAATCACATATCCTTATAACTAATATATGATACATCCAAATGTACCATAGCATCACCCGTTATACTACAGAAACCAAGGCAAATGTAGTTTTAATGTTACTAATAGTGAAATATGTACATGCACAAGTATATCCCATATCGATAGGTGTGTCCCTATTTGTAGAAATTGTCAACCCCCAATCTCTAACAAGTGAAAATGAATCATCAAATAGTGAAAATTAGAGAAGAGAATCTCAAGTTGTCAACAATAGTTCAAGGAAGTAAATGTTGTGTTCCATTTCTGAAACACTATTGCTTATTCCAACCTAGAATTTGTCAAGAAAAAAAAAAATGAATGTGGAAAGGGAATAACAGAAAAATGAAATGAGATAATCTATTCTATTGTCAAATAATGGTGTCTACATAGAATGACAAATAGATTAAACAAAAATAAAAAATAGGGCACAATAACGTACTGTCCACAAAGCAAACATGCAATTAAGCATGAGTTAAAGATTAAGCCCTAGTCATATTTGCCACACAAGGAAGGAACTCAAGCATCATTAATCACTAAATTGAATATAGGCCAACCCAGTCAAATACTATCACCTTCTCTTATTGATGTCCAGTCAGCGCAAAAAGTAAGTCATCAACATTAATTCAATAAAATAAATATTGTATTCCATTTCTGACACACAAATATTTGTTCGGATCTTGGCTTTTTCATGGGAAATGAAATGAGAGAATCTAAATTCCTTGTCCTTGTTTGATTAGGTTGGAAAAAATGAGAAGGAAACAAATAGGCATTTCTTAAGAAATTCATTCAGATTTTCCCTTTGGTTACCCATAAAATTTTAAAAAAACATACAAACAAACTAGGATCTTGTCAACGTGTGCTCTTCATGCAATATGTACGAGTCATTTCAGCTTCTTAATGAGTGTCCTAAGGACGCACATTAACAAAATCCTAAAAATAATTAATTAATTAAGTAAAAAAAAAATATTTGTAGCCAGTAGTAATTTCATTTCCCTATTCTTCTCATTTCCCTTTAGAGTTCCAAAAATTGCACGACCAAAAGCAACTAAACCTAGTTACATGATTGCATAAAACTAGATATTGAAGATTGAAATAAAGTTAAAGTTAACCAAACCAAGTCTTAAGTCCCATCAAATGGAGTTCGCTATATGAATCCTTCTTTACCACTCAACTCTATCGACGACTATTTGGTTAGTCAAATTAAGGAGATTTATATATCTATTTACTACATTTGCCTACGTCAATCTAGGTCTGTCCCTTTCCCTAACACTTTCATCTACCGTCACTGTATCACATCTCTTCATTACTGCATACGTTGGCCTCTGTTGTATATGACCAAACTATCTCAATCTACTCTTTCTCTCAACCTATCTTCTATTAGTGCTACTCTTACCCATTTACGAAAAACTCATTTCTAATTCTGTCTTTTCTAGTCTTGCCACACATCCATCTTAGCATTCTCATTTCAGCAACACTTATCTTATTTACATATTATTTCTTAGTTGCTTAACATTCCGTCTCATACAACACCACTGATCTAATAGCCATTATATAGAACTTTCCTTTTAGTCTAATGGATATTCGTTTGTTACACAGTATCTCGGACACACTCCTCCACTTAAGCCACCTTGCCTTAATTCTATGGATCACATCCGCTACAATCTCCCTTACCGTTGTGATAATTGATCCTAAATAACGAAAATATTCACTCTTAGGTAGTTCTTGGTTTTCAATCTGCTATTACTAAAATTATACTCCATATACTGTGTCTTCATTCTGCTTATCCTAAATCCTTTATATCCAAGTGTTTCTCTCCACATCTTTAACTTAGTGTTAACTCCTTCTCCAATCTCATACACTAACACGATATCATCTACAAAGAGCATACACCATGACACATTATCCTAAATATTTCTCGTCAACTCATCCATAACTAAAGCAAAAAGATAAGGACTTAAGGTTGATCATTGGTGTAATCCCACAGTAATTGAAAATTCACTTGTCTCTTTAACAGACGATCTAATAGTGGTCACCACACCTTCATACATGTTCCTAATAACATCAATGTATAATGTATCCTTTTGTCACCCCTTTCTTCTCTAACACTCACCAGATTATATCCCGAGGCACTCTATCATATACTTTCTTAAAATCGATAAAAATTATATAAATGTCTCTTTTCTTTTTTATATACTTTTCTATTACTCTCCTCAAAAGATAGACCGCTTCCATTATTGACCTACTGGGCATAAATCCAAATTGATTCTTTAACACCTCTGTTTTATCTCGCAATCGATGTTCCATCACTCTCTCCCACACTTATTTATATGACACATCAGCTTGATTCCTTTATAGTTGTTGCAATTTTGAACATTTTCTTTATTTTTATAGATTGATACTAAAATACTCTTCTTCCACTCCTCTAGCTTTTTCCTAGTCAACAAAATCTTGCTAAATAACCTACTCAACCAAGAAACCCCCTTTTGTATCCAAACATTTCCAAGCTTCAATGGGAATATCATCGGATCCTAAAGCTTTATTCGATTTCATCTTTTTTAAGTGCAATCTCCACTTCAAAATTCCTAATCCTACGATAGAACCTATAGTCTTGGTTTTCTTTATTACTGCCTACTTTCTCTCCTTTTGACCTTCCTCTATGTTCCTCATTTAACAATTTCTCAAAATAGTTTTTCCACCTCTCCTTAATCTCTTCATTCTTCACCAACACCTTAGAGCTCTCACTTTTGATGCACTTAACTTGATTAAAATCTCTTGTTTTTCTCTCTCTTATCTTAGCAAGTTTGTATATTCGCTTCTCTCCTTCCTTATTATCTAGTCTAGTGTATAGGTCATCATAGACTTTCAACTTAGCCTCTCTCGCTACTTTTTTGACCTCCTCATTAGCCAATTTATAGCTCTTAAGGTTTTTCTCAGTTCTATCCTTTTGTCACTTTTTAAAGCACTTTTTTTTCGTCTTTACATATGTTACCTAGAACGTTGATCGTTCCGGTACATGGAACGAGAATGGAAACGGGAACATGAACGTGACCTTGAACTTGAACTTGAACTTGGTACGCCACATACTCTTAAATTTGGTACAATAAGTGTAGACTTATATATATATATATATATATTACACTTAAGAATTTAAGATACTTGTATAGTAATTTTCTTTCAAAACTTAATTCACCTTAGATTTTAGGTCATATATTTAATTTTTTTTTTTTTTCATTTAAGAAAATATATTGGAAAAAAACTTTTGGGATCTTTTAGGATCACTAAATTTTCTGTTTTGTAATGAAAGTGTGCCATGTTTTGGAACATACATACCAATACGTAATTTACTAGAGTATTAGCATTTTCTAGTAACATAGGTCTTTACTACCGCTTGAATCTCCTCCCTACATCGCCAAGTTTCTTTAGAATTGCATCTCATTACTTTCGATTCTCCAAGGACTTCCCTTGACATTCTCCTCATACAAATAAACCCTAAAGTTCTATATAAAAATAATAATGATAATAATAAAATAAAAATAAAAACCGACATATATATGTGATCCAACTTCAGTAATCACTTTTGGGATCGCTTCGGATCACTAAATTTTATGTTTTGTAACGAAAGTGCACCATGTTTCGGAACATACATACCAATACGTAATTTGCTAGAGTATTAGCATTTTCTGGTAACATAGGTCTTTACTACCGCTTGAATCTCCTTCCTCTATCACCAAGTTTCTTTAGAGTTACGTCCCGTTACTTCCGATTCTTCAAGGACTTCCCTTGAGATTCTCCTCATACAAATAAACCTTAAAGTTCTATATAAAAATAATAATAATAATAAAATAAAAATAAAAACCCACATATATATGTTATCCAAGTTTAGTAATCACATTCTCAAAGCTAAAGAAAAAGAAGATATTGAATGGCTCTGAATCTCAGCAAAACATGATCTAGAAAAAAAATAAAACAAACAAAGAACAAATTAAAATTACTACGCAACGAACTACTATTCTTCAGATATATCTAAAAACCCACTTAAATTCTAGCCCAATTAGAGCAATCTGAACCTTCACACGAACATAAGCACCAAAACTAACACATCTACGCAACCAATTACAAAACTATGAGAAAGAAAACAGCTAAAGAAGGCAAACCCAAGTCAAGTCCTTACGAAACGATGTCGTAAGCAGTAGCGTAGTCAGGAATTCAGTGAAGAGAGGCACAAATTAATTACATCTTGCTTGTTTTCACTTTTCAAAAAATACTTTTCAGAAAATTCTACTCTCTTATTTTCTGTGTTTTTTTTTTGTTTTTACTAAATTTTTTAAATATTTTAAACAATTTTTTTACTTTTTAGACACACCTAACATAAATACACCTAAAAAGTAAAAAAATTGTAAAAAAAATCTTTTAAAAATTCACTAAATACCAAAAATACAAAAAAAAAATATAAGAATTTAGTACATTTTTTTATATTTTTATGTATTTATTAATTTTTTTAAATATTTTTTCACAAATTTTTTACTTTTTAGATACATCTAAGTAAGGTGCATCTAAAAAAGTAAAAAAAAACGTTTAAAATTTAAAAAATATTCACTAAAAACAAAAAAACACGAAAACCAAAAAAGTCAGTTTTCAAAAAACTTAATCCAGAAAACTCAAACCAAACACACTGATTAATTTTTTTTTCTTTATAATAAACAACAATGAAATATTACTAAACTTAAATGTTAAGAGGTCATTTGGATAAATGTAAATTTTAAATTAAAGGATTTGAGATTAAATTTTATACAAATATTGGGGAGTAACTATTTTATAGGTGGATTGGAAAATTTAAAAAGAAGATAAGTTGAGATAGAAATGATATATTTTAGTAGAGAAATTTTATAAAACATACCGCAAAAAAGTATCTATCATATGTCGCAATTATGATCTTCGTGGTCTTTAGTTATAACACATTATAGTGTTAGATATAATTTAGGACTGGTTTAACATGATATAAAAAAGTTAAAAAATCAAAAAGTCGTTAAAAAAATATTAAAAAATTCATACTATTCACCAATTTTTTGGCGGGAAATCCGTCCCAAAAAAAAAAAAAATCAAAACAAGTCAGCATGTGTAGCCACTGCCGCAGCAGCCACAATTTCTCATAAAAGTGCAAAATGTGGCACAATGTAAGCCACACTTACATATAAAAAATAAATAAATAAATAAAAGTGAAAGGAGAGATAAAGTCAGCGCAACTACACTAGTCTAGGACATAAGGGTAATTTTGTAATTTTGCTATTTTATATAATATTTTAATATATATTTTTCGTAAAAAGACAAAAAATTATCTCAAATAACCATATTTTTTTCTCTATTTTTTAGTCCAAAAAGTCAAAAAGTACACTTATTTAGAACACTCCAAACAACCCCTTAATTATAACTTCTTGTGGTTGTTTTTTTTGCTTATGACTATATTTTAAGTAATAGTTAGTTATGACTTATTCTGATATTGGTTATGACTTATTGTAATTTTTTTTATAATTTTTTTATAATTGAAGATGTGTTACTTGATTATAATTTATATAGTGGTCATTTTAGTTACGAATGGAAAGAAACACATGAAGGATAAACTTCACATATCAAATGTAACTAACAATCCAATAAATTTCATATTTTCATTGAAATTAATTATGTTTACATGTCAATAATGATAGATATCACCATTATATTGAAATTTTCATAGATAATAATATGATTTATCATAGTCTCTTTATTTTCAATCAAAATAATCATTATTATTCTCATAATTTTAAAAATGTCATTGGCATTTCACTTTAAATAATATTTTTATAAATTTTTTTATTTAAAATATTTTTTTTATATTTAAAAACAATGAGCAGTGTTTGGTTTGAAGTTGTGCTGTGTGTTAGTATTAACCCAAAAAAAAAAAGTTGAAATGTCAGGCGGACACGTGACCCCCTATACCCTTAAAGCATCTCCAACCATTATTACTATAATGCTAATGTTATTGCTATTGCTATAATTTGGCAATGAATAGTGCTATTTTCCCAAATTATAGCAATAGTACTCCAATGGTCATTTGTTATTTTAGTAAATCTCAACCAACTTTCCCTTCAAGTTTGTAGGTGTTGTTTGGATATAAGTTTTTTTGTGATTTTAGTTTTGTTTATTTTTTGCCTTTTGTGACATTTTTTTACCTGTTTATAAAAAAAATTATATATTTATATTATTCCCAACTAGACAAATATAAAAAATAAAAAATAATGAAAAATTGGAAAAAAAAATTTGTTTGATTAATTCACTCCACCAAAAAACATATCACTACATATTTAATAATTTTTTTTAACTACACAAAAAATAAATAATCATCAATTACCCACCAACAATCATTCATCATTCACCCATCATTTATTCACCAACAACCAACCACCAACAACCATCCATTATTAACCCAACATTTATTCACTAACAACTATTCACCCAACAACCACCCATTATTCATCCACCCATCCAACAACCACCCATTATTCATCCATCCACAATTTTCTCTATAAATATAACACAAGGTTTTCTACAATTTTCATATTCACCTACCTATCATTTTCATATCTTCTAAACTCTCTGTACCCACCCAGAAGATTTTCTACAATTTTCATATTCATCCACTCATCCATCCACCTACAATGAACAATTTGACTAAAGCCATATTGAATAGAGATTTTGATGAATCTTCATCATCTGATGATGATATCATCATGATGTAACTGTTCACAGCGCAACAACAAAGATTACGTTAAGCCTAAACCAACAGACCAGACGTGTTGGTTCCACAAGTGGTCGTCGATACATTAATCGTGAGAGGATCAAAGGCGACGAACAGATTTATAGAGATTATTTTGCAGATAATCATGTCTATCCAAAAGAATACTTTCGAAGACGTTTTCGAATGAGGCAGTCATTGTTTGTTAGTATCTTACATGATATTCAACAAGTGAATGAGTACTTTATCCAAACCTGTGATGCCACTGGTGCTCCTGGATTATCCGGTGTTCAGAAGATGACTGTAGCACTTTAGATCCTGTAGTACGGCGTGCTTGCTGATGCTGTAGACGAGTACATTAGAATCGGCGAAAGTACTGCAATTGCCACCTTGAATTTTTTTACTAGATCAATTGTTGCTACCTATTAAGCCGTTTACTTAAGATCCCCAAATGAAGCAGATGTCGGCAGATTATTGCAAGAGGGAGACCAACACGAGTTTCCTGGAATGTTAGGGAGTTTGGATTGTATGCACTGGCATTGGGATAAATGTTCAACTACCCAAACTGATGCTTACACTGGACACTATTACAAACCAACAGTTGTACTGAAGGCAGTTGCCTCTTATAACTTGTGGATTTGGCATGTTTTCTTTGGCATGCCTGGCTCTCTAAATGATATTACTGTTCTTGACAGGTCGCCTTTATTTACTAAATTAACTAGAGGACGTGCCCCTGCTGCCAACTACACCATTAATAATCACACATACACCATGAGATATTATCTTGCTGATGGTATCTATCCTCGTTGGGCAACGATTGTGAAAACAATATCTCAATTTCAAGGCGCAAAGAGACAACAATTTGCGAGGATGCAGGAGGCATGTTGGAAAGATATCGAAAAGGCATTTTGAGTGCTCTAAGCACGATTTAATATTGTCAGAGTTCCAGCTAAAGGTTGGAGTGATGAGGATCTGTACTACATCATAAATATGTGCATTATTTTGCACAATATGATCATAGAAGACGAGCGTGATATTCCAGAAAATGAACGCAATGCAGCACAGCTTGAGACTGATACCAGTAATTTGGGCTGTCAAGTGTCACGCGATTCGAATGAGGAGTATGCTCAATTTATGTTGAATCGGCAGAGGATTAGATCTATTGAAGCCCATAATGTAATTCATAATGATCTAATTGAACACTTGTGGTCCCGAACTGGAGAGTTAGATTAAGTTTGTATTTTATCTTTTTAATGACAGTTAATGTCATTTAATGCCAGTTAATGTCTTTTTATTTTAATAAAATTATCTTCATTTAATGTCTTTTTATTTTATCTTTTTATTCTAATATTACATTGTGAAGTAGAAAATACTCAAAAATAAAAAAAATAACATGAAATTTCATTACAAAATAAAAATTACATTGCAAATAAAGACTAACAATTACATCAAAACATAAATGACATTGCAAATTTTAAAAATACATTATCCCGTAATTATTCATCAGGAGGTAGGGGGAAATAAAAATTTGGGCTACTCACATTTGAGGACCACTTGGTGAAAATCTCATTTTTTCGCATTGTGTAATACGCTTTCATCTAAGGGTCCAAATGAGAAATGTCCGTAGTCATTATTTTATGTTTTTCCTTTTTCATCTCAAAGTCATGTTTTTTCATCTCAAGTTCTTTCATCTTCTGTAGTGCTTGAATCTTTTTTTTTTTTTTTTTTTTTTTTTCTCTCTCTCTCTCTCTCTCTTTCCTCTTTTTTCTTTTCTTTCTTAGCAAGGTGTTGGTTAAATGTCTCCAATTGTATGCTCATTTTTTGGACTTCAATTTCAATGACTTGATTTCTCCGAAATAATTCTTTTGCAGATTTCCTACCCATATGTCTTTTAACCCTTGTAGAGACACTGCCCTCACCAACAATTGGATTGTTACCAACACTTGGACTGTTGTCGTCTTCAAGAGAAATGAGTTATCTATAAGGGAATCAGGGGCTGAATTAGGGGTAAACATTGTATGCATCCTTAACTTTACCGTATTCGTAAGAGTTACATCTTGCCACCTGATATTGTCTTGCAATATTGGCCAACAATGTTCAAAAGCAAAATATTTGTTTTCATCTTTATGGTATAACAGTTTTGCTTGAAACATCTATTTTAAAAAAAAAATAAAAAATGAAACATTATTTAATTACTTAATTTTTATACGATACCAAAATAAGTAACTAAACATAATAACTAAAGACAAAAACTTACTATATCAACTTGAGAAATCCCACTTGGGTGAAGATTTTCGACTTGTGCTAAACACTCCCGAAATTTATTACAACATTTCATGATTATATCCCATCGAAATTGAATAAACACTTGTGTTCTGGATTGATCATTCTGAAGCAAGCAATAATTTTCATAAATTCTCCTCCAAAAGTGAGCATACGATTACGAATTGCAAACAATTGAGTCTTCCGAAATGTGACACCAAGATTTACAAATTGTCATATCTTCTTCAATGGTGAATGATTTTCCTTTCTTTGTTTTTGATGAACCTTCCATAGTGATTGGATGAAAAAACTAAAAAGAAAATAATTTAAGAGGTTTGCTGTGAAATGAAATTCAGAGAAGAGAGGAGAAAAGAAAGATTAAATCTAAATGTTTGTGTGAAATAAAAGTGACATGGAGGGTTTCAATTTATAGAAATTAAAAAAATTTCCGTTTGGGAAAATAGCCGTTTGAAGATAGCTGTTGTAAAAAAAAAAAAAAAAAAAAAAAAAAAAACCAAACAAAGCACAATGGCTCTTTTGATACACTGAGAGGCATCCACCGTCCACGTATAAACATTTAGAATGATCCACCGAGATCCACCATCTTCCTCTCCCTCTCACTTTGTCTTCCTTTTCTCAAACCACTCTCCCTTCTCCTCCATGATCGAAACCCCTCTCTCACTCTCTCAGTCTCTTACTCTGTCTCCTTCTCACTCTCCCACTCTGTCTTCCTCTCTTCAAGCCACTCTCTCTTCTCCTCCATGATCGAAACCCCTCTCTCACTCTGTCTCCTTCTCAGTCTCTCACTCTATCTCCTTCTCACTCTCTCACTCTGTCTTCCCCTTCTCTCTGTTTTCACTATTTCTCTTCCTCTCTCTGTCTTCCCTCCCTCTCCTCAAACCAGTCCCTTCTCTTCCTCCATAATCGAAACGTCTCTCTCTCTATTTCTCTCTCTACCTATGAGGCTCCGATCTGTCTCTCTCTTAGTCTTCACTTCCGATCTGTCTACTCTCTGTCTCTGGTACGATCTCCATCTATATACATACTCATATATATATATATATATATATATGTTTTGATATCTGTCTCCCTCTCAGTCTTCACGTGTTGATTTTTTCTTCATTTTTCTGATTGTTGATGTGGATCTGAGGTGATCGTGATTTTTGAAACTCAATCGGATCTTCAAAGAACTCAAATCTAGCATGTTTTGTTTTTTCAAATTTTCTTAATTATTTATTTTGATTTTTGGTTTAATTTTTTTTCATCCATCAATTTTTGTTCATCCGATCATTTTATTGTGATACTGGATTATCTGATTTGGTTTGGTTTATTGTGAATGCATACCATTTGATTTGGATTGACTAATTTGGTGATAAATGAATTAAAAAAAATTAAAAATTTTAGAGAAATCGAATTTGGATTTGTCAATTTCATTCTGAAATTTGTTTGATTCTGAAAATTGGGTTCCCTACTGTTTCAATTATGTTGTTTTGAACTGAATTTGGTGCCAAATTTTTGTTGATATTTACTAATCTGGCAAGCTTGGGAGATGCTATTTCACTTGTCAAATTTGAGAACAGATATAACATCTGTTATCTTTGACGAGTAAAATAACAGGCCATTGCAAATCTCTTTTTACTGTTCCTATCAAATTTTAACTTTTGCAACTTAAATAGCAATTCCATTTAAGATGCTCTTAATGGCTCCCCTTAGTGGCTCCGCCCCTCGCCGTAAGCACCACGACCCACAGGACGAATCGGAGGGACATACTTTCTGGAAACTTCGAAGAGGTTACCGTACACATTATACTGCACATACCGTCCACGTTGGGTTGGGACTCCTCTGATATTCCCATCAGCTGCTGAAGAAGCAGAGCTCGTTGACTCCATAGATACCCAAATTCCCAAAAACAATAAATAAATAAATAAAAACTCAGAAATTGAGGGAATTGTCGGCGAATTAACCGGAGGAGTAGCTAAATTGATGTCGGAAGGGGGCTGCACTTGAGCAGCTTTTTTTGACATTTCTTTGGTCGTTGCGTGGGAGGTGGGTGGCGGTAAATGGTTGTTTGTGACTTTTCTTTTCTTTTTCTAGACAGAGACCGCAGAAAGAAATAGAGAGAAAAACTTTTTAACTGGAAACTACTATCATTACCCGTGAACTGATCAACCTCTTTTTGGGTGGGCCTGGGGGAAAAATTAAAAAATGATTGATAGTGTAAATTTGAGTTTGTCTAAAGTTTGAGTGGTGTTTTGGGCAGAAAACGAAATTGCGCAAAGATGGAAAGTCTGCAAGGCTTTTATTTGTACCCATCACAAAATTGTTTGTATCTTCTATATTTTTATAATTTTTTTCTCCACTTCACTGTTAAATTATTCTACTAAAAATTATTACTTGGTACACATGGCTGAAAATTATTAGTTAGTATAGCGGCACAACAAAAATAATTTTTAGAGACGAAAACTAATGACGAAAATAAATTTTTTCACGAAATATGTATCTTTTAATGACGAAAATAATATTTCGTCTCTAAATGTATCATATTTAGAGACAAAAATAAAATTTCGTCACCAATCTCAATCATAATAAAAAAAATTAGGTGACGAAATTATTTTTCTTCATTATTTATATTTTTTTTGTCACCGAAGATTTTCCCGCTAATTTTGTTCGGAGGGTACCAAAATTTTGAGACTTTTGGTGACGAAAAAATTGGTCACCAATTATAAAATTATTAATGACGAATATATTTTTGTCACCAATAATTTTTAATATTTTAATATCATTTAGTGACAAAATTATTTTTGTGACCAATATTTTTATCTTTGGTGAAGAAATAATTTTGTCACTAATAAATGATTTAGTTGCTAAATATTTTAGAGGGAAATAAAAATGTATTGGCGTCCACAGAAGCAGATAGACAACAATCGGTTCTTCTTCTTCTTCTCAAACACACACAATAATTTCTCCATCAAACCTGATTCACACACACACACACACCTTATACTTATTCACACACACAGTTTCCTCACTGCCGCTGCTACCATTTCATCGATTCACACACATTGCCGCTGTGCCGATCGGCTCACCACCGACAGCCTTTCCTCACCGCCGCCGTTGGTTTCTCCTTCCCTTGCTGCCGATCGTTAGCCCCTCATTTCCTCACCGTTGCTGCTGTGCCGATCGGCTCACCACCACCGCTGTTACTCTCTCTCTCTCTCTCTCTCTCTCTCTCTCTCTCTCTCTCTCTCTCTCTCTCTCCATGGCAAGAAACAAGAGAGCTCTATTTTTGGATCACACTCACATCGACTATCAAAGAGGGGAGATTTGAAGACAACAGACGATACTAACATCAATCGAGGTTTCCTCCTCCACGATGGCCATTGTTGTCTATCCTTCAATTTCTAAGGTTTTTCTATGTAAGCCCTGTGTTTATCGCTTTTTAGTTCTATTTTTCTATTTCTCTCATTACTTTTCACTTGCCCTGATCTTTCCACAGTCAGGAATTTTCACAATTCATTGGATGTTTATTCTTTGGTTATTGTAAGTATTTGAATTTGAATTTTGGGTATATTATATTTCTTAGCGCCAGACAAATTTCAGATGGGTTTTTTTGAATTCTTGTAATGATTACTAAATTCACACGTTAGTGATATATCTTGATGATAATGATAGAGTATTGAATACTTTATTATTTTATAATTTGGTGATAATGACAAATTTGCAGTTTTATAAGAAGAATTGGAGATGATTTTGGGTTAATTTTTATTAGTAGTTTCTCTTACACTATCTTTGGATTGAAAGTTTTTGAGAAACGAAGGATAGGTGGGGAAAATGGTCGATATTTATTATTCACTATGTTTGGATTGTTTTTAAGGAGGGAAGAGAAACTACATAGAGAGGAGGGAAATTGAGGTTTTGATTGAGATAATTTTTTACTCTAAAGTATACCCCTTAGTTTGTGAGTTGTTAAAACTTATTTTCGTTTTTCATTCAGTTCATGCACATACCTTTCTTTTATAATTATTGTCACGACCCAAACCCGGTACCCAAAGGCTCAGCGTCGTAACAAGATAAAATAAAATAATTCAAATAATTTTGTAGTCGCAGCGCAAGCGGATAAATTAAATAAAATAATTGGGTACCAACTGCTTATTTAAAAGGAAACAAAACATAGTCATTTGAATTTTATTGTATTACAAGAGTTCAAAACAAAACAGATAGAAATAAAAAAAGATTTAAAAAAAAACAACACAGCAATTCATTTTCCATCTTGATCTCGCTAAACCTCGTCACCTGAAAGGGTAACAGCTATAAGCACATAGCAGAGTAAGAAATATTATACTGTGAGTATAGGGGCACAAAATAGCCATGGATAATTATTTAAGTTAAAACATTAACATAATTTGAGTTGAATACACAAATTAATTAAGTGCCAGAAACTGAAATAATTAATTATAATCATGGTACATTACAGAACAGAACATGGGTCACTAAGTGACAATCACTACAGGGGTCAATGGATCCATGACAAACAGGGGATCACAAAGTGGTCAAACAGGGGCCAATGGTTATTTAAGTCTCCCAAGGCATGGGACTCCCGTGGTGGTACTTATAGAAAATAATTGTTTACAAGATCATGGTCAAATATTCTTTAAAATTTAAACAAACATATCCATGGGTTTCATTTTAAACAAATAAAGTTCCGAAAATAATCCACGTAATTGAAATATTAACCTAACCATAAAAAATAATTTATATCAAATAAATTGTGGTAACTCAAAACATTCATAAAATATATTATGGTAACTTAAGACATGTAGAAAACATATTATACTGACTCAAGGTATAATAAAACTCACCTTAAGATTGACTCTTAGCTTTTGGTTTTGCTACTACAATTCCCCACCTTTCAGAGCTCACTGATATACTAAGAATGCTTTGGTTTTCTTGTTGAAACTCAGTCCATTACTTCCCTATTTATAGGCAATAACTTGTATCATTCATCAACATGCTTTGCTAGGTTCGGCCACTTGTTAAACATGTGTCCACTTGCTCTTCCCTATATGACTAATACGTGGCAGTTGGTGAAACACTTAGTCACTTAGTCACCATCCTATGCATTAGGATGGTGACAAATCATCTTTTTTTTTTTTTTCCGTAAAATCAAATCTAAAGATTATGATTCCTTTTATGAGTCCTAAAATTACTTATGATTATACATTAGGTTCACGTCTATAAACCTTACTACTAAACTATAAAACATCACTTACCACTTACTAAAATATTTAATGTGTGGTGTCTTACAAACAATTTAATTGATAACTTCCT
Source organism: Camellia granthamiana (assembly GCA_036172215.1). NCBI lineage: Eukaryota > Viridiplantae > Streptophyta > Magnoliopsida > Ericales > Theaceae > Camellia > Camellia granthamiana. Next base: position 97,241,722 of record CM069904.1, on the reverse strand, counting down.
AATTTCCTATTTATTTATTATTATTTATTATTTAATTGATTTATTTATTTTAGAGTTCTATTTATTGCAAATTTTAAAAGAAAAAATTTCGGGTGTCACAATTATTGTCTAACCAAACAAGAAGGAAAGGACACCCTCCCATAGGATACCCCAATGACTTGGGTCACATTCCCTTAATAAAAATACTCAAGTTCAAGCCTCCTTAGCTTATCTATTAAAAAAATGTTACTATAAAAGGGTTAGCTATTACCTACTTAAACAAGAGGAGGGATATCTCCCACTCCTTCCATTTCTCCTCCTATGTGTTAGATTTTGTGTAAAACTTATGTGATATTCATTGACATCAACAATATATTTTTATGACACTTACAAGCTTGCACTATTTATTTATTTTTTTTTTTCGAGATGGGTTGAGGTCAGTTTGGAAAAATGATTGCTCTATTTGTATTTTGGTTAGTTTTTCTCATCAACATTGCATTAATCACTGTTGTAGGGTTGAGTGCCACTGAAGAAGTGAAAATGACTTCAATGGTTGATGACATAAATGCTTATTCTTACTTGTACCTTGCAGAATTGCCATCTAGAAAGTTTGTCTTCAAATGGTAGGCATTTTATGCAACTAACAGAAATGTATTTTATTCTTAAATGCTCACTGTTATTAAAGTTGACGAGCAACGATTTTACTTCACATGAATGGTTTATGTGTAGCCTATAGGGTGAGTTGACAATCCTCCATAACTTTGTCATTATAGGATAGAGGTGCTAAATTTTCAAACATCTAAATTTACATTGTTTAAAATTATGTCAGATTGTTCTAGAGTCCCAATTATTTAAAAGTTTAATTTATTGTGAAATGGGTCCAACAATGCATATCAACAATCTTGACCCATGAACAGAGAAAGGAAGAGAGAGATTATGTGAGAAGATCTAGAGTTTCTTTGAAATTTAATTCTAGGATTTCATTTGTGGTTGTCTATTTCTTTCCTTTATATGAGCTTTCTATGTGAAATGTCCTTTTGTAGGTTCTAGTTGGGTTTAATTTGTATGTTGGGAAAATTTCAATTCAGTGCAAGGTTTAAAAAAAAAAAAAGAAAGATTCATTCAATTCTTTTTGCCTCTGTTTTTTAATTTATTTGTGGGGTAGGGGAAGTTTTAATTACTTTATCTAATGGATAAATTTGATGTTGGTTACTTTAATTTCAATGGTACAGTTTGTAGTTCTCTAATATTCCTTCATATTAGTCTTTTATATAAAAAGAAAACTCAACAATTTCTGTACAAAACTTTACAGAATGGAATTTGGAGTTTAGAATAAATTTGCTCACCTAGGGAGTAGAACTTCTTAACAGGCTCTTGGAATTACTGGTCAATGCACTACCTCTGCTCATAGGCAATGAAGATAAACTGATATGGGAAGCAGACCCTTCAGGTATGAATCAAATCTATTAGTGGTTTATTACAGTGGTGGAAAGGTTTCAGCTATAGTATCAAGTGCAGAAAATGAGAAAGAAAAATTTGGGAAGTAGTTCCTTTTGCAGCAATGTAGTCATTTTGGAAAATTATGAATGCTTGGAAATTCAATGGGACCCAAGTAAACTAAGATTCCATTACCAAAATTATAAACCTAAGAGTGGATATTATTCAAGTGTAGAGACCATATATCTCATCATACACCATAGCAAACTCACTGACTCTTGGAACTAAAATCCATATTCTATCTTTCACTCCTCCAAGTATGCTGACATGCACATAAGTGATAATCAAATATTAATAATTTTAGCTCCCCACTATTTTGGGGGTTGCAACACAAATCATGTTATGTCACATGGGTATTATGCTATTTTTCACTGCTTATACATGATAACTTCCTGCTTATTCAACTTAAAATTCTATCACTAGTAGTAGTTAACTTAAAAGACACTACCATATACTTGGTAGGTTTGAACATCACTTACGATTCTTTGATTGAAACTTTCATCTTTGATGAATTTTATTTTTTTTATTCGGGAGCCAAAATTGTGTAACAGTCACGAGAAGGCCTGGGGAACACCTCAAACACCTCGGAAGAGACCAATGTAAGTTGTGGAAACTTACGGAACTAGCACAGGACTCCCGACTCGAAAACTAAGTCGAAAAATGCATTTTTCTAACACTTAAGCTTGAAAATAGGCCGTAGGGGGCCAAAATCGTGTAACAGTCACGAGAAGGCCCAGGAAACACCTCAAACACCTCGGGAGAGACCAATGTGAGTTGTGAAAACTTACAAAATTAGCACGGGACTCCTGGTTTGAAAACTAAGTCTAAAAATGCATTTTTTCCAACTCTTAAGCTTGAAAATAGGCCATCGGGGGGCCAAAATCGTTAAACAACTCTAAAAAGGCCCGGGAACACCTCAATCACCTCGGAAGTAATTTTTGTAACTTGTGTAAACTTACGGAACTAACACGGGACTCCCGTTTTGAAAACTAAGTCCAAAAATAAAATTTTCCAATAGTTAAGCTTGTAAATAGGTCATCGGGGGCCAAAATCGTGTAACAGGCACGGGAATGCTCGCGGAACACCTCAAACACTTCGGGAGGGACCAATGTAAGTTGTAGAAACTTACGGAACTAGTACTGAACTCCTGATTTGAAAACTAAGTCGAAAAATGCATGTTAAATTGTATATTTAATTGATAAGATAATAATTGTCTAACTTGCATTCTTTTTTCTTTTTTTTTGTGTTTCATTTTTTTGCAGATTGGAGATTTGATATGGACATGTTTGGTAATTTGGAGAGCAGAAGCTAGCTCATTTTGTGTTTTTGTTCATATTTCCTTACATGTATTTTGGTTGCGTTGTAAATTTTATATTTTTGTTGGTATTACAGGAGATGTTGGTAATCCGCACTTGATATTTTATTTTTGTTGCTATTAGTAGACATGTTTTTTGTGGATATTAGGAGACGTGTTTGGTAATCCGCATGCGGTTGATATTATATTTTTTTGGACATTAGAAGACATGTCTATAATCCGCATGCAGTTCATATTATATTTTTGTGGATAGTGCTGAAATTCAATTATGATGTTTATGAAAATGAAGAGATTTTTGTATTGATTTGTTATAGATATTTTATTCAACAGGTTATTGAATAGGCCATCGGACAGGTTATTGCATAGGTTATTGAGCAGGTTATTGAAATGCGCAGGGAATTTTTACTGAAAAGAAAAAATTTAATATGAAAATAGTACCCCCCTTTTAAAATTTTTTAATTTTTATTAGCGACGAAATGAAAAATGTTGCTATTAGTTTTCAAAAAACATGACGAATAATTTTGTCACATTTGTTGAATATTTCGTCGCTAAATTAAAATATTTGGTGACAAAATGTTTTTTGTCATTGAATAATTTTATTTTCTGTTCATTTTAATGACGAATTTTTTTGTTACCTTAATCCATATCATTGGTGAGGAAAACTTTCATCACTAAAATATATTTGGTGACAAAATATTTCGTCGCAAAAAACAATTAAAATAAAATATTATTTAATTTTGGTGATGAAGTTGATGTTTTAGAAGACGAAAAATTCAACATTTAGAGACGAAACATTTCGTCGCAAAAAATGAAAAATAGGCGACGAAACTGTTTTTCGTCACCAGGTACTTTCAACGACAACGTATAGGTCACGAACGTGGTGACAAATTTTTTTCGTCGTAGATCACTTTAGTAACGAAAATTTGATATTTGGAGACAAAATCATTCTGTCACCAAAGGTCTTTTTTATTGTAGTGACACGTGATTATGCTCTGACCAATCACAAATTTTCTTGTCCCTTCACGTTTTCTATCACCTAACACAAAATCGTGAGTTCTATTATCTCTACCAATCAAAGCCTATGTGATTGTTCAAAAAAAAAAAAAAAAAATCAAAGCATATGTGGAGCACCACGTGACGATACCGCATGACCAATCAATAACTTCTCTATATTGGCGTGGTTGCTTTTTTTTTTCAAATTATTTATTTATTTATTTGTAAGAAGCTTTTTTTTTTTTTTTAATATCTAAGGAAGGTTCTATTTACCCACACTAATTATTTTAATTCATATTATTTTTTTCAAATTATTTTTATTATCATTGTATCTCTCAAATAAATTACCATGTAAGACAAGAACTACACATTTTTTTGTCTAACTATGGCCCTTACGAGCAGGGATGGAACTAGGAGAGGACTATGGGGGGCCATGACCCCCATGTTTTTGTGAAAAATACTGTTTGTCATAACACTTTAAAAATATATATGTCATTTTATACATAAAATGGCCCCCTAGTATAGGAAAATGCATATCTTATTATTCTCCCATCTTGCCTTCTTTTTCTATTTTGCACTAAAAAAAATTTCTTCATCCTATTAGAAATTGCTTTTATGGTATTTAATTTTTTTTCTATATATATATAATTTATATATCATATTGTACATACATATGTGTTTGTGTATTTGGTGATTTTTTTTTTCTGGCCCCTCCGATAATGAAATCCTGGTTTCGTCCCTGCTTACGAGGAATGGCAAAAGAGATTGCCTAGGCCTTCATATTTTAACAAAATTTAGAGAATTTCAACTATAAATGAATATAATATCATGTTATTTCGAGTTTGTGTGATAATTATTTCAATACTAACTGAATCTATTAGTTTTCATGTTATTATATTATGCCACTTTCAATTCATGTCCGATTAATAGTTAAAAGTATCAAATGTATGATCAGATTATAAAAAATAAATTCACAATTTAAATTTCATAAAACTAATCTCTACTAAATAAAATTATTCACAAAATATTTTAATTTCAATTCAATTGCAATTTCTTTTTTTTTAAAAATAAACCTTATTATTATTATTATTATTATTATTATTATTTTACTTTCCTTTGCTCATAATTTTGTCAAGAATTTTTTTGATTTTTTTTTTTTTTTTGGGTGTTATTGTGATGTGCAGCAGTGGGCAACTTCAATTACATCTATAGGTCGTTTGGTGAGCTTTTGATGGTGGGCCTATGGGTTTACTAGTATTCAGGTTTCGTTTGAAAAGTTGCGTTTATAGTAAAAAAAAAATCACTACACCTTCTGTCTAACTAGGGCCCCTTATAAGGGACGATAAAAGAGATAGCCTGGACTTTCACATTTTAACCAAATTTAGAAAATCTCCACTATAAATGGATATCATATTATGTTATTTCAAGTTCATATTATAATTATCTCAATACTAATTGAATTTATTAATTTTCATGTTATCGTGTTGTGTCATTTTCAATTCATGTCCGATTAATAGTTAAAAGTACTAAATATATGATGAGATTATAAAAAAAAATTCACAATTTCAATTTCGTAAAACTAATCTCTACTAAATAAAATTATTTATAAAATATTTTAATTCAACACAATTGCAATTTCTTTTTGTAAAAAAGAAAAAAAAATTATTATTATTATTATTATTATTATTATTATTTTACTTTCCTTTGCTCATAATTTTGTTATGAGTTATTTGAGGGGGGTTTTTTTTCTCGGTGTGGGCAACTTCAATTACGTCTAGGTGGTTTGGTGAGCTTTTGATGATGGGCCTATGGGTCTACTAGTTCTCAGGTTTCATTCGGAAGGTTGGGTTTATAGTATAAAAAAAAAAATCACTATAAATTATTATATTATTCTTTTTATTTTTTTACACATATTTTTATAAAAAATTAACAAAAATAATCAATTCCTAAATGAAGCCTTAATATGTTATAGGTATAGTTGGAGTTCTAAATTTGATAGCTAAAAGGTTTACCATGTCATAACTCAATTTAAAATCATTGGCTTTTTTGAGAGGAGGGGAGGGGGATGAATTCACATATTTAGGAACAGAATGTACAGCTTTAAGGCACGTTGAACGTTTTCTATATGGTAGAATTTGCCTGCACTCGTAAGAGTTTGCTAAGGATTCCTAACAAATCGCCTTCAGTATACAACAACACCATATAGATAGCAATTTTTGAGATTTTCTTAAAACTTTTTTAAAAATAAAAATTATGTTACTGAATATGAAATGGGGAGGAAAAAGATGAGAAAACATTTTTGTAATAACCAAAAGGTTGTGTCAGTTAAGACTTAGAATTTGTAGCCCCCCCCCTCCCCCGGCGGGCGGAGGAAATTACCTATTAGAGAAATTTTTAAAAATAAAAGCATGAAAAAAATTATAATTTTATTTTTTAATATTTAAATAATTATTCAAACCTCCACTGAAATATAATTTCCCCTTTTTTTTTTGCTTCAATAAAGATTTTTTTTACTAATTGATACGTACATAATTAAGATGTGCAAGTCAATTTAGGGCTCGATAAATAATTTTAATTCACTTCTTTCAACTATAGCATCACTCGAAATGGGGCTACTAATATATATACAATTAGTGAGGACCCAGTTGACAGATCAACTCATAAGACCCACAACTCAGTGAAATTGAAACCCACCACCACTAGTGGCCCAAGACAAAGATCTTCTATAAAAGGTCAAGATGTGGACTATAAACCCTAAACTCAAACTCTAACTCTCTCTCTCTCTCTCTAAGTCTACACATCTGATGAATACATCAGAAGGTCTTTAGCCCGCACTACACTGATAGCTCAAAGACTTAGTTCACCTTCTCTTACAAGTTATCTGATCAAATCGGAACCATTCAAATCTAATTATTATCACTAATAAAAAAATTAGTATTAAAATATCAAAATAAAACTAAGTAAAGAAACAAATAAAAAATGGTTTATTACCATAAAAATATCGTCAAGCGGTTACTTAACTATAAATTGTGTATACTAAGGTCAAGTTTGGAAAGATAAGAAAAAGTCAAAAAGTTATTTAAAAAGTTAAAAAGTTAACACTATTCACCAAAAGTCAACAATTACGGCTGCACAACTCTCAATTCTAATTTTCCTCTACAAACTAATTTTTATAATTTTTTAATACACATTTTTCCATAAAAAATCAAAAAGTTAACCCAAACATCCATATTTTTTTCCTCAATTTTTTAGTCCAAAAAAATAAAAAGTGCACTTATTTAGGACACCCTAAACAACTCCTAAAATCACTAAAGTATGTAAATTAACGTCTATGTCCCTAAATATTTAATTCAAACCTATTTAATCTTAAAAATATTATAAAATAAAATATAAGCTCATAAATATTATAAATTAGTAAAACATCATATTAGTTAAAGTTTTATTTCAAAAAAATCTTAAATTTTTATTATTTCTTTAAAAAGTTGGCATAAGTTCTTGTGGTGAATTTTCTTTATAAGAGTAGGGCTAATTATCTATAATATTTTCGTACTTATCTTTTACGATAGCTATTTGCTTGTCTTTGTATAGTATATATATGTCAGAATTCGTTTATAAAATCTAAATGATTTCTTTAATTTTTTTGTTAAGTTCTTTTTATAACTTAATTATTGTATTTTTTATTTTTTTTAGTGAAGCATTTTATTTAAATTATCTAATTTTACTTTTTTATTATATCTAATACTTATACAATTTTATTAGCATGACTGACAAACCAGACTCCGATACTAATTTAAACACACAATGAAACAAAATATTTTTTAAAGATAAAATAGAAATTTAAGATTTCTAGAATAAAATCTTAAGTACGCAGTATCTTATACTAAATTATAATACTTATAGGTTTATATTTTATTTTTGTAATTCTTTTAGGGACTAATATGTTTTAATTTGTATACTTTAGGAATTTAATAAATTCAATCAATAATTTAAGAAATAAATAGATAATTTAATGATAATTTAAGAGTAGAAAATGAAAAAAAAAAAAAAAAAAAAAATTTCTTGGTAAAGAAACATGCAATAAGGCATGTCAACATACTTTTTAAAATAGCATAAACACATCTACTATTGGAAGTCAGGGTTTTGACCATTTGAACACTGCTGTGCCTTGCAGACCATTTCTTCAACAGAGTTCCCCTATTTAGGCCGCGTTTGGCAAGTGCCTTTTTTAGTTAAAAAATTAAAAAGTTGTTAAAAAATTAAAAAAGTTAACAATTCATATTAAAAAGTAAAAAATTTCATTTTCTCTCTATTTTTCACACATATTTTCGTAAAAAGTCAAAAAGTCATCCCAAACATACTAATTATTTTTACATCACATTTTACTAAAAAATCAAAAAATTACTAAAAAAATATGTTCCCAATCGAGGCCTTAGAGTGGGGGTTGGGCCCTTCTCAAACTATTTGAGTATGATGACATTCACATACAATACAGATTGTTTTTTTTTTTTTTTTTTATAGTTTTAAAAATTATAAAAATTTTATTGTCAGATTTTTTTTTTTATTTTCTAGAATTAACCCAAAAAAAAAAAAAAAATTTAACTATCTTTCTATACAACAATAACATTATATGAATTGTTAATTAAAATATATGTATGACATCATTAAAAGCTGTCAACTAACTTGATAATTTATCAATAAAATGAGTCATTAGTTATGTGATTATAAATTTAAAGAGATGAAATGTAATTTTTAAAATTATAAAAAATAATTTATATTTTAAACAACTTTTAAAAATATATTTATAAATTACCCTCTATATGTGATGACGATGGATGTGCTAAACCACCTCTAATTGATAGATGTGCTAAACCACCTCTAGTTACGCCAAAATCCCCCAAATAAGTTATTTAAATAATGGTCAGTTTTGAAAACTTGGTTAAACGTCAATTTGATTTTTAATCTATTTTGGTTACATTACCTTTTTATTTATATATATATATTTTTAACAAAAGTAAAAAAAGTTTAAAAAAAAAAATAAAATAACTTTTAATCTACTTTTCAAAGCAATGTCTTCGTTGAAATGACATTTTCTTCACATTGTTAGAAGTTTGGGCTACTTGTTGATTATCTTGGGTGATTTTATTTGCATCTAAATAGTAATTTAATACGTTCAATTAAAATTTCTTATTATATCATAATATAAATTTACTAACAAGGATGATACACATTAAACTTTAAATAAAATAATTTTTTTTCTCATGATACACCCTAATCACTCATACGTTTTCTTCATATTCAAGTCTTTTCATATTCTTCTCCAAATTTTAATTATTTTCTTTCTATTTTCTTTCTCATTTCAAAACCCCGATCTACCTCACTAAAACTCGCTATTATCATCAATATCATTGTTTCTTATTGTGTTATTACTTGCAAATAGAATAAAATTTGAACAAAATCAAATAATAGATAAGAATAATAATTAAAATTATTTTTTGAAACAATCTATTAAAGATGAGATAAGTATTCACATAACTATTAAAGTATAATTTTTTATTTCTATATATGTATATATTTATGTAAAAACATGTAACTTGAGAATCATATTACCCATAACCAGTCTTAAAGGTGATTTGCGATGATTTAAATAAGTGTACTTTTTGACTTTTTATGAAATATGAATTGAGTATGGATTAGTTTTGAAATGATATGATAGAGAGATAATGTGACTTAAATAGAATAATGTAATTAAAATAGGATAATGACTTTTTAACTTTTTAATTTTTTAACTTTTTTAAGTTATGACAAATAAAACCTTATAATCAAGAAGTTTAAACCAAAAAAAAAAAAGAATAATGCTTGGGACCCCCTTTTGGGGGTCACCCCCTCACCCCCCCTTTGCCACGTGACGGGGGGTGATTGGAGGAGCAGGAAAAAAAAGAAAAAGAAAAAGAAAAAGTAACCAATAAGAGAGAGAGGGGGTCAAAGAGGGTGGGGGAAAAGGGGGATGAATCATTGTTGAAAAAAAAAATCCCAGAAAACACAGGCATACCTCCACTAAAGGTGTACTCACTCACTCTCTCTCTCTCTCTCTCTCTCTCCATATTATTTGTACTCATTTATGTCTATATATATACATCATCGTTTGCAGCCCAATTTGATTTGAAAGATGTGAAAATGTTCGTTTTTGGAAAGAACTTTTTTTAGTTTAATTTTTTTTTTTTTTTTTGTGACTAACTTTACTTGGTTAAATTAATTTGTTTGGAAAGAATTTTTTAATTTTTATGACTTTTTTTATTTTTTTATGAAAAAAAAAGTGAAATGGTTATGATTTAAGGACTGGTTTGACATCTTTGAAAAAAGTTAAAAAGTCAAAAAGTCACTATCCTATTTAAGTCACATCACTTCTCTAACACATCACTTCAAACCCAACTCAAACTCAACCCATATTTCATAAAAAGTCAAAAAGTACACTTATTTAGATCATCCCAAATAAATGTAATATTTTATCTTAGGGCCATGCTACCGACCCCCAGTGGGGTGACCCCCACTAACAACCCCCAGTGAAGTGTCAGCTCCTCATTGGCTGAAAAAAAAAAAAAAAAAAGGAAAACAGTTTTTGGGCCAATGAAAAACGACCCCCAGTGACCCCCACTGGGGGTCTTAGGCATTTTTCTTTATCTTATTGACTTATTTAACTTATTTTATTTTTTTTAGTACTTTTTTAGTCCCAATCCACTCTAAACCAACTTGCCAAACGGCAGCAAAGTTGCAATCTTGATTTTATTTTATTTTATTTTTTTATTTGTTTGATTTTAATAAAGATGCACCCTAAGTTTTTGAGGAACAAAGGTATGCTAGCAAGTATAACAAGAAGAATGGCGAGTCTGCCACTGAGGAGGAGTAAATTAGAGATTGAGATATGTTTTTGTTGAATTACAAACAGTTTTGTTTGATTTAATTATGTTTTACTATGATACTCTTTTATTAGCTTAATTTTTTTACTAACTTTTTGATTGATTATGAAGCAACAATGGTTGTCAATTCAAGATTTTTAATTTACAAGAAAGGTAATTTGTAAAAAGTTATATGGTGCATTAAGAGTAAATTATAACTCTAAATAATTTAATAGAGAGTATTGAAAAATCGAGCGTACTGAATAATTTTTTGGATGCAAATGACTTTGTTTGGTTTTGATTTTCAGAAAACAGTTTTTAGAAATTTTTATTTTTTTATTTTTCGTATTTTAATGTTTCAATGAATATTTTTAATATTTTAAGCAATTTTTCAAATTTTTAGACACACCTAACATAAATACACTTAAACATTATAATATTTGTGAAAAAAATCTTTAAAAAATAAATACCAAAAAATAAAAAAATAAAAAATAAAAAATAAGTACATTTTTTATAATTTTTTGTATTTATTATTTTTTCATAAATATTTTACTATTTAGATATATCTAATTAAGGTACATCTAAAAAAGTAAAAAAAAAATACTTAAAATTTAAAAAATATTCACTAAAAATAAAAATAAAAAATAAAAAATGAAAAGCTCAATTTTCAAAAAAAAAACTAAAAGCAAACGCACTGAATAAAATCCCCCATCATTCTTGGGCCTCTGGCTGCTTGAAATTGGTCACATTGGGCCAAGTTTTTACAAATTATTTTCAGATGAACTTTTGTTCTTTGAATTTTTTTTTCATATTTTAATAATTTTTTTACCATTCTAGATAGATTAAGGTTAGATGCATGTAAAATGTAAAAAAGTTCAACTAAAATATATAAAATAAAATAAAATAAAAAGTTTATTAAAAAACAAACCAAAACTTGAATAAAAATATACATAGATTTTTGTTTGGCTTTAATGATTTTTTAATATTTTTAGTCAACTTATTTTATTTTTTTAGAATTCCGCCGGGGTTGTTAACAACTCCGCCGGTCCCAAATCCGGGTTAAGGATGAGGGTTGTGTGTTAGGTAGCCGATAGTCAACACGTAAAAAAAATCGTTCAGATCCCTTATGAAAATGAATCCTACTTTGAATCGTTTAAATGCTAGGTCGTTACCCTCAAGTGATGCGTTGCGTCTGCCTTCGGATGTTTCAAAAAGTGAGTAAAGGACGCTGCATCGACGCCTGGGTGCGGTGAAAAATGGGCAAATATTCTTGTGTTTTTCTGGACGAGCGCGGGTAAAGAAGCTAGTTTAAGACTACAGGTTTAGGATAGCAACTTGGAATATAGGAATCTTAACTGGTAAGACAATGAAATTGGTAGATGTTCTGATTAGGAGGAGAGTTAGTATAGCTTGCGTACAAGAAACTAAGTAGGCGGGTGAGAAAGCTAGGAAAATTGAGGATATCTGGTTTTAATTGTATTATAGTGGTAAGGACAGATGTAGGAATGGTGTAGGAATCATAATTGCCTAGGGTCTGGTGGAGAATGTAGTGGCGGTCATTAGGAAAGGAGATGGGATTATGTTAGTTAAACTAGTTATTGGAGGGAATATAGTGAACGTTATTAGTGCATACGCCCCTCAAGTAGGATTAGATGATCAGACTAAAAGGGATTTTTGGGAGAGCAAATGGATGAGATTTTATAGGAGATACCGTAGGAGAGAACTTAATTATAGGTGGAGATTTTAATGGCCATGTAGGCATAGATAAATTAGGCTGTGAAATGGTGCATGGTGGATACGGTTTTAGTAACAGAAATGAGGCTGGAGAAAGTATCTTAGATTTTTCATTGGCTTTTGACTTGGTGGTGGCCAATACTATGTATAAAAAGAGGGAGGAGCATTTGATAACTTTTAAGAGTAGGTCAGTTAAGAGCCAAATAGATTACTTCTTAGTGAGAAAAGTGGACCGCCTAAAATGTAATGATTGTAAGGTGATTCTTGGAGAGAGCCTGACCTATCAACATAAGATTTTGGTACTAGATTTATATTTTAGAGGGCAATACCAAGCTAAGAAGGACGGTGGGTGTCGTAGGATGAGATGGTGGGACTTAAAAAGGGATAAACTAGAAATATTTAAGAATAGAATGGATAAGGAAGGTACTTGGGACTTGGAAGATGATGCTAACACTATGTGGAGTTGATGACCAACTATATGAGGAGAATCTCAAGGGAAGTGCTTAAAGAGTCGAAAGGGACGGGACCCAGCTCTAGGGAAACTTAGTGGTAGAGGGAAGAGGTTCAAGCGGTAGTTAAGGCAAAAAAAAAAAAGTGTTTTAAAACATGGTAGAAGGATAGAACTGAAGAAAACCTTAAGAGCTATATATTGGCTAATAAGGAGGTCAAAAAAGCAGTGAGAGAGGTGAAGTTGAAAGCTTATGATGACCTATACACTAGACTAGATAGTAAAGAGGGAGAGAAGAGGGTATACAAATTTGCTAAGATACGGGAGAGGAAAACAAGAGATTTTAATCAAGTTAAGTGCATCAAGAGTGATGATTCTAAGGTATTGGTGAATGATGAAGAGATTAAGGAAAGATAGAAGAACTATTTCAAGAAACTATTAAAGGATGAACATGGAGGTATGGCAATAAGGAAAGAAATGGCTAGTAATATGATAAACTAAGGGTATAGGTTTTATCGCAGGATTAGGAACTTTGAAGTAGAGATTGCACTTAAGAAGATGAAATCAAATAAGGCTTTAAGACCCGATGATATACCTATTGAAGTTTGGAAGTGCTTGGATAAAAAGGAGGTTGTTTGGTTGACTAGGTTGTTTAGCAAAATTTTGTTGACTAGGAACATGCCAGATGAGTGAAGGAAGAGTATTTTAGTGCCAATATATAAGAATAAAAGAGATGTCCAGAATTGTAACAACTATAGATAAATCAAGCTAATGTGTCATATAATGAAAGTGTGTGAGAGGGTGATAGAACGGCGATTGCGAGATATAACAGAGGTTTCAGAGAATCAATTTGGGTTTATGCCCGACAGGTCAACAATGGAAGCGATTTATCTTTTGAGGAAAGTAATAGAAAAGTATAGAGAAAAGAAAAGAGATATTTATATGGTGTTTATTGATCTTGAGAAAACATATAATAGAGTGCCCTAAGATATAATATGGTGGGTGTTAGAGAGAAAAATGGGTGACAAAAGGTTACATTGATGTGATTAGGGACATGTATGAAGGGGTGGTGACCACTATTAGATCGCCTACTAGAGAGACAAATGAATTTCCTATCACTGTTGGGTTACACCAAGGATCTACCTTAAGCCCTTATCTTTTTACTTTAGTTATGGATGAGTTGACGAGAAATATTCAAGATGACGTGCCATGGTGTATACTTTTTGCAGACGATATCGTGCTAATGGATGAAACTAGAGAAGGAATTAACACGAAGTTGGAGATTTGGAGAAAAGCTCTTGAATCTAAAGGATTCCGGATAAGTAGAACAAAGACAGAGTACATGGAGTGTAAATTTAGTAACAGTAACAATGAAAGAAGATGAGAAGTAAAGATTGAGAATCAAGAACTGCCTAAGAGTGAACATTTTCGTTATTTAGGGTCGATTATCACAATAGCCAGGGAGATTAATGCGGATGCGGCCCATAGGATTAAGGCAGGATGGTGTAAGTGGAGAAATGCGTCTGGGGTATGTAGACACCCCATTTTTTACCGACCTTAAGACTTAGACGTCATCGTTTGTGCACTCGATGATTATGTTTATTTGTGCTTGTTTTGAGCGCCCGAAGTTCTCGGCAGAACACCTTGTCTTTGAGCCTCTGAACCCCTTTTGTTTTGTGCTTGGTTTTGGGCCAAACCTTGGTGCCTCTTGCCTGGAAGGGGGAGGGGCCTTGTCGGCCACTTTTTGGCCTTGTCGGCCACTTTTCCCTCTTGTCAACCACTTGAAATGGTCGGTCGACTAGTTGAGGTGGTCGGTCGGTCACTTAAAGTGGCCGACGGCCATTTTTCTCCTTTTTCAGATATTTCTTTGCCAGTTGTGCCAGCTGTTGTTCACTGAAGGCCATCTCCGTACACATGTATGGAGGGATGAATACAAGCCTTTAGCTTGATTTTCTATATATAGGGGGGTCTCTCCCCCATTTTGAGAGGTTGGATATTTTGAGCAAATTTCTTCCTCTCTCTAGAATTCTCTCTCTCTCCTTTTGTTTTATGCTTGATAGTTAGAATTCTCTACACATTTGCACACTAGCCCTTAACCAAATTAGACCACCTTGGAGCTGAGTCCTCTTGGAACCTATTTTGGGATGTTGGAAGGTTGTTTGAGCCTAAGAGAGTGGCTGTTTTGTGCTGTGCTTCAAAGGTATAAGGTTTACCTCATTTAAGCTCTTTGTACATACTTGCTTTGCCATCTCTTTATACTGTTTTGGGCCTAGTTTTCAACTACAAAAAGTTCTGATTTTTGGGCCTTAACATGTTGGTTTGAAGCCATTTTGTGCTAAGGGGTTGTCTACCCTTCTTGTTGCTTATTTGTGTGAGCCTTTGCACCATCTTTTAGCATGTTAAAATCAAACTTTTTTGGGCCTTTAAACCACTGAAATTCAAAGTTATTTCAGTGGTAAAAAGCATGTTTTGAAGTCCAAAAATGAAGGGGTTAGCCTCCACTCCTTGTGTCTGACTTCCATGCCTAGTTTGCATCACATGGTAGTATGTTTTTGTAGCTTAACTTAGCTTATTTCCAGGATGTGTTTGCCTCTGTTTTGGCATGATTTAGCTGTGTTTTAGGCTGTTTTGGTCATGTGGGCTTTGTTTTGTATAGTTGTAGTGCAAATGGCTTCACTAGCTTGGTATTTTAGGCCTCTAAACATGTTTTGCTTGGAATGACTGCATGTTGTAGTGTCTTTTAACATGTAATTTCAGTGTATATAGCTCTGTCACATGCTCATTTATTTCACTCTTTCATTGCTTTTGAGAGTTGTGTTTTGAGTCTTGTTTGCAAGCTAACATGTGAGCATGTTTTTCTAGCCTTTTGTACCTCAATCTTAGCACGTTTTAGCCACGGTTTTGGCATATTTTAACTGTGTCCAGAGTTGGTTTGGTCAGTTGAGCTTTGTATTGCATGCCTATAGTGTTGTGATCTTCACTAGTTTGGTGCTTTTGGCTTTTTAGCATGTATTGCATGTGTTGCTTGCATGATTTAGTGTCATTTTACATGTCATTTCAGCACTGAAATATCTGTCACCTCCCTCATTTCTTCACTTTTCCATTTTCTTTGAGGTTGGTTAGCCTTAAGGTTGTGTTTAAGCTTGAGATTGAGACTTGTGCTTAATGGTTTTAATTCTCTTTTGAGGGTTTCTACTAACCAACAGCATGATCTCTCTCATGTCTTAAGTCATCCTTTGGTTGACCCCTCTCTCATTAGAGGACACTCACCTTGGACTTAACCGGTTAAAGAATGATTTGGTAATGTAAAATGTGCAAACAAAATTTGACAAGTAAAACATGAACAAGATAAGCATGTTGTGTTGTGTTGCATTGCATGTGTTTGGATCGGACATTAATCCAAACACAAGGAAAATAGGACGTTTCATACTCAAAGTGATGAAATGTGTCATTTTTCTTGGTCACCATCACCCTTGATCATGCATGATAGGGTGGTGGTTGTTTTGGTCTTGTTTGTACATTCATTGACCTTGTACAAACTTGGCTCTTTGGCCATCATGCATTGAAAATGCTTGATTGGTGGCTTGAGAGCCAAGAACTACACTCCTTTGAGCTTGAGAAATGATAAGGAGGGTAGCAGTACACACATTTTTTGAAAATGCATTGCTTTGCCTCTGTTTGCTCTCTGTTGCAACAAAAGCAGAAGTCCAAAAAATGGGGTGGCTGACCGGCCACTTAAACTAACCGACCGGCCAGTTGAGGTGGCCAACATCCACTTTTTGTGGCCGACCAGCCACCAGTCAATTTTTGTGCAAATGTGTTCCTATGTTGGAGCAGAGGCAATCTGGAAGTTGGTACAGTTTTCAGAGATCAAATGAGTGCAAACAGAGGTATCCGATGGCAAGGCAAGGGCATTTTCAGGCGGAGCAACCAAGGATGCATGCGTCCCTCACCCTCGAGGCCATTTATTCGCTTTTGTTAGCTTAGAATAAGTTAGCTAATTCATTCATACAAGTGTTGTAATTAATTAGCTTAATTCGTTTTGTTGTAATTAATATTTTAGCTAGCTTAGAATAGTTAGTTAATTTATTTTAATTGTTGTAATAATTAGCTAGAATAGTTACCTAGTTTTGGTTTGTAATAGCTTAGCTTAGTGTAGCTTAGCTTATTCATTCGGACCCTCCTTCGCGAGAGCGCAATGTTGTAATAAGCGTACGTGCGTGTATGTATGTCTTTTAACCCCACGTTTTTCTTCCTTTTATTTATCCGCTTTCGATGGTTAGATTGGGGACATTTTCAATTAGCATACCTTATGCTCGCATGTTTGCATCATTCATTTGTGTTGTATGCACTGAGGCTCGGCACATCATTCAAACTGCATTGTCAATTCAATACTTCTTTGAATACGTGTTTTAAAGCATGTTATCAAATTGTATCATATGCCATGATTAGGTAGCCAAGCCTATTTAGTCGCATTATTGTATGTGTTGCATTAGACATCTTAACATAGTTAGGATCATGCATTGTTTCTAACTAGCTTTTGTTTTGGCTTGGAGTACTCGGTAAGTTTTACGTTTTAGCATACTTGCATGAGTGTAAGTGTTGCCAAGATAGCATGCTTGCCATGAGGCTATGTGCTTACTTGATAAACTGCATGAATGCCTATGGGTGAAGGCTTTGTTGTTTGAATTGGAACAATTCAACGAATGTATGTTTTAAGCCCACTTTGTGAAGTGGCAAAATCATGTTTTAAGGCCACTTGAGGTGGCAAATTTGCAAACTTTTAAGCCCACTTAAAGGTGGCAACTTCAAACCATTTTCGAAAACAAACATACATAAGTTGTTTTGTTCTAATTTTTGCGATTTAGTCTATACTTTCTTATGTGTGCGTCACATAGTAAAGTTAGCTAATAACCGGAATAAGAACACATGAGGCTTATAAAACAACATATCATGATTAGTAGAGGCCGATCTTTTGATTAGGCGAGCGGGGGTGCTTATTTCAGGACCTTCCCCTCTCGTACGAGGCAACTTTGGTGATGATGGACACGTGGCCTTTGGCACGAGTCAGGGTTTCCTAAATTTCCCAAAAACAAAACATTTAGGTGGCGACTCTGTAATCTGGCAAAACAGTCCAGTTTTGGTATTATTTGATTCAAAATCAATTTTCCAAAATGATTTGCCAGATTGGACTCTTTGGTGTTTATCAGTTTCACAGTGCACTTTGTGAGATTAGATTCAGAACCGTGACAGGAGTCCGAACTGTAGAAACAATTTGAGCTCTCCAAAAGGGTGTGCGAAGAAAGTCGAGCTATAGTTTTTGGCGACTCTGCTGGAGATTTAGAGAACTTGACTTGAACTCATGATATGTTTTTTTACCTACACTTATGTGTTTCTTTGCATTTGCATTTGCATTGGTGCGCCTGAGTCACTGTGTTTGCCATCTGCTATTCCTGAACGGTTTGTCGGAAGCTTGCTTGGAAGAGCGTACCATAAGGCCAACCAGTTGAGGATTCTGCCACGATGGGAATACAAACCTTGGATCTAGACTACCGTTGTACCGTTTGATCCTCCTTTCACTTCTCGGTGTTAGAAGCGAGAGGTATATGAAGTGGTCTTGTTGAGGCACCCTTTTTGACCAGTCAACCTAGTTGCATATCGGAAGCTATAGAGACTGTTCCAAACTAGGACATGTTGCTCACCCGAATGTAGGTTTGTTTGAAACTGCTTGCTTGCGTAGCAAATCCCTAGTTCCTGACGAAACTAGGACAGGGAAACCCTACCCCATCATAGGGGTGTTTTGGCTCTCACTTGCTTAATATGTGCTTTTAGAGTGTGACTTTACAAGAATGCATGTATCAGTTGCAAGTCTGGGTATTAGTTTTGAGGCAGAAATTTGGGGCAGAAATCAGTGTTCGAGTACAAATTGTCTAACTTATGATTTCAACTGTGTGTTGTCCTTGTCTAAGCGGAGATGTTGTGCGTTTGCTGATTGTTGTTTCTTTTTTCTTTTTCTTTTTTTTGTTTTATTTTCTTTTTGCAATGTAGTATTTCATAATTCCTTCCAATGAGGCAGCTACCCTTCGAGCACTCTGGACTAGAGTCAGGAGGATTTATCGATCTGAGGATCTTATTAGAGGACAACCAATGTTTGCTTCGCTACCCCCGATTACGAAATGGAGGACAATCAAGCATAGAACATCGGTTCAGCAGTTGCCAATTTAGTGGTCATTATCTACGTCACCTGTGCGCAGTTAGGCCCAGTTTTCAGTTTCTGCCTCAGAAAGAGAGTATACACCGATTTTGATAGATCAGCACCCCTTAGACAGTATGGAGGATATGATACATCAACTTCAACAAACCATCGAGGCCATGCAGCTAGACGCCGTTCGCCAAGCGGAGTTACCGCTCGCCAAATAGAGATTGCAGCCCAACAGGCTGAGTTAATCACTAGGCTTCAATAGCAATAGTAACCACAACAAGCAGCAGCTTCTGCTTCGCATCCACCCCCAGTCAGGGTTCCAATACCCAGGGATACAACTAATATCCAGGAGAATGCGGACATTCCAGCAGGGCCAGTCCCACCTCAGATTTCCAAAGCACCTGTCTACCCAACAGAGGCACCGTTTGAGTTTGAGGTCGACTCTACCACTCTGAAAGTGAGCAAGCTTGAGAAGCTCTTCAAACGAGCTCAGGGTGTCAATTCGATCCCAGATATAGAGGACGACTATACAGATTCGGCGGTGACATTTCCAGATAGATTTAAAATGCCACACATAGACCGCTTCGACGGCTTGGGCGATCCCATGGTCCACTTGCAGCTATTTTTAGATATTCTGCGGCCGATGGGCCTGACTAGACTGCGGAAGCTATCCCTCTTTGGCCGGACCCTGTCGGGAATCGCGGCTATTTGGTATGCTAAACTGGAAGATTCTGTGAAGAGGAGTTGGGAAGAGATGGCTGAGGCCTTTATTGCCTAATATTCTTATAACACTCAAATTGAGGTTACAACTCATGATCTCGAGGCTACTCGTCAAGAGTCGAAGGAGGGCTTCTCTGATTTTGTCACTCGGTGGAGGGCCAAGGCCTCCATGATGAACACCAGGTCAGTTGAAAAGGACTAGATAAGAATGGTCGTCCGTAATCTGCAACCGAAGCTGCTGTAAAAGATGATTGTCTTACTCCTACCTACATTTGTTGACCTTCATGAGATAGGGGTACAGATAGAGGATGCGATGAAACAGGGTCTGATTGACCATGAAAAGAGCAGCCCAAGAGGGCTTTTATATGCAGTTCAAATGCGGCTACGAGTAGTAATGCAGCTGCAAGGACTTCTGATGTTGGTATGGTCACCACCACACCGAAAACAGCCACCCCTTTTACCGGTACATCTAGAACTACCCCACAACCTACAAAGTACCCACCCGGGCCAGAGGGTTTACACCCCACTCTACATGTCTCTATCTGCGGCCTTGAGGGTCCTGATCAGAAAGGGGCATCTGAAGCCCCTGGAGCCGCGCCCATTGCCTAATCCTCTCCCTCCTATACATAACCCGGCTAAGTACTATGTCTTCCACCAGCAGCATGGTCATGATACCAACTTATGCTTTAGACTTCGTCATGGGATTCAGGATCTCATTGACAACAAAGTGATAGCGCCTCCTGAGAAGCCTAACGTCACTACAAATCCCCTCCCACCACATAACCAACCCCCACCACCCAGGCAAGTAAACCTTATCCAAACAATGGTCGTCCCATACGACCCCAGCATATACACCACCCCCTCTCACCTGCCTAAGCCAGCGTTGTTCATTCCAGAGAGCACAGACTTGTGCATGATGAGTGCGTCCATATCCCAACCCGAACCTGTGGTGGTGGCCGTGGTAGAAGAAGGCATGCTTGAGGGCCCTATGAGCTTAATTGAGGAAGCATATAACCTCTGTCCCTACATTGTGCCAACAAGTCAGGCCAGACCAGGGGTGGAATTACCAATAGGGGTGGAGGTTAATGTAATATGGGAGGACGAGCCAAGCCAGGGACTGGATGACTTAGCTGAGCTTGAGGAGGACATCAATAATCTGCAGTTCTTTGATGAACATGATCTGGGAAATGTGCAGATTGGCTGGTTTGATATGAACGGATCAACGGATAATTCTGGGTGGCTTAGTGATGAGCCGGATGTTGATGAGGGGTCTCAACCAAAACAGGAACAGCTGGAAACAGGAATTGCCACAACGGCCAAAATGGTCGATAACAAAGGGAAGTTGTCGGAGAGCACCGATACTAAGAATTTTGCTCAAGAATTGGGTAGTGTTTGTACAGCCGATACAGAATAGGAGGCCGCGCTGAAACGGTTCGAGCATGAAAGAACCAAGACTGATCAGAAGGCTAGAAAAGCCAAAAGCCCTGTGGGGACTGACTGTGTTGCGGATACAGGAATGCTTACAACGGAACCGGACAGTTGCCTGTCGGTTGCAGAAGGAATGTGGTGGGAAGATGATGATTTGCATCTTGCCCACACGGATGAAGATTGGGGACAAAATCTGCCAGATGATACATGGTATGCCGAGGAAGTTGATCACATGACTCGGAGTGGGCGGTACTTTAAGCCCCCACACTTGGACCAACCAGAAACATCAGGGAAAGATAAGGAAGCTAAGAAACAGAGAGATAAACTGCTAGAAGAAGAAGCTGTACTAACGCAGCTAAAGAAGATTCAGGCGGACATCTCCATCTGGGGTTTGCTCATGGCTTCACGGGTGCACAGACAAGCCGTCCTATCAGCAATGGATAAGGCTAAGCTCTCTATCGACACAACCCTCGAACAGTTAGTGGGATTGGTATTCTCGAGAGGCGCTTCGCCGACTTTGACCTTTACAAATAAAGAATTGCCGCATGAGGGCTCCGAGCACAACAAGCCACTATACATCTCCATGGAATGTAAAGAGAAGTGGATACCAGTTGTCTTGGTTGATACCGGGTCTGCAATTAATGTGTGTCTGTCGCGCACGGCCTATGCTATCGGTTTGAAGCCGGCAGACTTTGTACCGATAGCCCAGGTGATTCAGGCTTATGACAATACAAGTCGGGAAGTGATGGGGACAGTTCGAATAAAAACCCAGGTTGGCCCGACGCAACAGGACATTGAGTTCCACGTCTTGGATGTTCCAGCCACCTTTAATTTACTCCTTGGGCGGCCGTAGCTGCACCAAGTGAAAGTTGTCTCTTCCACTCTGCATCAGATGCTGAAGTACCGCCATGGGAAGGGGGTAGCTATTGTTTTTGAGAACTCTTCCATACATCCTCCGCCGAAGTCACTACACTGATACTAGAAATTGTACATGGTGAGGAGGATGTCTTTTTGTCTGGGTTCACCTTGGCCAAGGCCCGGGTAATGCAAGATATTCTGGCTATTGATGAGAGGTTATATGTCAGTGCTCAATCTGTCTACCTCATGAATAAGTTGCAACATGTACCCGGAATGGGATTAGGAAGAAGCGGCCGAAAGGGCGTCCCTGCGTTGGTCGAAGTGGCACACAACCCTTATACCTTTGGTCTAGGTTACATACCTACTAAAGAGGACTGGATAAGAAATGGGAAGGAAATGGCAAGAAGGGCCAAAGCTAAGCAAACTGGGAAGCACTATGACCTGGTACATAGACCTATTCAAGGAACCTTGAACGACCGCTTTGTTCGGAAGGGGGAGGATTTCCCATTTTGCGACTTTCTTGAGCCATGGCTGAATTCTGAGAAGCGGCGTTTGCCCGGCTTTGAGATCTTTTTTGACCTACAGTTGCAAGGGGATGAAGTTGCAGAAGTGCAGACTGACCTACCAGCTGTGGCTGAACAGTGTACAGAGGCTGAGTTCAATGGTATAGAACTCAAGATGGGAGCAACGCTGGCTTGTCTCCTTTCAGATCCTCAGATCACACCAGAGAGCTTGGGGGATGACTTCTCTGTTTCCATGATTGGGGATCAATCGGCTGTGGGCCCTTCTTCTGGCATTCTGGATGCATCTATCGCACCCTTCCTCGTTTGGCAGTTCGAGGAGGGCTTCTTGTCCAGCAGTTCTGAGTCGGGTAGTGAACCGAAATCTGATTCCACAAAGTCTGTGGAGTCGGAATCAGATTCTAGTTCTTCTGAGTCAAAGTTCGGTATTCCTGGAGTGGATAACCCAAATGCCGTTGTTTTGTCCAGGTCATCTATTTCCTTTTCTTTTGAGTTGGTTGTAACTGAAGAATTGGATGAACTGGATGTAGTGAATGAGAATGGTACCACTGCTGTTTCTGAGTACTTTTCGGTGCCACTTGTTTATTACATTAATCAGGACTTTCAAAATTTTGATAAAAATGACGAGAAAGAAATTCCTCCAGTTTTGAAACATTTGATTGATCGAGAGGAGGAGAGGTTTGTAAAACCCCTTGTTGATGAAATCACTTCAATTAATGTTTGTACTGAAAATGATCCGTATCTGGTCCAGATCAAGTCCACGTTGCCTTCGGAGGTACGCGAGCGCTTAGTCACTTTATTAAAAGATTTCAAAGATGTTTTCGTGTGGTCCTACGAAGACATGCTTGGAATCGATCCTGAGATTGTACAGCACCAGATCCCTCTTGACCCTGAGGCCCGACCCGTCAAGCAGAAGCTTCGGAGAATACGTCCGGATTGGGCTTTGAAAATCAAGGAAAATGTCACAAAGCAGATCGATGCAGGGTTATTGCTAGTATCTGAGTATCTTACTTGGTTGGCCAATATCATTCCGGTGCCGAAGAAAGATGGCAGAATTCGGGTGTGTGTGGATTTCAAAGATCTAAACAAAGCTAGTCCAAAGAACGACTTTCCTGTACCGCACATTGATGAATTAGTGGACTTCACCGCAAGCCATGCGTTGCTCTCCTTTATGGATGGGTTTTTTGGGTACAACCAGATCTTGATGGCACCTTAGGATAGGGAGAAGACTGCCTTCACCACGCCCTGGGGAACCAATTGTTACCAGGTGATGTCGTTCGGTTTGAAAAATGCTGGGGCTACTTATCAACAGGCAGCAACCACGATCTTACACGATATGATCCACAAAGAGGTTGAGGTGTACGTGGACGACATGATTGTCAAGTCCAAGAAAAGAGAGGGCCACTACACCACCTTGAAGAAATTTTTCCAACGGATCAGGGAATATCGATTACGACTGAATCCTCAGAAATGCACTTTTGGTGTCACAGCAGGGAAAACTCTGGGGTTCTTGATTACACAGAGGGGCATTGAGGTCGATCCTTCTAAAATCAAGGTCGTCCTAGAAATGCCACTGTAGATACCCCATTTTTGACCGACCTTAAGACTCAGACGTCATCGATTGAGCGCTCGGTGATGGTGCATGTTGTGCTCGTTGTGAGGTTTCAGAGTTTTGGCTGAGAGCCTTGCCTCCGGGCCTCGGAACTCTTTGTGCTTTCGCTCGGTTCGCGGACTAAGTCTTGTTTTCCCTTCCCGGAGGGAGGGAGTGGTCTTGTAGACCATCTCTCTGTGGTCGTAGACTACTTTTTGTGGTCGTAGGCCACTTTTCCCGTTTGGAGACAAGTTTCCGGTTTTTGGAGCCTTTGGCCGCGCACCTTGTCTCGGGACCGCTTAACATTCTCCGTTTGGCGTGGTTTTTGAACCACACCTTGTTGCCTCTGCCTAGAGGAACATTATGGTCCGAGAGACCACTTTTGTGGCTGCATACCACTTTTGATGCTCGTCGCCTAGTTTTCGGGGCTTTTGGCCGTGTGTTTCGCCTCCCGATTTCTCGTCTTGCATCCGCTTTGGTTTGTTTTTGGTACAAACCTTGTTTTCCTTGTTTGGAAGGTGGTACAAGGGTGGGAGACCAGTATTTCTCCTTGGAGACCACTTTTCCTTTTTCTAGCTAGTTTTCTTGTTAGATAACTGGCTTTCTTGGTCCTTGGACCATCTTTTCTGGTCGACCACCATAGCACCACCTTGCATTTAGTGTGTTGACCTCTCCCACCTATGGCTGACCAATTTCTATTCTGGTTGACCACCTAAAGTGGTCGGTCGACCACTTTTACTAGCAGGCCGACCACTTCTTTTTGACACCTTTTTGGAGATATTTTGGGACAGCTGGCACAGCTGGAGAGCATTTGAGCCATCCTCCATACACGTATATGGAGGGATTGGCTTGATGCTTAGCTTCTCCAAGAAGCTTTGGCTTTCCTCTTCTATAAGAGGGAAGCTCCCCCTCCCTCCTCTAGGTTCAGAAATTTGCCCTAAGAGAGTTACATATAGCTTTGTCTCTATATCACTCTTGTTTTTCATTTTTATGCCTTAAAGTGTAGATTTGTCTTACTTTAACACACAAACACACACTCAAACACCATTCTTTTGCTACTGAGGTTCTTAGGGGATGATTTTGGTGTTCTTGGGTTGCCTTGAGCTTGAAAAACTTGTTGGAGTTGCAGCTTTAAAGAAGGTCTTCAAGGGTGAGTTTCTAAGCCTTAAAACCCCTTTCTTGCCTAAGCTTTTAGCCTATCTTGCATGCTGTTTTAAGCTTAACTTATAACTGATAAAAGTTCTATTTTTGCATGCTTTTGATCTTTGTTTAAGATCACTTTTGTGTTTGGGTTGTTTACCCCCTCTTAGGCCTTGTTTGGCCTTATTTTTTAGCCTTTTTTGTGAGCTTCGGGACCACCTTGTATTGGCCTTCTCACCACTGAAATCCAGAGCGATTTCAGTGGTGGGGATGGTGTTTTAAGGTCCTGGAAATGGGAGGGCCATCCCCTTTCCTTGCATCTTCAATACATGCCTTAATAAGCCTCATGTTTGAGCATCTTTACTAAGTGTTTGTTGGCCACATCTTAGCTTGTATTTGTGGTTATTTTGCTATGACATACCACTTTTTTTGCTTAGTTTGGTCACTCCACGCATGGTTAATACACTTGTAGTGTAAATCACACAATCTAGTCTTGTATGCCTCATGTTTGAGCATGTGTTTCTAGCTTGTTTTGGGGCCATCTCAGTAGGTTTTTGGTGTTATTTTAACATGCCTTAGATCTGTTTTGGGTTGTTTTGGTTGGCTCTTGCATGCCTTATACACTTGTAGTGTAAATCACACACACTAGCTTTGCATGCTTCATGAAGTAGCATCTCATTCTAGCCCATGTTGTGTCCATTTCAGCATGTTTTTGGGCTTGTTTTACCATGTCATACCTCTGTTTAGGTTTGGTTTGGTTAGCCTTTGCATGCTCCTTGCACTTGTAGTGCAATCCCATTAAACTAGCCTAACATGCATCATGTTGTAACATGTTATTTTAGCATGCTTTTGGCTTAGCTCTAAGAAGATTTTGTTCATGTTTTAGCATGTTTAAGATCTGATTTTGGTTGCATTGGTCATCCATGACTTGCTTTGTATAGCTATAGTTCAATCTAGCTTGTTAGCCTTATGCATTGAATCCACTAGCATGCATTACTTGGCTTATTTCAGTGATTTGGCATCACTTGTTATGTGATTTCAGTCCATGTTTCATGGCCATACATTCACATTTATCACTCATTCAATGCGTTGGAGGGTTTCCCCCTTTATGCCTTAACATGAACCATTGTGTATACCTTCATGCCCTTGCTTGCGAGCCACCATTTCAGTTTGTTTTTTTGGGGTTATTATGCCATGACATAACTCTGATTTTTATTGGTCGAGTCATCCCATGCTTGGTCTTAATAGGTGTTGTAACGCCCTCAAAAATAAACCCATAATACATAATATTAACATGCGGAATTATAAGGAAATAAAGTATCTTATTTCATTCATCAGAGTACCGTAAAATAAAAACATCATAATAAATGCCCTATGGGCTTACATCTTGCCAAGCCAACACTTGGACACAAATCCATGAGTTCTAACTCAAAAACAAATAAAGCCCTAGGCTTGACAGTTTACAAGTTACTCCAATAAAACAAATAAAATAAAGCAAGTCTTCGAGTCCAAATCCTCACAAGCTAAGTCCTTGGAGGTAGTGAACCACCTGAACCTGAAAATGAAGTTCCCATATAGGGTGAGCCACAGCCCAGTAGAGAAATACTAAACCAAGCATAAGAATTAACTAAAGCATTAGCATTCGATACGTGGTTAACACAAGATAATCAACTTCCAGTTTCATGACACTAATGTCTACGTTGTCTATGACGTATTGTCTATGGCACAATACACTTTCCATTTATACAGACATGGCTCAGAACCTGGCCAAACAACTCAACAAGGATAACAAATCAGGTTAAACCTTTCTTATAACAAAATAAACACACATGCTGGTGTTATATCAACCTCAATCAAATCCACTTCCATACTTCCCAACTGATACACATGGTGGTGATGTATCATATCAACAACAAATAGATAAGCATATGAGCTGTATCTCTGCTATAGGCGCGCATATAAGCAGCAACCCTGGGTTCATCCCCTATCTTCCCATAATCATTAACCGGTTTAGAGGTACATCCCCCATCTTCCCCGAAACCGTGGAGTACATCCCCTATCTCCTCCCATACACAAGTAATGCATATAAACATAAAGTCATATACATAATAAATCAATACATATATTTAATGTATTAATCCAACTTTTATACTCAACAACTTAATCAAATGATTAGTTTCAATTTTGCCTAATCCACATGCAATGTCTACAACAATCATGGCTATCCTCCACCGATAGCCCAAAACAATTATTTCTAAACAAGAAATAAATATAACAACAAATGTAATTTCAACATTCTCAAAGGTAAGTATTTAAACTAACCAATTACATCATTAAACCACTAAATTCCCCAATCTCATGAATTAAACCCAATATCACAATCTTCCCTCAAATTAATTATATAAATTAATCTATGACAAACCCTAAGGTTTCTCCCAAAATTACCAAACTACCCCCACATACCAAAATACCACCACTTAGGATTAAAACGTATAAATGGAGTAGGAAATCCCTACCTCGAAGCAAGAACCCGAAAAGAAGAAGACGGAGATGATAGCCCAAACTCCAAAGTGCTCCAAATCAACAACCGTTCAGATCAAATGGAAGCCCTCGACCCACTCTACCTTTTTAATGAAGGAACTAGGTTAGATACTCACTCTAAATAGATGAAACCTAGGAGAGAAGATGAGTTGGGAGAGAGAGAACTCGTAACCTAGGGTTTTATAAACTGAAAGGGGCTGAAAAACTGTTTTAAAACACGCTGCTGCGTATTTAAACTTGACATGCCCGCTCGAGCGTACAACACACCGCTCGAGCGTAAAGAACAAAAAACAAGGTCCGCTCGAGCGCAATGATAACCGCTCGAGCGTAGATTCCCCCAATCTAGAACCCACGCGAAGAACACACTACCCGCTCGAGCGTCAACAATACCGCTCGAGCTCACCCCGCTCGAGCTCAGAAATCCCGCTCGAGCGTAGATATCACACCTGCAGAAGTTTTGCAGGGTTCAAAAATACTGGAAGTGTGCAATCTCCGCTCGAGCGCAAGAAGGTCCGCTCGAGCGGAACGGCCGAAACTTCAAAAATCTGGGGTTTGATCCCAGACTCAAACCACCCACTCGAAACAAGTCTAACACACCCTAAGACTCAAACAATGACGTTAAAGGATGACAACAACAATAATATGACAACGAAATCCTCGGAACATAAGTCCAGATACCATAATCAAATGGGAAAAGACCGGGGTCGCTATAACCTCCCCCCCTTAAAAGAATTTCGTCCCCGAAATTAAGCATAAGTTTTCAAAAACAAGTTTTCTCAATTCCCAAAGATATTATAAAACAATAAACAATAACTTGACTCAATCCCGGTCACTTCATCTCTTATCAAGAGGCATCTCACAATATGCATAAATTAACATATATTTCAACCTGCATCATTATTATGCATTATTCCTTTCAATGTTAACAATTTCCATATCATATTCAATCTCATGATATAAACAACACATTTCATGTATAAATGTTATATTCCACTTCCAAAAGGCAAGTTCAAAATGCTAACATTAAACTCAAAACATTATCAATGTTTTCCAACTTAAGACATATATAAAATTCTCAAGTTCAACCATGTTACACAAATCTATATATAAGATTTCTAATCACTAAACATGTCCGGATATTTCTCACGGACTTCCAATTCACGTTCCCAAGTGGCTTCCTCCACTCCGTGATGCTTCCACAAAACTTTCACCAAAGGGATGGTTTTGCCTCGCAAAACTTGATCCCGCCTATCCAAGACTCGTATCGGTCTCTCCTCATATGAAACATTCTCGTCAACAACTAAGTCGGTCCAATCCAACACATGTGATGGATCCGGCTCATACTTCCGAAGCATACTCACATGAAACACGTCATGAACTCCGGACAACTGCGGTGGCAAAGCTAAACGATAGGCAGCCTCACCAATTCTCTCAAGGATCTCAAAAGGACCAATAAATCGAGGGGACAACTTCCCGCTCTTCCCAAACCTCATCAAACCTCGCCTAGGTGATAGCTTCAGAAAGACATGATCACCTATCTCAAACATCAAAGGTCTCCTCCTATGGTCGGCATAAGATTTCTGACGACTCTGGGCTGTAACAAGCCTCCTACGGATAAGCTCAACCTTCTCCGTCGTTTCCCTCACTAACTCCGGACCCAACAAAGGTGCATCACCCACCTCGGCCCAACAAACTGGAGACCTACACGGTCGGCCATACAAGGCCTCAAACGGTGCCATACCGATACTAGCCTGAAAACTGTTGTTGTAGGCAAACTCAACTAATGGCAAGTGCCTCTCCCACGACCCACTAAAGTCGAGAACACAACCCCGAAGCATATCCTCAAGGATCTGAATAGTGCGCTCGGACTGCCCGTCAGTCTGAGGATGGTAAGCCGTGCTAAATGTCAACTTGGTGCCTAAAGCACTCTGCAAACTCTGCCATAACCTGGCAGTGAAACGAGGATCTCTATCTGAGACGATCGTCACTGGGACCCCGTGCAACCTCACTATGTCCCGGATGTACAAATCGGCAAGATGATCTACTGAATCTCTAACGCGCATAGGAATGAAGTGCGCCGACTTAGTCAACCGGTCTACAACCACCCAAATAGCATCACTACCCCGCTGAGTTCTCGGAAGACCCACAACGAAGTCCATAGTGACATGTTCCCACTTCCACTCGGCAATAGGCAAGGGTTGCAACAAACCCGCAGGCCTCTGATACTCGACCTTCACTTGCTGACAAGTAAGGCACTTAGACACGAAAGCTGCCACATCTCTCTTCATACCTCGCCACCAAAATTGGCGACCCAAATCCCGATACATTTTAGTGCCTCCCGGATGCACCGCAAGGCGCGAATGATGAAACTCTCGAAGTACCTCCTCTCGGCAAGACTCCGGCACAAACAAACGGTCTCGGTATCTTACACTCAGGTCGGGATACACCATCAAACCCTTCTCAACCTTCCCACTGGAAATCTTTTCTCGGAGCGATTCTACCTCAAGATCACCCCTCTGAGCCTCTAACACTCGAGTCACAAGTGTAGGCTGTGCAACAACAGAAAACAAGGCCGCAGCCTCAACGGGTTCACCCAAAAGCAAATCAAACTCCCCAAGTACACCCAACATCTCCCACTCTCGGATGGCCATACTAGCTATGTCACCAACAGATTTCCTGCTAAGGGCATCGGCCACAACATTGGCCTTCCCCGGATGATAGTGCAACTCGAAGTCATAACCCTCAATAAATTCCATCCACCTCCTCTGCCTCAAATTCAAGTCTTTCTGTGTAAACAGATATTTCAGACTCTTATGATCGGAGAATACCTCAAATTTCTCACCATACAGATAATGCCTCCAAATCTTCAAGGCAAAAATCACAGCTGCTAATTCTAAATCATCCGTAGGATAATTCTTCTCATGAATTTTCAACTGACGTGAGCCATAGGCAACCACTTTCCCCTCTTGCATCAACATGCAACATATCAACCACACACTATCCTGCGTCGCACTGTGCAAAACTCCCACAGTTAGAGATTTCCTCACCATCTCAACTAATCTTGGAGTAACAAAATTTGCCTACCTCTTCCCTCGTACTGAGTTAACTAACCGGGTTTGCTACACCGTGACATTCAATATTTACCAAATAGCCGCTCATACCGAACATACAAGCCAACATAGTACCTTCATCCACCAACGACCTATAGGGTCTATCTTTTATTTTGACTCTTATCTGTCACTCATCCCGAGGGTACAACCAAGACACCCAACCCCCGTGCTAGACCACTAGCCAATGCTAAGATGCGAATCTATTACCTTCGATCCTAATAAAGGAATCTAGAAAACTTAGGAAACACCCATTATACTACTGCCCGAGATATAGTACTAGGCTACTCACAACATACCACTCCCGATACGACAACCACTACCTTATATAGGGACTAACGTCCCTTTACTCAAAACGGCCAAACAGTACACATACAATCTTGGCAACACTACCTACCATGAAGGTACAAGTCCAATCCTAACAAAATTATGGATTATGCCCCCGTAGGACACCATATTAAATACATACAACAACTAGTATAAATCGCCCACTTCGCATCCTCTCGAGTTCACCCGTCAGTAGACCAAAATCTATACCACGCACAAAATTTTAAATGGGTAACACCCCTGAAATCCCACACACTCGGCAAGTAAAACAGTTCTCGCCCCAATATTGCTTGGGTTAAGACACGCAACTCTCGGTCACACGCATAAAATGCATTTATACCAAAATTTTATGGTCTTACAGCAGCTTATTACATTAATAAAACTTTAGAGCTATAACTAGCTCCAATCCACCCAATCCATGGAAATTAACAAACAAGGCATATATATATATAGATAACCAAACAGTTTAAATGTTTCAACATTCCAAAACACATAGGTTACACAACCGAACCTAATAGTCACAAAACAATAATCCACTGATGACAAAACGAATTAGTCAAAATAAAATCAACCCATCGATATCACCACCACTGCTGCCCCTTGCTAGACCGCCAAAGTTGGTCAACTCCAAACATAAGATAATCTACGAGCTCCCAAGCCACGGACAAGAACTACTGACGTGTCCCCTCTGCCCACATCGGAAACAACCACAAACTTCCCCAATTGGGGCTTTGGAACTCGACTCTACTGAGGTTCGCGAAGTCTGGCCTGCTAGTCCCCCAAAACGACACTGCTCCTGCCCAGTCGAATGAAACTGAGCCTGACTAGGTTGCAAAAACCTTAAAGAAGCCCCCGGCTGGTTACAAAAACGTCGAATATGACCTGGCTGATTACACACCCAACAAGTAGGCGGTGCCTGAGTACGAGATTGGTTCAAAGTCTGGGTTGATGAAGACCCCAACAACTGCCTCTCCACTGAGCCCGGTTGGCCAAAAGATTTTGGTGGTGCTACTGCTGGTCGAACTGCCAATCTAGCCCTCTTCTTCTGAGGGCAAACCGTAACCTTGTGGCCCAGCAGACCACACTTGAAACAAGTGACAACCTCTCGTTCATCCTTACCCGAATCTAGACTAGGCACTGGAAATGTGGAGCCAGACAAAGCTCTCTGAGATTGCTGCGGATTAAAACCCTTCTGTTTCTTAGAAGACCTACCAACACTCTGAATCACAGGAGTCGCCGAGATGACCTCTTCCCTAACCCGACCAACACTCATAATCGTGGCCCCTTCCCTATTTTGCCCCATAGCTAGTACTGCTGCCTCCACATGAGTCGCAGCCTTAACAAGCACACTGTAACTCCTATTCCAAGAACCCGCAATCCTAACACGGATGTCGTCACACAGCTTACTCTCAAACTCCGCACAACGCAATTCCTCCGTCTCCACTAACTCTGGAGCAAACATTGACAGGTTAGCAAACCACGCTTCAAACTGTACCAAAGGTGTAGTACCTTGGCGTAACCCCACAAACTGTTTCCTCAATTCTTCCCGAGCCGAAGGAGGGAAATCAAAACTTCCTCGCCCTGACATCCTAATACAGGTAACAAAGGCGTTAGCACATTACTAAGTGTGCCAAAATTACAACACTTGCGTCCTAATACATTGGACAACAATAAATCATACCACGTAAGCACATAATCACATAAGCACCTACGAATTTCATTCCTGGATAATGACAGTCCCGAGGCGTCACTAAAGTTCCGGTTGGAAACAACATTGATCAAGTGCCTTTCCAACAAGACTTTCAGAGACTCAAGGGTCCAGTCAACATCCTAGAAACTACATTCCATACCCACATAGTCACATAAACATGTTATCACATAAGCATATAACATTACACTAAGTCTCTGTCAAACGAGACGAACCCATTGTGATTCTAATCACTTCCCACGTACCCAAAGTATTCGAACCCGGTACGCTCTGATACCAAGTTGTAACGCCCTCAAAAATAAACCCATAATACATAATATTAACATGCGGAATTATAAGGAAATAAAGTATCTTATTTCATTCATCAGAGTACCGTAAAATAAAAACATCATAATAAATGCCCTATGGGCTTACATCTTGCCAAGCCAACACTTGGACACAAATCCATGAGTTCTAACTCAAAAACAAATAAAGCCCTAGGCTTGACAGTTTACAAGTTACTCCAATAAAACAAATAAAATAAAGCAAGTCTTCGAGTCCAAATCCTCACAAGCTAAGTCCTTGGAGGTAGTGAACCACCTGAACCTGAAAATGAAGTTCCCATATAGGGTGAGCCACAGCCCAGTAGAGAAATACTAAACCAAGCATAAGAATTAACTAAAGCATTAGCATTCGATACGTGGTTAACACAAGATAATCAACTTCCAGTTTCATGACACTAATGTCTGCGTTGTCTATGACGTATTGTCTATGACACAATACACTTTCCATTTATACAGACATGGCTCAGAACCTGGCCAAACAACTCAACAAGGATAACAAATCAGGTTAAACCTTTCTTATAACAAAATAAACACACATGCTGGTGTTATATCAACCTCAATCAAATCCACTTCCATACTTCCCAACTGATACACATGGTGGTGATGTATCATATCAACAACAAATAGATAAGCATATGAGCTGTATCTCTGCTATAGGCGCGCATATAAGCAGCAACCCTGGGTTCATCCCCTATCTTCCCATAATCATTAACCAGTTTAGAGGTACATCCCCCATCTTCCCCGAAACCGTGGAGTACATCCCCTATCTCCTCCCATACACAAGTAATGCATATAAACATAAAGTCATATACATAATAAATCAATACATATATTTAATGTATTAATCCAACTTTTATACTCAACAACTTAATCAAATGATTAGTTTCAATTTTGCCTAATCCACATGCAATGTCTACAACAATCATGGCTATCCTCCACCGATAGCCCAAAACAATTATTTCTAAACAAGAAATAAATATAACAACAAATGTAATTTCAACATTCTCAAAGGTAAGTATTTAAACTAACCAATTACATCATTAAACCACTAAATTCCCCAATCTCATGAATTAAACCCAATATCACAATCTTCCCTCAAATTAATTATATAAATTAATCTATGACAAACCCTAAGGTTTCTCCCAAAATTACCAAACTACCCCCACATACCAAAATACCACCACTTAGGATTAAAACGTATAAATGGAGTAGGAAATCCCTACCTCGAAGCAAGAACCCGAAAAGAAGAAGACGGAGATGATAGCCCAAACTCCAAAGTGCTCCAAATCAACAACCGTTCAGATCAAATGGAAGCCCTCGACCCACTCTACCTTTTTAATGAAGGAACTAGGTTAGATACTCACTCTAAATAGATGAAACCTAGGAGAGAAGATGAGTTGGGAGAGAGAGAACTCGTAACCTAGGGTTTTATAAACTGAAAGGGGCTGAAAAACTGTTTTAAAACACGCTGCTGCGTATTTAAACTTGACATGCCCGCTCGAGCGTACAACACACCGCTCGAGCGTAAAGAACAAAAAACAAGGTCCGCTCGAGCGCAATGATAACCGCTCGAGCGTAGATTCCCCCAATTCCGAACCTACGCGAAGAACACACTACCCGCTCGAGCGTCAACAATACCGCTCGAGCTCAGAAATCCCGCTCGAGCGTAGATATCACACCTGCAGAAGTTTTGCAGGGTTCAAAAATACTGGAAGTGTGCAATCTCCGCTCGAGCGCAAGAAGGTCCGCTCGAGCGGAACGGCCGAAACTTCAAAAATCTGGGGTTTGATCCCAGACTCAAACCACCCACTCGAAACAAGTCTAACACACCCTAAGACTCAAACAATGACGTTAAAGGATGACAACAACAATAATATGACAACGAAATCCTCGGAACATAAGTCCAGATACCATAATCAAATGGGAAAAGACCGGGGTCGCTATAGGTGTAGTGTAATCCGCCTTATTTGCCTTGTATGCACCGTGCCTCATGCTCACCATGCTAGCTCATTTTGGCTTCCTTTCAGGCATGTTTTAGACTCATTTTTACATGCACTAGGACTGTTTTAGGTTGCCTCAATCACATGCTTCATGTTTTGTATACTTGTAGTACAAATGCTCTTGCTTGCTTCAATCTTTGAGCACCATTGCATGCTTCATTTGTGTTGTGTACATGATTTGGCATCACCTAACATGACATTTCAGAGCATATAGACTTACCATGTTCCCTCTTCAATCATACTTTAAGTGCCTTCGAGTATTGTGCATGTTTGCCTAGCTTATGCCTTAGCTCGTATGTTTGCATGCCTAGGCCTTTGGGCCCTCGTCTCAGCATGTTTTGGTCCATGATTGGACCTATTTGAGCTCTGTCCATGCTTAGTTCATGCATTTGTGTCATGTATTGCATGCCCCCTTTGTGTTGCTCTTTACTAGCTTTCACGCCTTAGGACCCTAGCATGCTTTACTTAAGTTGTTTGAATGATTTGGCATCATTTCTTGCTTCATTTCAGTGCACTTAATGTTGTTACACTTCTATTTTTGTCACTCATTGAGCACTCTTGAGAGTTGTGCTCTTTGGCCTCTTTGATGGCCAATGCATTGTAAATGCATGCCTTGCTTTATATGCCTTCATTTCATCACCAATGGCCACTGATTTTGGCATGATTGAGGTCTACCCTTTTGATTTAAGTCCATTGAATATAACATGTATATTACATTGAGCATGCCATGCTTGGTATATTACATAAGTTGCCCTTGTTGCATTGCATTGTGCATGCATGCATTACATTATGCTTAGGATCTCATGAATGCCTTGCATTGAGCATGCCATCTAGTTCTTAGCATTTGCATTGTGTATGCTAGTTGTTACATGCTTTAGCATTGTGCATGCTATTAGCCTTATTGGGTTGTTCATATTGCATTGCATGTTTGCATGCTTAAGTCATATTGCATACTTACATGCTTGAGTTGCATTGTGTATGCCATGCTTGCTTGCATTGTGTTTGGAATAGGTGTTTGTCCAAACACGGGAAACGAGGGACGTCTCATACTCAAAGTGATGAAACGTGCCTTAATTCCCGGTCGCCGACGCTCTTGATCATCCATGATAGAGTTTTAGGCTTTATGTGTTTACTTGTGCATTCATTTCATATTGAATTGTGCAACTTTGCCTCTCGGCCATCATGCATTGAAATGCATGATTGGTGGCTCGAGGGTCGAGAACCTACACTCCCTTGAGTTCATGACATGATAGGGAGGGTGGTTGTTCACACATATATTGCAAATACATTGCCATGCCCTTTCTTGCTCTCTATTGCAGCAAATTGCAGTTCAGCAGCAACAACTGGCCAGCCAACCAGGGAAAGTAGCTGGCCGACCACTTTTCTTGGTTTTCAACAACAAAAAGTGGTCGGCAGGTGTCTAGAGAGACCAAAAGTGGTCAGCCACCCTCCCACAGGATTCCCAAGGTGAAGTTTCATCTTTCTGGAGCTTGGTGCAAGGTTCTGAGAACAAATGAAAACAGAGGCAAATCGTGGTATCGCATTGGATTTCCGAACAAGGCGACCGGACATGCATGCATTCCTCTACCTCTGAGGCTCCTGATTTATTGCTTTCCTTAGCTACCATGCTTAGGTAGCTAGGTTTTGCTTTGGTCTGTACCTTTAATAGTTAATGCGTTAGCTATTCAATTCGTTTTGTAATAATTAGTTAACTAGGATTAGTTAATCAATTTGTTGTGTAATAATTAGTTTAATTAGCTTAGATTAGCTAGTTAGCTCTTTATTCGGTCCCTCCCTCGAGAGGGCGCATTGTTGTAATAAGCGTGCGTTCGTGTGATGCATGTCTTCCAACCCCCATTTCTTTCTCCCTTTTACTTAACCGCTTACGATGGTTAGTTTTAGGGCATATTTCATTTAGCATCCTTATGCTATGCATGCGTGCATCCATTCATCTGTATTGCATGCACCGGGTTCGGCGCATCATACTAACTGTATTGTATTTCAATCCCTATTTGAATACATGTACCAAGTTGCATCTCACATGACATTCTAGAATAGCCGAGCCTATTTTAGTTGCATTCTCGCATGTGTTGCATTAGTCACTTTAACATGAACTAGGATCATGCATGATTTCTAACTAGTTCTTTGTTTTGGCTTGGAGTACACTGTGAGTGTTTACGCTTTAGCATATTGCATGTGTGTTATTGACTGCCATGAAAGCATGCTTGCCATGAGGCTAATTGCTTATTTGCTTTAACTGCCTGAATGCCTGTGGGCGAAGGTTGGATTACTTGAATTGGAACAATTCATCGAAATCTGCATTCTAGCCTACTTACGAGTAGCAAACTTCAAACTATTTTTCTAACAAATGGATATGCAATGCTTTGTTCCAAATTAGGCGATCTAGTCTATACTTGTGTGTTGTGCGCATCACATAGTAATTCTAGCTAATTAATCGGAATAAGAGCACATGTGTTTTCAAAAATTCGATATTATGCTTAGTACAGGCCGATCTTTGATCGGGCGAGCGGGGGTGCTCATAGATGACCTTCCCCAATCGTACCCAAGTTCCCGAGCCAAGGCAACTTTGGTGATGACGGACACGTGGCCTTAGGCACGAGTCAGGGTTTCCTAAATTTCCCAAAATAAAATACTTAGGTGGCGACTCTGTATCTGGCAAAGCAGTCCATGTTTGGCACATCTTTACAAAAAGCAATTTTCCAAAACGATTTGCTGGATTTGGACCCTTTGGTGATTTATCAATCTCACATCGCACATTGTGAGATCAGATTAAGAACCGTTTCTTTTGAGTCCAAACTGTAGTAAGCAAAGCCCGAAAGGGCGCGTCTACAGTTTCTGGCAACTCTGTTGGGGATTTAGAGAACTTGACTCGAACTCATGATATCGTGTTTTGTTCACACTTATGTGTTTCTTTGCATTGCATTTGCATTGGTGCGCCTAGGACACCGTGTTTGCCGTATGCTATTTTTGAACGGTTTGCCGGAGGCTCGCTTTGAGAAGTGTGCCATAAGGCTGACCGGTTGCGGGCTCTGCCACGATGAGAACACAAACCCCGATTTTGCCGGGGCACGCTTTTTGACCATTCGACCTAGTGCATATTCGGAATCCATAGTGACTATTCCAAACTAGGACAGGTTGCTTACCCAGTTTTAGGTTGTTTAAAATCGCTGCGTGTGTAGTGAAACCCTAGCTCCTAACAAAATAGGACAGGGAAACCCTACCCCCAACATAGGGGTGTTTTGGCTCTCATTTGCTTAATATGTGCTGTCAGAGTGTGTCTCTACAGGGTTGCACGTATCAATTTGCAAGTTTGAGTATCAGGCCTGAGGGCATCAGCATTTGAGAATCAGTTATATTTGTGGGTATCAGATTCAGTTTGGGGGCAACTATTTAGGCAACAGCGATCAGTGTTTAAGAACAATGTGCTTCAGCTCACAAATATCAACTGTGTGTTGTGTTTATTTAAAGCCGTTATGCTGTCCGTTTTTTGGTCGTTTATTTATTTATTATGCTTTATTTATCTTTTTGCAAGGTAGTTTAACACAGTTGCATCCGATCAGGTAGATATTCCTCAAGCACTCTGGGTTAGAGGCCATAGACTTCATTGATCCGAGGATCTGATAGACGGACAACCAATGTACTACTCATTACCCCCGGTTACTAGACGAAGGGCAGTTGGGCAGAGGATATCAGTTCAGCAGTCAGTTCAGAGGGCTTTGTCTACCCCACCTGAGTATAGTAGGAATCAGCGTTCTGGTTCTTCCACAGAGAGGGAACATATATCGATTATTTAGATAGATCAGTATAATATGGCAGGAACCGAAGAGATGATACATCACCTTCAAGAGAGTATGCAAACCATGCAGCAAGACGCTGCCCGTCAAGCAGAATTTGCCAAGCAACAGGCCGAGATCATGGCCCAACAGGCAGAGTTAATTGCCAGGCTACAGCAGCAAACCAGAGCATCTGCTTCACACACACCTCCTCCCCTACCCAGAGTTCCAATACTCGGGGAGATGCCAAATGTCCAGGAAAATACGGACATTCCAACAAGGCCGACTCCGTCCCCAATCTTACCCCAGCTATCCAAAGCACCTACCAACCTACCGGATTCTCCCTTTGAGTTCGAAGTGGACCCCACAACACTAAAAGTGAGCAAGCTTGAAAAGCTGTTCAAGAAATCCCAGGGCGTAAAGTCCATCCCGGATATTGAGGATGGGTACATCGACTCGGCTGTGACGCTACCAGATCGGTTTAAAATGCCACACATCGACCGCTTTGATGGGTCTGGGGATCCTATGGTGCATTTGCGGTTGTTTTCAGACATCTTAAGGCTGATGGACGTCTCTAGATTGCAGAAGCTTTCTCTGTTTAGCTGGACCCTGTCGGGTGTAGTGGCTATTTGGTATGCGAAATTGAAGGATTCAGTTAAGAGGAATTGGGAGAAGATGGCTGAGGCCTTCATAGCTCAATACTTCTATAATACTCAGATCGAGGTCACAACCCGTGATCTCAAGACCACCAGGCAAGAACTGAAGGAGAGCTTCTCTGATGTTGTGGCCCACTGGAGGGCTAAAGCCTCGATGATGACCATCAGGCCTGTGGACAAAGATCAGATTCGGATGGTTGTGCGCAACCTCCAACCCAAGCTTATGCAGAAGATAATCGTCCTCCCTCTCCCCACCTTTGTAGACCTACATGAGATTGGGGTGCAAATAGAGGATGCCATGAAACAAGGCCTCATTGATAATGAGAGAGAGAAGCCCAAGAGGGCATTCAACCGCCGTACAAATGCAGGCACAAGTAGTGCTGCAGCTGGCAGGACTTCAAATGTCGAAATGGTCACCACCACCCTTCCCAAAACCCTCACAACTACCCCATTCACTAGTGCGTCCGGTAGTAGCTCACAACCAGCTAGATATGCGCCCAGAGGCCAAAGAACCTTCACCTCACTATACATGCCCCTATCCAAAGCTTTGGGGGTTTTGATCAAGAAAGGGTACCTGAAGCCCCTAGAGCCGCGGCCCTTGCCAGAAAGACTTCCTCCTCCGCATAACCCAACTAAGTACTGCGCCTACCACCAACAGCATGGTCACGACACCGACCAGTGCTTTAGACTGCGTCACGACATCTAAGATCTCGTTGACAATAAGGTGATCACACCTTCGGAAAAACCAAACGTCATAACCAACCCACTCCCACCACATAACCAAGCTCCACCTTCCAAACGCATCAATTTCATCCAAACTGAGGTTATGTCATATGACCCTAGCATATATATCACCCCTTCTCACCTACTTAAGCCAAAGGTATTCATTCCAGAAAGTATGGATTTGTGCATACTGGACATCTCCCAAACCCAACCTGAGCCGGTGGTGGTGACTATCGAAGATAGAATCGGGATGATTGCGGAAGCAGATGGAAATGATTATTCAGAGCTTAAGGGGTCTATAAGATTTGTATACGACCCGAGCAGTTACATT
This sequence comes from Camellia granthamiana, assembly GCA_036172215.1. NCBI lineage: Eukaryota > Viridiplantae > Streptophyta > Magnoliopsida > Ericales > Theaceae > Camellia > Camellia granthamiana. The sequence continues at coordinate 97,200,893 of CM069904.1, read as the reverse complement.
ACACCAACAGGGCAGATTAAGCCAAGGGTAGGACTACCAGCCGGAGCAGAGATCTGTGTCGTTCGAGAAGATGGACTTGATCAGGGGCTAGATGACCTAGCAGAGTTGGAAGAGGACACATAGCCAACCTTCAATTTTTCAATGAACAGGATTCGGGGGACGTGACTGTCAACTGGTTTGATTTAGATAGGTCTGCGGAAGCTACCGGGTGGCTCAGTGACGAGCCGGATACTATTGAACAACTTCAGCCAGACCAGGGGCAATCAGGGGTTGGAATATCATCAGCAGTGGCCGGAGTGGCCGGAGATCAGAATGAACCGTCGGGGAACACCAGTGTTAAGAATTTTGCTCAGGATCAGAACAGTTTGAGTACAGAGGATGCTGAGCAGCAGGCTGCACTGAAACAGTTTGAGCAAGAGAAGATCGAAGATCTGGAGAGGGCTAGAAAGGCTAAAGCCCCCATAGAGATAGAATGTACCGAGGGCATGGGAATGGAATGTGCTGTGGGCACAGGAACAATTGTAATAGAACCAGAGAGCTGCTTGTCAATGGCCGATGGCATGTAGTGGGAGGACGACGACCTATGTCTCGCCCACACAGATGAAGATTGGGGGAACAACCAACTGGATGATACCTGGTATATTGGGGAAGTTGACCACATGACTAGAAGTGGGCGGTATTTCAAGCCCCCGCACCTAGATCAACCAGAGGCGTCCGGAAAGGACAAGGAGGTGGAGAAGCAGAAAGAAAAGCTACTCGAAAAGGAGGCTGTGTTGAAACAGCTGAAGAAGATACGAGCAGACATCTCCATCTGGGGACTGCTTATGGCTTTAAGGGTACACAGACAAGCTATCCTCTCTGCAATGGATAGGGTAAAACTTTCAATCGATACCACGCCAGAGCAGCTGGTAGGATTGGTCTTTCCGGGAGGAGCTTCTCCGACGTTAACCTTCACTGACAAGGAGTTGCCGTCTGAGGGCTCAAACCATAAAAAACCACTCTACATCTCTGTGGAGTGTAGAGACAAGTGGATACCAGTAGTTCTTGTTGATACCGGATCCGCCATCAACGTATGTCCATCGAGGACGGCATATGCAATTGGGTTGAAGCCCGCGAACTTCGCACCCACTGCCCAGGTGATTCGGGCATATGACAATACTAGTAGAGAAGTGATGGGGACTGTGCAAATTCAGACTAAGGCTGGTCCAGGACAGCATGATATTGACTTCCATGTCTTGGACGTTCCCATGACCTTCAATCTACTCCTAGGGCGGCCGTGGCTGTACCAGGTAAAGGCAGTTTCTTCCACCTTCCACTAGGTGTTGAAGTACCCCCATGGGAAGGGGGTGGCTATAGTTTTCGGGAATTCGTCAATCCATCCGCCGCCAGAGGTGTCTACGCTGGTTTTGGAGATCGAACATGGCACAGAGGATGTGTTCTTGTCAGGATTTAGCCTAGCCGAGGCCCGGGTTGTAGAGAACATTCTGGCTATCGACAAGGGGCTCTATGTCAGCGCACAATCAGTGTATCTCATGAACAAGTTACAGCATATCCCCGGGATGGGATTAGGGCAAAGTGGCCGGAAAGGCGTTGCAACGTCGACTGAAGTGCCGCATAACCCACATACCTTTGGTCTAGGTTATCTGCCTACCAAGGAGGACTGGGTGAGGAAAGGGAAAGAAATGGCCGGAAGGGCCAGAGCTACGCAGGCAGGGAAGCATTTTGAGTTGATGCACCGACCTATTCAGGGTACCCTGAACGGACGCTTTGTCCGGGAGGGGGAGAACTTCCCGTTATGCGGCTTCCCAGAGCCATGGTTGAACGCAAAGAGGAGACGCTTGCTGGGGTTTGAGATCTTCTTTGACTTACAATTGTCTGAGGATGATGTTGCCAAGGAACAAACAGACTCGATAGCTGAGGCTAAATGGTACAAAGAGGAGGTTTCCGAGGAAGCAGAGTTTGAAATGGGGGTAGCACTGGCTTGTCTACTTTCAGATCCTCCGATCATACATGAGTGTTTGGGGAATGACCTCTCAGTGTTCATGATTGGGAATGAAACAGCTGCGAGCCCACCTTCAAACATTTTGGATGCATCCATTGCACCCTCCCTCGTCTGGCAGTACGAGGAGGGCTTCTTATCGAGCAGCACCGAGTCAGGTAGTGAGCCAGAATCTGATTCCACCGAGTCCGTAGGGTGGGAATCAGGTTCCAGCTCGTCTGAGTCTGAGTCCGGTATTCTTGGGAGTGATAACCTGGATGCCACAGTCCTGTCTAGGTCGTCTTTTTCTTTTTCTTTTGAGTTTGTTATAACAGAGGAATCAGGCGACTTGGAAGTGCTTAATGAGAATGATGCGGCTGTGGCTTTCGATTACTTTTCTGTGCCCTTAATTTATTGCATTAATCAGGATTTTCAAAATTTTGATGAAAACGACGACGAAGAAATTCCTTCGGTTTTGCAATATTTGCTTGATCAAGAGCAGGAGAGGTTTGTTAAACCCTTGGTTGATGAAATCACCCAAATTAATGTTGGTACTGAGAAGGACCTGCGGCTGGTCCAGATTGGGTCCACGTTGTCTTCGGAGGAGCGCGAGCGCTTAGTCGCTTTATTAAAAGATTTCAAAGATGTTTTCGTGTGGTCCTACAAAGACATGCCTGGAATCGATCCTAAGTGTACAGCACCAGATCCCTCTTGACCCAGAGGCCCGACCTGTTAAGCAGAAGCTCAGAAGGATCCGCCCAGACTGGGCTCTCAAGATCAAAGAAGTGGTCACCAAACAAATTGACGCAGGGTTCCTGCTGGTATCTGAATACCCAACTTGGTTGGCCAACATCGTTCCGGTGCCGAAGAAGGACGGCAGAATTCGAGTATGTGTGGATTTCAGGGATTTGAACAAAGCTAGTCCGAAGGACGACTTTCCTCTGCCGCATATCGATGAGTTAGTGGACATCACTGAAGGGCATGCATTGCTTTCGTTCATGGATGGGTTTTCAAGCTATAATCAGATATTGATGGCACCAAAAGACCGGGAGAAGACTGCTTTTACCACCCTGTGGGGGACCTATTGTTATAGGGTAATGCCGTTTGGGCTGAAGAATGCTGGAGCTACGTATCAACGGGCCGCGACCACAATATTACACGACATGATCCACAAGGAGGTTGAGGTGTACGTGGATGACATGATTGTCATGTCCAAAGAAAGAGAGGGCCACTACACCGCCTTGCAAAAATTCTTTCAACGGATTAGAGAGTATAGGCTGCGGCTAAATCCTCAGAAGTGTACATTCGGTGTTACAGTAGGGAAAATGCTAGGGTTCTTGATCACACAGAGGGGCATCGAGGTCAACCCTTCCAAAATCAAGGCCATCTTGGAAATGCCACCACCAAGGACTAAAAAGGAGGTGCGAGGCTTTCTTGGTAAGGTGCAATTCATAAGACAATTTATTTCTAAATTAACCTTGACTTGTGAACCACTCTTTGGTCTCCTGAAGAAAGGAACGAAGTTTCAATGGGACGGCCGATGCCAAGCAGCTTTCGAGCAGATTAAACAATATTTATAGAACCCACCTGTGTTGTCACCGCCTGAGCCGGGGAAACCGTTGATTCTGTACCTTTCAGTGACTGAAACTACAATGGGCTGCATGCTTGCACAAGAGTCTGAGGACAAAGTGGAGAGGGCTATCTACTATCTGAGCAAGAAAATGCTGGGTTACGAGACCCGCTACACTCTGTTGGAGAAGACTTGTCTGGCCTTGGTATGGGCTACTAGGAAGCTGCGGCACTACCTGTTAGCTCACTCTGTAATACTGGTTTCAAGATTAGATCCCATCAAATATCTCTTCGAGAAACCAGCACTTACGGGCCCGTTGGTTGCTTCTGCTTTCTGAATTCGATCTGAAGTACGTGACACGCAAGTCAGTAAAAGGGAGAGCGGTAGCAAAGTTCTTAGCTGATCACCCAGTGGACGGGGATGAAGCAATTGAGTACCTATTCCCAGATGAGGCTATTTTGCATGTCGAAGACGAAACTTGGACGATGTACTTTGATGGAACGTCAAACCAATACGGGTTTGGGATAGGGGTATTATTGATAGCACCTGACAATTCCCGCATACCTTTAGCATTCAAACTCCGGTTCAAAGTCTCGAACAACGAAGCAGAGTATGAGGCATGCATTGCTGGTTTAGAAGCCGCCCTGGAACTAGGGGCAAAATGGTTGGACGTCATCGGGGACTCGAACCTTGTTGTATCTCAAGCTAAAGGAGGTTGGAAAGTCAAAGAAGAGAAGATGAGAATTTACCACCAGACCTTGGACTTGCTGATTCCTCGGTTTGAGAAGCTGAATTTCGCTCATCTGTCAAGAGAGAACAACAGGTTCGCAGATTCACTAGCAACTCTATCTTCTATGATAGACATCCTTTTTGGAGTCCGGATGCGTCCGATCATCATTGACCAGAAATTTGTGCCGGCTTACGAGTTGATTGCCGCCATAAATGAGGTACAAGATGAGAATCCCTGGTATTACGATATTTGGAACTTCTTGGAAAAAGAGGCGTATCCACCAGGGGCAAATGCCAAAGATAAGAGGGCAATTCGAAGAATGGCTACTCAGTTCATCATCTGCGGAGGAAAACTGTACAAGAAAGGTCATCTCGGGATGCATAAGTTGTGTGTTGATGCCGAAGAATCAAAGCGCCTGATGGAGGCCATCCATGGAGGAGAGTGCGGAGCGCACATGAACGGGGTAATGCTAGCTCGGAAGATCCTTAGACAGGGTTATTATTGGTCCACCATGGAAGAGGATTGTATTGGCTTTGTCCGGCGATGCCACAAATGTTAAATCCATGCAAATCGCATGAGCATTCCGCCGTCAAAGCTGTATAATATGACTTCGCCATGGCCATTTTCAGTCTGGGGGATTGATGTGATCGGAGCTATCACCCCGAAGGGGTCTAACGAGCATGAGTTCATTCTGGCCGCGATAGACTACTTTACAAAATGGGTTGAGGCCCAGTCATATGCGGTGTTGAAAGCTTCGCATGTCGCCAAGTTCATCAGGAGCAACATTATCTGTCGCTACGGGGTCCCGAACGAGATCGTTTCAAATAATGGTTCCCACTTCAAGAAGGAGGTGATCGACTTGTTGGACAAGTACAACGTGGCTTTTCATAAGTCATCTACATATCAGCTGCAGACCAACGGAGCAGTTGAGGCTGTCAACAAGAACATCAAACATATACTGCAGAAGATGGTGGAAATCTACCGGGACTGGCAAGATAAGTTGTCGTTTGCTCTGTGGGGCTACCGGATGTCAATTCGAACTTCTACTAGAGCGACCCCGTATTCCTTGGTTTATGGGATGGAGGCTGTTCTCCCTATCGAAGTTGAGGTTCCGTCATTACGAGTACTGGCTGAGTGTCAGATAGCTGAGGCAGATTGGCAGCAGAGCAGGTTTGAAGAACTCATGCTGTTTGATGAGAGAAGGCTGAAAGCACTATACCATGGTCAGGGTTATCAACGACGAATTGCCAGGGCTTTCAACAAGAAAGTTAAGTCCAGGAATTTGAAGGAAAGAGATTTGGTGCTCAAAGACAACCGAGCTCCCATTCACGACCCTAGGGGCAAGTTCAGAACCAATTGGATTGGTCCTTACATCATCAGGTCTATCTGGTCAGGTGGAGTTGTCATTCTAATGGACCTAGATGGCCTAGAGTTCTCCCAACCGATCAACATGGACAAATTGAAGAAATATTATCCCTGAGTGGCTCGCTAGGCCGAAAACCCGAAAGGGCGACCTAGGTAAAAGTTAGAACATAGAAAATTTGAAATTATAAAAACTGAGCTCTCAAGGTTGAAAACCCGCAAAGGGCGGCCTTGGCAAAAGTTAGAGCGTAAAAGGAGAGTGCTAATACACGAGTGAACCCAGGCCGAACTACGTAAGGCTTGATTCCCATCTTTGGGATACGTAGGCAACTTCATCCCAAAGTCCAGCCATAAACACTTCCCCGATCAACTTTGTCCATGTGATTATGTTTGGTCATCTTTGTCTATTCAGCATTCAAGAGCTCGATTATGATCTCCGGTGCAGTACTACTCAGACCAGGGGCAACTTTCCAGTTGTTGGAATCCGGGGTTGTGCATCTCAGTGACAGATCTCAAGCGTGTCTAGTTATGATCCATATCGAAAATAGGTTTTGAAAAGTTTTAATTAAAGTTGATTTTGTTCAAATTAATCTTTTTACAACTTAGACCATTTTTGGACCCAACGGAAAATTTTTAGTACCCACAACCTTCAATTTCATTGATTTCAATACAGAGTTCTCTTGCTCTTGAATACAAAATTGAAGTTGCTTTTCATTACATTCGTAAAGAAAAAAAAAAACTTGAAAGTTCTGATTAAAGCAAATAACTTCGGGGCATAGTCAGGTGTTTCCTACGTCCCCTCCCAGAGCTGGTCGAAGCCTTTGATTCCAAGCTGGTCCCTACCTGTGCCTCTTCATTGAGCCAGTCTATGCACTCATCAGAGAGGGTGCAGCTGAAAGTGGGAGCGGGGGCCAGAAGCTCTCTAGTCCTCCATGCCGTGGCATACCGAGCCAGCTGTGTGCCTCGAATCAGAAATGTAGCAGGATATTCTATCCCCTCTTCTGGACAAGTCTGATCATGTCCAAACTGGCGCCGGATCCGAAACAGAAAGTAGAACACACAGTGTGTCAGGCCAACTAACTGAATCCCGAGCTAGCGAGTCATACTGTAGCTCATTCCCGGCAGATTGAGCCAAGGACAACGCCAAGCAATACGTCTACTGACAAACTGCACATCCAGTCAAACCACCATCCCTCATCAGGGGCATCGACTAGACGTTGTTGGAAGAAATAGTTGCGAGCTGAGTATGTGGGGCAGGAGTCCACAATCCTCAATTTGTCCATCAACCATATCTGGGGAGGGATTAAAAATGAGAGATTAAAGAATAGAGAGATGTTCGTTGAGAGAAAAAGTGAGAAAAGGGTTTTGAAAAGAAAAAAAAACCGAGCCTGAGGGCCGAGTGACGTGAGAAATATATGTGAGATAGAGTGGGAAACATTACCTGAAATAGTAGTGGACTCCTTGCGAATCTAACCGTCTCCCGACGATGAAAAGTGTCCAATCCTATCAACGTCTTAGCCAATGTCATGGCGATGCAGCTTCTGCCCTCTCGTAAGCCCTCGGCAACCTCAATCAAACGACTGCTAAACCCTCTAGAGCCTGGGGCAAGCAAGAAATGAGAGAACATGCACAAGCAAAGTACATGTCGCCGATAACCCTGCCAGTCATGATCGCCCCGGTCACCAGCATCAGAAAACCAACAAACCAAGCTCGGAATGTCTAGCTCTCCGTCGTGAATCAATGACCGAGCGTCATGCAAAGTAAGGCCGCACATCCTTTCTAAGGCTTGGACGTGGCCGAACCGCAGCTAAGGCAAAATTTCTTCCACGTGTTCAGATTCCATTAAAACTTGGAAGTCTTCAAATGTGGGACACACTTCTTGCCCGCCAAAGCTAAAGACGTGTGTTACCGGGTTCCAAAATCTTGCCGCAGCATAAAGAAAAGGAAAACGCAGTGGGGTGCGGCTCAACATGAATAGTGCATTTATGCCGAAGCCCCGAAAATTTACCTTTTCCGAGCTATCCAAGGAAGCGATCCAATTTGTGAGATTTTGGATGAGGAACGCCTTCATTTTGGTGCAAAATTGAGTTGGAATAAGGGAACCACGAAGTTGGAACCTTTATAAAGGATAAGGCACTGTTTGGAGGACAAGTGTCACAAACTGGAGGTTCCCAGGATAAGTGGTCGGTCGACCACTTTTTCTGGTCGGCCAGCTACTTTTTTGGGCTGCAAACAGAAAAACTGGTCAGCAGGCTCTAAGAGTGGTCGGCCATGTGCAAAAAGCTGGTTTCCAGCTGTTCCTTGCCTCCAGGAATGAGTCTCTAGCTTTCTTGTGCTGAGAGTACTGAAGGTCCAAGTTTACCTCTGTTTCGGATGCATTTTGTCAATTTGTTTGTCTCAAAATGCATTCGTTTATCGAGTTATTTTGCTTATCGAGTTGTTGCTCGTTGCTTATCGAGTTGTAAACTTGCTAAGGTTTTGTTTCTTAGTGAGTTAGGTCATTTAGTTTGTTGCGTCGGTTCACTACCTGACTTGGCAATACACGTTGTTCTATTTTCATTCAAATTCTTTTTTTATGTAAAGTGGTGCAATGCGATGCTATGCTAAGAATACAAATACAACACTCTTTGAACAAAAAGTCATTTTCATTCCATCATGGCTTCTTTTTACAACATTTTACAAAAGGGTACAAGTTTTGAAGAAAAATAAAACTGCCTAAGCTGTATAATGTGCTACAACTACATGTAAAAAGAAAAATAAAGCAGGAACATCTGCATCAGTGCCATCAAGCTCACGACCGAGAGGCCCTCTTCACCCTCTTCTGCTGAGCAGCCTCTGCGCCACCGGCACCGGCACCGTCATTTGAATCGAAGTCACCGCCCTCAAAATCCTCCTTGGTGTCGCCTCTGTCCTCCAAACCGGAACCTGAGTCATCATCCCTGCCTACAGATGTCTCAGACTGTGGATGTGCCAACTCCTCCTCCTCGCTAGACTCGTCATCCTGTCTGACAAGTGCCCTGCGTCCCCCTCGGCCGCGTGCTGAGACTCCTCTCCCAGCTACTCAAGAAGGCCTGGATGGCCCAGTCCGTAGAGGCGGGACCTAAAAAGGATAGTTTGAATGCGTCAGCCAGTATGTATATCAGATGCAGATATAAAAATGACATAGAGCGGGTGCATGCAGATATGGTGCGTGAATACGATGTGTCAGATGTGCTCTACACATATAATGAATCAATACAGTGAAATGTTCGGTTTCCATATGTCATCAGAAGCATGATAAATGCGAGGAAATCGAAAAGTACCTGAACGCCGGAGGCACAAAGCATCGTCTCCCTCCGCAGAACCATGCCCTCGAGTGAAGCCACCACTTCGAGTAACCCCTCAGTATACTCCCTGGGAGGCTGCACACACAAGTTCAAGTCATCAGTGAATGAATGTCTAAATGTCTAAATGATAAATGAAAACTGGGAAGCATGCTGGTGGTGAGTCAGGGTCACTGATGTATCGGTGATCCGGCCGCGGAGGCTCTAGCGGGATCTGGTATGGTGTCCCATACTCCCAACCTGTCAGCCCAGTCGGAAGATCTGGCCATCCAGCATACTGGCAAGTAGGGGGCATCCATCCAGCCCCACCCCTCGATGTGACGGCTCCACTGGTCGAAGAAATGTCTCTAGCTCGGGCGCGACTCGAGGAAAGCACGTTAGCAGCCCTCTTCCTGGAGGCACAGACATCTGACAGTGGAGGCATCAAGTACGTATGGCGATATGTTGCGTAATCCCTCTCCTCCAGGAAAAGCATCGCGTCAATACCCAACATGAGGTCCACTGTCTTCTGGGGTGTGAGATCCCCTGCAGACCACGCTCTGGTGGAGGCAATGAGGGGACGTCCTGATCAGAGTTTCCCATTGTCTGGCGCATGAAGCGCTCTCCGAAGAACCACGCTCTGCCAACCGGTCCCTCAAGCAGAACCCTGTATCGCGAAGTGCCCCATGCCCCAGCGAACAGAAACTGAGGATTCCCTGGCATAGCTATCCAAGGCTGCCAGTTAACCTGCGGGTAGCAAGTGTATGAGCTAATTAGATGTCATAAATGTGTGAGATGAATCAAAACTGAAAGCATGAAGAACTGAGAGTTTTGGATTACCTCTGTCGTCCGTACAGTATCGAAGAACTGCCAGAGAAAGGGCAAAGTCTGTCGGGGCCTTAGTTGGCACCGACCCTCAAATCTACGCGAGTAGGGGATCTCAAGGGGTGCCTCAACCTCGAGCTCAAGAGCCAACGTCGGGAAGTATGCATAAACCCACAGCTGTAAAAGGCAAGACAGTGGCCGTCAAAGTATACAGAATGCTGTGTGCAGTATACAGAATGTACAGAGGATATAGAATACTGAGTGCAGAATGCTGTGTGCAGTATACAGAATGTACAGAGTATACAGAATGCTAAGTGTAGAATGTTGTGTGCAGTATACAGAATGTACAAAGAATACAAAATGCTGAGTGCAGAATGCGAGTATAGAAAATACAGAATGCTGAATGTAGAGAGCTGAGTGCAGAATATACAGAAAATGCAGAATGCCAAGTGCAGAATGTAGAATACAGAATGTAATGTGTGCCGTGTGCAGTGTACAGATAATCGAAAGCAGAACTGTAAACCAAGAGGGTAGAATGTACCTCCCAAGCTCGCCAGTAGCCCCCAACTATGGTCCCCGGCTCGCGAGAGGTCGCACTCATGTAGCAGTAAAGGGTAGCGAGGGCAGCGCCACCCCAATCAAAGTGTCGGACCTGTGATAGGTCCACTAGAGCACTCAGGAGATAAAGCCCAACTGTGTTCCCCCTGTCGGAGAACAATGTGGTCCCGAAGAGGAACATCAAAAATCCCCGGGCATACTGATGTATGGCCTCAATGGTCTGGGGCATAGTCCTCCGGTAGTGCTCTGAGAACCAGGTGTACCTGACCTTGCCTGATGATCTGTCGATCGGCGGATGGTTTCCGAGCAGATAAATCTACGCAGCTTCTCACTCACCCATATCTGCGTCGTATGGAATCGGCCGGCCTCCCACGTCAAGGCTCGTCAGTATGGAGAAATCAAATGGGGTCATCGTCATGTCCCCCGTAGCCGAAAAATGGAAGGAGTTTGTGGTGTCCCACCATCTCTCTACAAGTGCGCCCAGGAGGGTCCTGCTCGCTGGATGACGTGACAATCCCGCACAGAATGGGCCAAATCTTGCCTCGTCCACAATGTGTCGAACAGTATCCGGGAGCTTCACGTACCACTCCCTCGCAAGGATAGATCCATAACCCCGTGTGAAACTGGAGGACACCTGCATTTAGAATGAATAGATGTATTCAATTTCAAATTCAAATTCAAAATCAAATGTATGAGCTGCATGCAGATAAAATGTTTGAGCCGTGTGTTCAAAGTGAAATGAATGAGCTGTGTGTAGATAAAAGGTTTGGGCCGTATGTTCAAAGTGAAATAAATGAGCTGTGTGTTCAGAATCAACAGTTTGAGTTGCGTGCTCAAAATTGCAAAAATTTGTGAGCTGCGTGTTCACTTCAAAAATTCGTGAGCTGCGTGTTCACTTCAAAAAGATGTGAACTGGGTGTTCACCATAAAAATTAGTGAGCTGCGTGTTCACTTCAAAAAAACGTGAGCTGTGTGTTCACAACAAATTTTTGAGCTGCGTGTTCGAAATTTCAAATTTCAAAAGATGTGAGCTGCGTGTTCACCATAAAAAGTTCAAATTTCAAAAAACGTGAGCTGCGTGTTCACAACAAATTTTTGAGCTGCGTGTTCAAATTTCAAAAAAGATGTGAGCTACATGTTCATCAACAATTTTTTGAGCTGCGTGTTCAAAATTTCAAAAAAGATGTGAGTTGCATGTTCACCAACAATTTTTTGAGCTGCGTGTTCAAAATTTCAAAAGATGTGAGCTGCGTGTTCACCAACAATTTTTTGAGCTACGTGTTCAAAATTTCAAAAAATGTGAGCTGCATGTTCACCACAAAAGTTTGAGCTGCGTGTTCAAAACTTGAAATATGTGAGCTGCGTGTTCACTAACAATTTTTTGAGCTGCGTGTTCAAAATTTCAAAAAATGTGAGTTGCGTGTTCACTATAGAAGTTTGAGCTGCGTGTTCAAAACTTGACAAATGTGAGCTGCGTGTTCAAAACTTGAAAAATGTGAGCTGCGTGTTCACAACAAAAAGTTTGAGCTGCGTGTTCAAATTTCAAAAATGTGAGCTGCGTGTTCACAACAAAAACTATGAGCTGCGTGTTCAGAAATTCAAAAAGTTTGGGCTGTGTGTTCAGATTGAGCTGCGTTATGAGCTGTGTGCCAACAAAACAGAATGCTGTGTTATGGACTGTGTGTTCAGATTGAGCAGTGTTATGGGTTGTGTGCTAACAAAATAGAATGTTGTGTTATGGACTGTGTGTTCAGATTGAACAGTGTTATGTGTTGTGTGCCAACAAAATAGAATGCTGTGTTATGGGCTGTGTGTTCAGATTGAGCAATGTTATGAGCTGTGTGCCAACAAAACAAAATGCTGTGTTATGGACTGTGTGTTCAGAATGAGCAGTGTTATGGGTTGTGTGCCAACAAAACAGAATGTTGTGTTATGGACTACGTGTTCAGATTGAGCAGTGTTGTGAGCTGTGTGCCCAAATGTGCTGTGTGCCCAAATGAGCTGTGTGCCAAATTAGTAAAGTGTTGTGTAGCGAGCCATGTACCAAGTCAGCAGGATGCTTTGTACGAACTGTGGGTTCAGAATGATTGAAGTGCTGTATATGTGAATATGTTCATGACGAGCAAACATGATACACGGCGAAAGTATGGAATGTGCAGCAAATGCAAAAACGAAGTACATACCTCATGCGCGTGGTGAGAGAGATAGGACTCCGGCTCCCGAAGTAGTAGGTCTGTAGGTGCCCGCCGCGCGAAGTCCGTGAAGTGGTAAAACGTGCAAGGAGGCAGGATGTGCTCCTCTGGGTCGTACTTCTCTAAGACAAACGGCCGTATCCTCGGAGGCAACGGTATGATGTCGGGCTCATCTTCTGCATATGGAAAGCCTCCGCCATACGGAATATCGTCCGCCATTTGAAGAAATCTGCAAAAGATGCAAAAACGAGCGAAATAAGCCAAAATCGCAAAAAGTCAACAAAAGTCAGCTCTCGGAAAGAGACAAAGTCAACAAAAGTCAACGCCTGAGAAAAGGTGCCAAACTTTGAGACAAACATACCTCAAGTGGTGAAAATGGAGAAAGAAGCTCTGAAAACAAATTCTCATCGGTGCAAATCGAAGAAAATTGAAAGTTTTCGCCAAACAACTTCGTGTGGGGTGTTGGAAAACACGTATAAAGTGCAGATCTGAGAGAGAAAAGGGTCTAGGGAGGAAGGAGAATGTATTTCAGCCTTGGAGATGTGATACAAAATGATTTGGAGTTGTGTACTTAAAGAACCGAAGCTTAAAAGACCAAACTGCCCCGAAATTCTGTAAACTGGTCGGCCAGCCAGTTTTTCTGGTCGGCTGACCACTTTGGTGAACAACAACTGGTCGGCCAACTTTATAACTGGTCAGCCAGCTTCCTAGATGATCTTCAGAGCTCCATTGTTCTCCCTGTGTGTTTTGGTAATGATTGGAGTCCTCGGCCCTCGGGAAAGTACAAGAGAAGTACACTTTTCGGCTCAAGAATGTCCCCACGGAACTTCAATTCAAGTTTTCGATGCGTAGCTCATCGTTCACTCGTCCAAAGAGCGAGGTGTATCCCTTTACGTATGTTATGACCCTTCCGAGAGGTAAATCGGAAGTTACGGTTGAATTACACTTGTTAAGGTTTATATTTCCTCTTTCGGCATTTCCTTTCAAACATACATCTGAAGTTGTGCATTTCTTTCACATTGTTTTGCACTTTCCACACGCGTTGTCACGCATGTTTCACCTGCATTGTTATGCACACCACTTGTGGCTTTGTTATACACTTACTACTTGTGTTGGCACGCTCGTTTCGGCTGCATTGTTTTGCATCCATACCGCATTGTTATGCGTCACACTTAGGTTTCATTGTCATGCACCCCTCCACTTGCGTTGCTGCGCACTTTTCACTTTCATAGCCATGCATGTTTCTAACAATATTTTACCTGTTGAGTTTCTCTCTTTTGCAGGCATAATATTGTATGTACGGTTCATTTGAATCTGGCACGATCAGACGAACCAGACAGGTATTGTATCTACTCCGTATGAGACGTAGTGAGAATTATAATTCTCTTACATCCTTTCTGCATGTAATGTAGTTTGATTTGTATCCGCTTGCTTAAAATGTTGCATTTATTGTGTATAATTGCTTCGTTACAGCTTTCTTTGCATGATCATAAGTTATGTTCGGCTTCTTGCATTGTCATTTGCATTTCGCCCCTGCCTACGGGCACATTTCTTTGTTATCTTGCCTATTTGTCTAAGTCTTCGGCCTTGTCAAAAATGGGTCGTCTCTGGGCTTTGACATTCACTCCCGTCACTTGTGACTTCCGAGTTCTGTCAAAGAGGGGCAACTATAGACACCCCATTTTTGACCGACCTTAAGACTCAGACGTCATTGATTGAGTGCTCGGTGATGGTGCATGTTATGCTCGTTCTGAGGTTTCGGAGTTTTGGCTAGGAGCCTTGCCTCCGGGCTTTGGAACTCTTTGTGCTTTGGCTCAGTTCGCGGACTAAGTCTTGTTTTCCCTTCCCGGAGGGAAGGAGTGGTCTTGTAGACCATCTCTCTGTGGTCGTAGACTACTTTTTGTGGTCGTAGGCCACTTTTCCCGTTTGGAGACTAGTTTTCGATTTTTGGAGCCTTTGGCCGCGCGTCTTGTCTCGGGACCGCTTAACATTCTCCGTTTCGCGTGGTTTTTGAACCACACCTTGTTGCCTCTGCCTAGAGGAACACTGTGGTCTGGGAGACCACTTTTGCAATTGCGTACCACTTTTGATGCTCGTCGGCTAGTTTTCGGGGCTTTTGGTCGCGTGTTTCGCCTCCCGATTTCTCGTCTTGCATCCGCTTTGGTTTGTTTTTGGTACAAACCTTATTTTCCTTGTTTGGAAGGTGGTACAAGGGTGGGAGACCAGTATTTCTCCTTGGAGACCACTTTTCCTTTTTCTAGCTAGTTTTCTTGTCAGATAACTGGCTTTCTTGGTCCTTGGACCATCTTTTCTGGTCGGCCACCACAGCACCACCTTGCATTTAGTGTGTTGACCTCTCCCACCTATGGTCGACCAGTTTTTATTCTGGTTGAACACCTAAAGTGGTCGGCCGATCACTTTTACTAGTAGGCCAAGTGGTCGGCTGCTTTTTGACACTTTTTTGGAGATATTTTGTTACAGCTGGCACAGCTGGAGAGCATTTGAGCCATCCTCCATACACGTGTATGGAGGGATTGGCTTGATGCTTAGCTTCTCCAAGAAGCTTTAGATTTTCTCTTCTATAAGAGGGAGGCTCCCCCTCCCTCCTTTAGGTTCAGAAATTTGCCCTAAGAGAGTTACATATAGCTTTGTCTCTATATCACTCTTGTTCTTCATTTTTATGCCTTAAAGTGTAGATTTGTCTTACTTTAACACACAAACACACACTCAAACACCATCCTTTTGCTACTGAGGTGCTTAGGGGATGATTTTGGTGTTCTTGGGTTACCTTGAGCTTGAAAAACTTGCTGGAGTTGTAGCTTTGAAGAAAGTCTTTAAGGGTGAGTTTCTAAGCCTTAAAACCCCCTTTCTTGCTTAAGCTTTTAGCCTATCTTGCATGTTGTTTTAAGCTTAACTTATAACTAATAAAAGTTCTATTTTTTCATGCTTTTGATCTTTGTTGAAGATCACTTTTGTGTGTCGGGTTGTTTACCCCCTCTTAGGCCTTGTTTGGCCTTATTTTTTAGCCTTTTTTGTGAGCTTTGGGACCACCTTGTATTGGCCTTCTCACCACTGAAATCCATAGGGATTTTAGTGGTGGGAATGGTGTTTTAAGGTCCAAGAAAGCGGAGGGCCATCCCCTTCCCTTGCATCTTCAATACATGCCTTAATAAGCCTCATGTTTGAGCATCTTTACTAAGTGTTTGTTGGCCACATCTTAGCTTGTATTTGTGGTTATTTTGCTGTGGCATACCACTTTTTTTGCTTAGTTTGGTCACTCCACGCATGGTTAATACACTTGTAGTGTAAATCACACAATCTAGTCTTGTATGCCTCATGTTTGAGCATGTGTTTCTAGCTTGTTTTTGGGGCCATCTCAGTAGGTTTTTGGTGTTATTTTAACATGTCTTAGATCTATTTTGGGTTGGTTTGGTTGGCTCTTGCATGCCTTATACACTTGTAGTGTAAATCACGCGCACTAGCTTTGTATGCTTCATGAAGTAGCATTTCATTCTAGCCTATATTGTGTCCATTTCAGCATGTTTTTGGGCTTGTTTTACCGTGTCATACCTCTGTTTAGGTTTGGTTTGGTTAGCCTTTGCATGCTCCTTGCACTTGTAGTGCAATCCCATTAAACTAGCCTAACATGCATCATGTTGTAACATGTTATTTTAGCATGCTTTTGGCATAGCTCTAAGAAGATTTTGTTCATGTTTTAGCATGTTTAAGATCTGATTTTGGTTGCATTGGTCATCCATGACTTGCTTTGTATAGCTATAGTTCAATCTAGCTTGTTAGCCTTATGCATTGAATCCACTGGCATGCATTACTTGGCTTATTTCAGTGATTTGGCATCACTTGTTATGTGATTTCAGTCCATGTTTCATGGCCATACATTCACATTTATCACTCATTCAATGCGTTGGAGGGTTTCCCCCTTTATGCCTTAACATAAACCATTGTGTATGCCTTCATGCCCTTGCTTGCGAACCACCATTTCAGTGTGCTTTTTGGGGTTATTATGCCATGACATAACTCTGATTTTTATTGGTCGAGTCATCCCATGCTTGGTCTTAATAGGTGTAGTGTAATCTGCCTTATTTGCCTTGTATGCACCGTGCCTCATGCTCACCATACTAGCTCATTTTGGCTTCCTTTCATGCATGTTTTAGACTCATTTTAACATGTACTAGGACTGTTTTAGGCTGCCTCAATCACATGCTTCATGTTTTGTATACTTGTAGTACAAACGCTCTTGCTTGCTTCAAGCTTTGAGCCCCATTGCATGCTTCATTTGTATTGTGTACATGATTTGGCATCACCTAACATGACATTTCAGAGCATATAGACTTGCCATGTTCCCACTTCAATCATGCTTCAAGTGCCTTCGAGTATTGTGCATGTTTGCCTAGCTTATGCCTTAGCTCGTATGCTTGCATGCCTAGGCCTTTGGGCCCTCGTCTCAGCATGTTTTGGTCCATGATTGGACCTACTTGAGCTCTGTCCATGCTTAGTTCATGCATTTGTGCCATGTATTGCATGCCTCCTTTGTGTTGCTCTTTACTAGCTTTCATGCCTTAGGACCCGAGCATGCTTTACTTATGTTGTTTGAATGATTTGGCATCATTTCTTGCTTCATTTCAGTGCACTTAGTGTTGTTACACTTCCATTTTTGTCACTCATTGAGCACTCTTGAGAGTTGTGCTCTTTGGCCTCTTTGATGGCCAATGCATTATGCATGCATGCTTGCTTTATATGCCTTCATTTCATCACCAATGGCCACTGATTTGGGCATGACTGAGGTCTACCCTTTTGGTTTAAGTCCATTGAATATAACATGTATATTGCATTGAGTATGCCATGCTTGGTATATTACATAAGTTGCCCTTGTTGCATTGCATTGTGCATGCATGCATTACATTATGCTTAGGACCTCATGAATGCCTTGCATTGAGCATGCCATCTAGTTCTTAGCATTTGCATTGTGTATGCTAGTTGTTACATGCTTTAGCATTGTGCATGCCATTAGCCTTGTTAGGTTGTTCATATTGCATTGCATGTTTGCATGCTTAAGTCATATTGCATACTTACATGCTTGAGTTGCATTGTGTATGCCATGCTTGCTTGCATTGTGTTTGGAATAGGTGTTAGTCCAAACACGGGAAACGAGGGACGTTTCATACTCAAAGTGATGAAACATGCCTTAATTCCCGGTCGCCGACGCTCTTGATCATCCATGATAGAGTTTTAGGCTTTATGTGTTTACTTGTGCATTCATTTCATATTGAATTGTGCAACTTTGCCTCTTGGCCATCATGCATTGAAATGCGTGATTGGTGGCTTGAGGGTCGAGAACTTACACTCCCTTGAGTTCATGACATGATAGGGAGGGTGGTTGTGCACACATATATTGCAAATACATTGCCATGCCCTTTCTTGCTCTCTATTGCAGCAAATTGCAGTTCAGCAGCAACAACTGGCCGGCCAGCTAGAAAAAGTACCTGGCCGACCACTTTTCTTGGTTTTCAACAACAAAAAGTGGTCGGCAGGTGTCTGGAGAGACCAAAAGTGGTCGGCCACCCTCCCACAGGATTCCCAAGGTGAAGTTTCATCTTTCTGGAGCTTGGTGCAAGGTGCTGAGAACAAATGAAAACAGAGGCAAATCGAGGCATCGCATTGGATTTCCGAACGAGGCGACCGGACATGCATGCATTCCTCTACCTCTGAGGCTCCTGATTTATTGCTTTCCTTAGCTACCATGCTTAGGTAGCTAGGTTTTGCTTTGGTCTGTACCTTTAATAGTTAATGCGTTAGCTATTCAATTCGTTTTGTAATAATTAGTTAACTAGGATTAGTTAATTAATTTGTTGTATAATAATTAGTTTAATTAGCTTAGATTAGCTAGTTAGCTCTTTATTCAGTCCCTCCCTCGAGAGGGTGCATTGTTGTGATAAGCGTGCGTGTGTGTGATGCATGTCTTCCAACCCCCATTTCTTTCTCCCTTGTACTTAACCACTTACGATGGTTAGTTTTAGGGCATATTTCATTTAGCATCCTTATGCTATGCATGCGTGCATCCATTCATCTGTATTGCATGCACCGGGCTCAGCGCATCATACTAACTGCATTGTATTTCAATCCCTATTTGAATACATGTACCAAGTTGCATCTCACATGACATTCTAGAATAGCCGAGCCTATTTTAGTTGCATTCTCGCATGTGTTGCATTAGTCACTTTAACATGAACTAGGATCATGCATGATTTCTAACTAGTTCTTTGTTTTGGCTTGGAGTACACTGTGAGTGTTTACGCTTTAGCATACTGCATGTGTGTTATTGACTGCCATGAAAGCATGCTTGCCATGAGGCTAATTGCTTATTTGCTTTAACTGCCTGAATGCCTGTGGGTGAAGGTTGGATTACTTGAATTGGAACAATTCATCGAAATCCACATTCTAGCCTACTTGCGAGTAGCAAACTTCAAACTATTTTCCTAACAAATGGATATGCAATGCTTTGTTCCAAATTAGGCGATCTAGTCTATACTTGTGTGTTGTGCGCATCACATAGTAATTCTAGCTAATTAATCGGAATAAGAGCACATGTGTTTTCAAAAATTCGATATCATGCTTAGTACAGGCCGATCTTTGATCGGGCGAGCGGGGGTGCTCATAGATGACCTTCCCCAATCGTACCCAAGTTCCCGAGCCAAGGCAACTTTGGTGATGATGGACATGTGGCCTTAGGCACGAGTCAGGGTTTCCTAAATTCCCCCAAAATAAAATATTTAGGTGGCGACTCTGTATCTGGAAAAGCAGTCCATGTTTGGCACCTCTTTACAAAAATCAGTTTTCCAAAACGATTTGCCGGATTTGGACTCTTTGGTGATTTATCAATCTCACGTCGCACATTGTGAGATCAGATTAGGAACCGTTTCTTTTGAGTCCAAACTGTAGTAAGCAAAGCCCGAAGGGGCGCGTCTACAGCCACCACCAAGCACTGATAAGGAAGTGCGAGGCTTTCTGGGAAAAGTGCAATTTATAAGACGATTTATTGCAAAATTAACCTTGACTTGTGAACCATTATTTGGTCTCCTGAAGAAAGGAAAGAAATTCCAATGGGATGACCGATGCCAGATTACTTTTGAGCAGATCAAGCAGTATCTACAAAACCCACCTGTGTTGTCACCGCCAGAGCCGGGGAAGCAGTTGATTTTGTATCTGTCAGTAACCAACACGACAATAGGCTGCATGCTTGCGCAGGGATCTGAGGATAGAGTGGAGAAGGCCATCTATTACTTGAGTAAGAAGATGCTGGAATATGAGACCCGTTACACTTCGCTGGAGAAGGCTTGTTTAGCCTTGGTAGGGCTACCAGGAAGTTGAGGCACTACTTGTTAGTTCACTCCGTAATTCTGGTTTTGAGATTGGATCTCATCAAATATCTCTTCGAGAAACCAGCGCTTATGGGTAGGCTAGCCTGTTGGTTGTTTCTTCTCTCTGAATTTGATTTGAAGTATATGACTCGCAAGTTTGTGAAAGAGAGAGCGGTAGTGGAGTTCCTAGCCGATCACCCAGTGGAGGGAGACGAAGCAGCAGAGTATCTGTTCCTACATGAGGCCATTCTACAGGTCGAATAAGAGATTTGGACCATGTACTTTGACGAAGCGTCTAACCAGTACGGTTATGGGATAGGGGTGTTTCTGATAGCGCCCGACAATTCCCACATGCCTTTAGCTTTCAAACTCCGGTTCAAGGTATCAAACAATGAAGCAGAATACGAGGTATGTATCGTTGGCTTGGAAACCACCCTGGAACTAGGGGCAAAAAGGTTGGATGTCATTGGG
The DNA here is from genome assembly GCA_036172215.1 of Camellia granthamiana. Taxonomy (NCBI): domain Eukaryota; kingdom Viridiplantae; phylum Streptophyta; class Magnoliopsida; order Ericales; family Theaceae; genus Camellia; species Camellia granthamiana. The sequence continues at coordinate 97,180,529 of CM069904.1, read as the reverse complement.
GACTCGAACCTGGTTATATCTCAAGCGAAAGGAGACTGGAAGGTTAAAGGAGAAAGAATGAAAATCTATCACCAAACCCTAGACGTTCTGATTCCTAGGTTTGAGAAGCTAACCTTCACACATATGTTAAGAGAGAGCAATAGGTTCGCTGACGCCTTATCAACTCTATCTTCCATGATAGACATCCCTTTGGGAGTCCGGATGCGTCCGATCATTATTGAATAGAGATATGTGTTGGCCTATGAGTTGATTGCTGCAATAGATGAAGTACAAGATCAAAACCCTTAGTACCATGATATCTGAAACTTCTTGGAAAATAAGGCTTAACCACTAGGGGCAAATGCCAAAGATAAGAGGGCAATACGACGAATGGCTACTCAGTTTATCATTTGCGGGGGTAAATTGTACAAACGATGCCATCTGGGAATGCACAAGTTGTGTGTTGATGTTGAAGAGTCGAAGCATTTAATGAAGGCCATCCACGGAGGAGAATGCAGATCGCACATGAGTGGAGTGATGCTAGCTTGGAAAATTCTCAAACAAGGTTACTACTAGTTAACCATGGAGGAGGATTGTATTGGTTTTGTTCGGCGATGCCACAAATGCCAGATCCGTGCAAATCGCATGAATATCCCACCGTCGAAGCTGTACAACATGACTTCACCATGGCCATTTTCAATCTGGAGAATTGATGTTATTGGGGCAGTTACTCCGAAGGGGTCAAATGGGCATGAGTACATCCTGGTGGTGATAGACTACTTTACAAAGTGGGTCGATGCCCAATCCTACACAGTGCTGAAAGCGTCACACGTAGCCAAGTTCATCAGGAATAATATCATCTGTCATTATGGGGTCCCTAATGAGATCATCTCGGACAACGGCTCCCACTTTAAGAAAAAAGTGATTGACTTGTTGGAAAAATACAACGTGGCTTTTCATAAGTCGTCCACATATCAGCCATAAACCAACGGAGCTGTTGAGGCCGCCAACAAGAACATCAAGCACATTCTACAGAAGATTGTGGAAACCTACAGGGACTGGCCAGACAAGTTGCCGTTTGCTCTTTGGGGCTATAGGACATCAATTCGGACATCTACTGGGGCAACTCGGTATCCTCTAGTTTATGGGATGGAAGCTGTTCTGCCGATTGAAATTGAGGTACCGTCGCTGCGGGTTATGCCTGAGTGCCAGATAGTAGAAGCGAATTGGCAGCAGAGCAGGTTCGAGGAACTAATGTTGTTCAATGAGAGGAGGCTGAAAGCACTGTACCATATCCAAGGTTATCAACGCAGAATCGCCAGGGCTTTCAACAAGAAAGTTAAGTCCAGGAATTTGAAAGAAGGGGATTTGGTGCTCAAAGACAACCGAGCTTCCATCCATGACCCTAGGGACAAGTTCAAACCTAATTGGACTGGTACTTATATCATCAAATCTATCTGGTCGGGTGGAGCTGTCATTCTTATGGACTTAGATGGCCTTGAATTCTCCCAACCAATCAACATAGATAAGTTAAAGAAATACTACTTGTAGACACCCCATTTTTTACCATCCTCAAGACTTAGACGTCATCGCTTGAACACCCGATGATTGTGCTCGCCCATGTTCGCTTTAAGTCCCTGAAGGTCTCGGCTGAGTGCATTGCCTTGGAGCCTCTAATCTTGTCTGTTTTGTGCTTGGTTGTGGGCCAAGAGCTTGTTGCTTCACTTCTGGAGAAAAAGGTGACCTGTCGGCCATCCCTCTAGCCTGCCAGCCATGACTTGTGCCTGTCGGCCACCAGTGGTGGCCGGTCGGCTATGTCGATAGCCGGTCGGCTACATTGATGGCCGGTCGGCCACTGATGATAGCCAACGGCCATTTTTCTCCTTTTTTAGATATTTCTTTGCCAGGTGTGCCAGCTGTTGTTCACTGATGCTCATCTTCATACACGTGTATGGAGGGATGAATGCAAGCCTTTGGCTTGATTTTCTATATAAGGGAAGGTCTCTCCCCCATTTTGAGAGGTTACACAATTTGGAGCAAATTTCTCTCTCTCTCTCTCTCTCTCTCTCTCTCTCTCTCTCTCTTCTTGTTTTTTGCTTGAAAGTGAGAATTTTCTATACTTTTGCACTAAGACCCTTAACCAAACATCTTCATCTTGGAGCTGAGGTTCTTTGAGGCTTGGTTTGAGTTTCTAAGGGTGGTTTAAGCTCAGAATTGTGGCTGTTTAGTGCTATGCTTCAAAGGTATAAGGCTTACCTCATTTAAGCTTTGTTTTAGTTGCTTGTTTTGCCATCTTTTTACACTATTTTGACCTAGTTTTTCAACCATAAAAAACTCTGTTTTTAAGGTTTCAAAATGGTGGTTTAAGTCTTGGTGAGTTAGGGGATTGTCTCATCTTTTTGCTCTTTGGCTTGTGAAGCCTTTTGTGCCATTTCTTACCACCTTTAAATCAAACTTTTTGGGCCTTTAAACCACTGAAATTCAGAGTTATTTTTGTGGTAAAAAGTATGTTTTGAAGTCCAAAATGAAGGGGTTAGCCTCCCTTCTTGTGTCTCTCTTGTATGCCTAGTTAGCATTACATATTAGCTTGATTTTGTAGCTTGTGTTAGCTTAGTTCAAGCATGTTTTAGGCTCTGTTTTTGCATGTTTCAACTCTGTTTTGGGTTGGTTGGAGCATTTGTTGCTTGCTTTTTGTACTTGTAGTGCAATTATGTTTACTAGTCTAGCATGCCTAATGGTTTAGCTTATTTTTGTAGCTTGTGTTAGCTTAACTTCAGGTTGTTTTAGCTATTATTTTGGCCTACTTTAACTCTGTTTTGGGCTGGTTAAGTCCTTCGAGGCTTGTGTTGCATGGCTATAGTGTAATGATCTTTACTAGCTCATTGTTTTGAGTCTTTAAGCATGAAGTGTTTGAGTGGCTTGCATGTTATAGCATCATTTTACATATGATTTCAGTGCATATAGCTCTGTCACACTTTCACTTATTTCACTCTTTCATTGCTTTTGAGAGTTGTGTTTTGAGTCTTGTTTGCAAGCTAACATGTGAGCATGTTTTTCTAGCCTTTTGTGCCTCAATCTCAGCATGTTTTAGACACTTTTTTGGCATGTTTTAACTCTATCCAGAGCTGGTTTGGTCAGTTGAGCTTTGTGTTGCATGCTTATAGTGTTGTGATCTTCACTAGCTTAATGTTTTAGGCTCTTAGCATATCTTGCATGTGTTGCTTGCATGATTTAGTGTCTTTTTGCATGCCATTTTAGCACTGAAATATCTGCAATCTCCCTCATTTCTTCACTTTTTACTTTATTTTGAAAGTGGCCTTGAGCCCCTGTTGGCTCGAGTGTGAAATTGAGACTCTCATGCCTAATGGTTTTAATCCTCTTTTGAGGGTTTCTACTAACCAACCACATGAGACCTCTTTCATGCTCAAGGTACTTGTGGCTTAAGCACTCTTTCCAATTAGAGGACTCTCACTTTGGACTTAATCGGTTAAAGGACTAATCGGTAATGTAAAATGTGTAAATAAAATGAACCAAGTAAAACTTGAGCAAGATAAGCATGTTGTGTTGCATTGCATGTGTTTGGATCGGACGTTAATCCAAACACAAGGAAAATGGGACGTTTCATACTTAAAGTGATGAAACGTGCCACTTTTCTTAGTCACCGACACCCTTGATCATGTGTGATAGGGTGGTGGTCCTTCGAGTCTTATTTGTGCATTCATTAAGCTTGTACAAACTTGGTTTTCTAGCCATCATGCATTGAAAATGCTTGGTTAATGGCTTGAGAACCAAGAGCTACACTCCTTTGAGCTTGAGAAATGATAAGGAGTGTAGCAATACACACATTCCTTGAAAATGCTTTATTTTGCCTCTATTGCTCTCTGTTGTAGCAAAAGTAGAAGTCCAGAAAATGGGGGTGGCCGACTGGCCAGTTGAGGTGGCCAACAGCCACTTTTTGTGGCCGACTGGCCACCAGTGAATTTTTGTGCAAGTGTGTTCCTGTGTTGAGGCAGAAGCATTCTGGAAGTTGGTGCAATTTTCCAAGATCAAATGAGTGCAAACAGAGGCATCTGATGGCAAGGCAAGAGCATTTTCAGGAGGAAGCAACCGAGCATGCATGTATCCCTCGTACCTCGAGGCCGTTTAAATTGCTTTACTAGTTAGTTAGCGTAGCTAATCATTCAATTCATTTTTTAATTTTTTAATTAGTTTAGCATAGCTAGTTATTCAATTGTGTTGTAATAATTAATTAGTTAGAATAATTAATTAGTTCGTTTTGTAATAATTAGCTTAGCTTATTTATTCGGACCCTCCTTCGCGAGGGCTTAATGTTGTAATTAGTGTGCGTGTGTGTGTGCATGTCTTCCAACCCCACGTCTTTCTCCCTTTTATTTATCCGTTTTCGATGGTTAGATTAGGGATTATGTTTCGATTAGCATACCTTATGCTTGCATGTTTGCATCATTCATTTGTCTTGCATGCACCGAGGCTCGGCGCATCATTCAAACTGCATCGTATTTCAATACTTCTTTGAATACTTGTATCAAATTGTTGCATTCATATGCCATCTTAATAGCCGAGCCTATTAATTTCATGTTACATGTGTTGCATTAGGCATCTCGCATAGTTAGGATCATGCATATTTCTAACTAGCTTTTGTTTTGGCTTGGAGTACACTGTAAGTTTTACGCTTTAGCATACTTACATGAGTGTGAGTGTTGCCATGATAACATGCTTGCCATGAGGTTATTTGCTTAAATGATTAACTGCATGAATACCTATGGATAAAGGCTTGATTACTTGAATTGGAACAATTCGATGATTGTAAGTTTTAAGCTCACTTTGCGAAGTGGTAAAATCATGTTTTAAGCCCACCTGAGGGTGGCAAATCTGCGTTTTAGCCCACTTGGGGGTGACAAATTCAAACCATTTTCGAAAGCTAACATGAGTTGCGTTCGTTCCAATTCTTGCGATTTTAGTCTACACTTGTATATGTGCGTCACATAGTAAAGTTAGCTAATAACCGGAATAAGAACACATGTGTTTATAAAACATCATATCATGTTTAGTAGAGGCCGATCCTTTGATCGGGCGAGCGGGGGTGCTCATTTCATGACCTTCCCTTCTCGTACCCAAGTTCCCAAGCCGAGGCAACTTTAGTGATGACGGACACGTGGCCTTTGGAATAAGTCAGGGTTTCCTAAATTTCCCCAAAATAAAATATTTAGGTGGCGACTCTGTAATCTGGCAAAGAAGTCCAATTTTGGCATTATTTGTTTCAAAATCTGATTTTCCAAAATGATTTGCCGGATTGGACTCTTTGGTGCTTATCAGTTTCACGTTGCACTTTGTGAGATTAGATTCCAATTCGAGCTCTCCGAAAGGGGGTGCGAAGAAAGTCGAGTCCACACTACCCTTGAGTGGCTCGGTAGGTAGAAAACTCGAAAGGGCGACCTAGACAAAAGTTAGAACGCAAAAGGAGAGTGTTAATACCCGAGTGAACCCGAACCGAACTACGTAAGGCTTGATTCCCATCTTTGGGATACGTTGGCAACTTCATTCTGAAGTCCAGCCATAAACACTTCCAAATCAACTGTGTCCGTGAGATTGTTCTGGTCATCTTTGTCTTTTCTGCATCCAAGAGTTCGGTTGTCGTCTTCACTATCAGAGCTGGTTGCAGTATAGTGCAGTGTTATTCAGACAAGGGGCAACTTTCCAGTTATTGGATTTGGGGTTGTACATCTCAAGGATAGATTCCGAGTGTGTCCAATTGTGATCCTTATCGAAAATGGTTTTGAAAAGTTTTAATAAAAGTTGATTTTGTTCAAATTAATTTTTTTACAACTTAGGTCATTTTTGGACCAAAAGGAAAATTTTCAGTACCCACAACCTTCAATTTCATTGATTTAAATATAGAGTTCTCTACCTCTTTGATTCAAATCAAAGTTGTTTTTTATTACATTGAAAAGGAAAGCTTGAAAGTACAGATTAAAGCAATAAACTTGGGGCACAGCTAAGTCAGGTGTTCCTGCGTCCCCTCCCAGAGCTTGTGGAAGCTTCAGATACTAAAATAGGCCCGGTTTGTGCCTCATCTTCAAGCCAAGCTATGCATTTGCTAGAAAGGGCGCGACTGAAATTGGGAGCGGAAGCCAGAAGTTCTCTTGTCCTCCATGCAGTGGGATAGCGAGCTAGCTGTGAGCCTCGGATTGGAAATGAAATCGGGTACTCTATCCCATCTTCCAGGCAAGTCTAGTCATGTTCGAACTGACGCCTGAATCGGAATGGAAAATAGAAGACACAATGTGTCAAGCCAACCAACTGAATGCCAGGTTGGCGAGACATGTTGTAACTCATCTCAGGCAGATCAAACCAGGGGCAACGCCAAGCAATGTCAACAGCGGATCTGTTGCACATCCAATGGCACCACCACCCCTCGTTCGGGAAATCAACTACCCGTTGGCGGAAGAAATAGTCTCGTGCTGAATATGCAGGGCAAGAGTCCACTACTTTCAACCTGTCCATGAGCCATACCTGGAGAGGGATGAAAAATAAAAGAGATTAAAGAATAGAGAGGTGTATGTGGAGAGAAAAGTGAGAAAGGGGTTTTGAGAGAAAAACATAGCCTGAGGGCCGAGTGATGTGAGAAACACATATGAGAAGGGTGGGAAACATTACCTATAAGAGTAGTTGACTTCCTGTTAACCTGTTTGTCTCTCGCCGGTGGAAAGCATCCAAGCCCATCAAAGTCTCGGCTAGTGTCAAGCCAATACAACTCTTGCCCTCTTTCAAGACTTGGGCAACTTCGATCAAGCGAATGCTAGACCCTCCGAAGCCAGGGGCAAGCAGAAAATAAGCCAACATACACAAGCAAAGGGCATGTTGCCGAAAACTTTGCCAGAGACGATCGTTGCGGTCGCCGGCATCAGAAAACCGATGAATCAAGTTGGGAATTTCCAACTTTCAGTTGTGAAACAAAGATCGGGCATCATGTAAAGTGAGTCCACATATCCATCCTAAAGCTTGGATATGGCCAAAACGGGATTAGGGCAAGACTTCCTCGTTATGCCGGGATTCCATCGAAACCTGGAACTCTTCAATTGTAGGGCACATCTCTTGCCCCCCCGAAGCTAAACACATGTGTAACCGGGTTCCAATATCTAGCTGCGACATGAAGGAATGGAAAACACAGTGGGGTACGACTCAGCAGGAATAGTGCATTTTTCCCAAAACCCTGGAAATTCACTTTTTCTGAGCCATCTAAAGTTGCAATCCAAGATGAGAGTTTTTCATTGAAGAATGGCTCCATTTGTGGCAAAAACAGAGCTGGAATGAAGAAACTATGAAGTCCTAACTTTTGTAAAAGATAAAGCACTAAGTGGAAGACAGGTGGCAGCAATCTGGAGATTCCCTGCATCACTAGCCGACCGGCCACCTTTTGTTGCCGATGCTCACCACTAAGTGGCCGACTACCCCTATTTGTGTCCAGCAGAATTGCTTTGATCTTCCTGTGTGTTGAGAATGCTGAGAACCTATGTTTTGTTCTACTCCGGATGCATTCTGCTGTTTTGTTTTAGTAGTTTTGTTGAGTCGCTCTCAAGTTTGTTTCAATTTGTTTATCGAGTTGTTTTGTTGTTGCTTGTCGAGTTGCGTTTGTTTCGTCTATCGAGTTGTTGTTTTGTTTGTCGATTGTTGCATTAGTTTTATTATTTGAGTTGTTTAACTCTGTTTGTTATGTTTTGGTCCGTTCACTACCTGACTAAGCAATTGTCAAGACAATGTACAATATTCAATTTCCATCAATCCCGTTTTTGTGTAAAATGGTGCAATGCGATGCTCAAAATATAAAATGCAACACGTTTTCATCAAAAAAGTTGTTTTCATTCCAATCATGGTTTCTTTTTACAAAGAGTACAAGTTTTTAAGAAAATAAAACTGCCTAAGACTGTACAATATGCTAACACTACTAGTAAAAAGAAACAAAGCAAAAACACATGAATCAGCGCTGGCTATCTCAAGCTCTAGAGGCCCTCTTCGTCCTCTTCCTCGATGGAACGGACTTTGCAGAGCTATCCCCATCCACGCCACTGTTTGAACTCGATGAAGAACCGGAACCGGAGTCGTTATCCTCTGCATCTAAGCTTGGCTCAGCCTCGTCTCCACTAGCGGAACCCGAGCCGGCATCATCATCTCTGCTCTTGGATGACTCGGTGTGCTGATCCCCAACCTCCTCGGTCTTGGCCTCGCTGGTCTCGTCATCGTCATCGCGCATGATGGGCTCCCGACGCCTCCCCCGGTTGCATGCCAAAACCTCTCTCTCTCTCTTCCTACTGCTGAAGGGGGCGCTGATGGTCCTGCTTCTGTCGCTGATGGTCCTGTCTGTAGAGGCGTGACCTGAAAAGGTAGTTTGAATGTATCAGCCATAGTATGTGTATTAGATGCAAGTATGGTGTGCAGAGTGGGTACATGTAGAAGTCAGATATGGTATGTGAATGCAATGTGTCAGATGTGATCTATACATGCAGTATATCAGTGCAGTGTGGGGAAATGTTCAGTTGAGATGTCAGTTTCAGTATATCAGCAGAAATATGATAACCGAAATGCAAGAAAACTAAAAATTACCTGAATACCATGGGAGCCAAGTATCGACTCCCTCCTCAAGATCATGCCCTCGAATGAGGCCAACATCTCGACTAACCGCTCGACGTACCTTGTGGAGGGCTACAAATGCAAATTGAAATGATCAATGAATGAATGAATGTCTGAGTATCTGAGTGAGAATAGAAAAAATGAAAGTTGTAATGCATACCGGTGGTGAATCAGGTGTCCTAACATATTGATGACCAGGCAACGGAGGCTCAATCAGGATCTGATAAGGCTTTCTAGAGTATCACAAACCTGTCAGCTCGGTCGGAAGATCTAGCCATCCAAAACTTTGCCTAGCAAGGGGTATCCCTCTAGCCCTGCCCCTCAGTGCTCGGGCCCTACTCGTCGAAGGGTATCTGCTGCTCGGGCCCTGCTCGACGAAGGGACATCAGCTACCCTCCCTGTATGAACATGAATGCCTGTCAAATAAGGCATGAGGTACGTCTGGATGTAAGTCGTATAGTCCCCTTCCCCAATGAAGAGGTCTGCATCTCCACCCCGCATGAAGTCAATGTTCTCCTGAGGGAAGAGACTCTCTGTGGCTCGCATGGAAGATGGAGGTGGTAAGGGAACTGACTGTAACGACACACCCGGCGTCCGGCGCATGAAGCACTTGTCTAGAAACCAGGCTCGTCCTACTGATCCCTTGAGCACGAGCCGATACCGGGAAGTGCCTCAAGCTCCGGCGAACTAAAATCTGGCACCCTCTGGCATCATCGCCCAGGGCTGCCACGTGATCTGCAGACAACAAGTGCATAGATTGATAAGTTGCCATTAGATATGTAAAATGAATTGGAGCTGAAAGCAGAAAGAACTGTGAGTTTTGAGTTACCTCTACTGCCCTCATTGTATCGAAATACTGACAAAAGAATGAGAGGGTCTCCCAGGTCCTCTGCTGGCACCGACCGTTGTATCGATGCGAGTATGGTACTCCAAGAGGCATGTCGACCTCCGGCTCTGGAGTAAGCGTCGGGAAATAGGCGTACACCCATAGCTGTGAAAAGCAAGAGGGCGATAGTGAGAATACAGATAAGCACAGATAATGCGAAAAACAGAGTATGTGTGCAATGTCCAGAGAATGCAAAATGTAGAGAATACAGAATATACAGAGAATGCAGAAAGCAAGGTGTGTAGTACAGTGTACAGAAAGTACAAATGTAAAGATTAGACTATGTGTGTATAGTGCGTGGTGTGTGCAGTGTACAAAAAGTGCAAAGTAGAAAGCACGGCAGAGAATGTAAAACAAAAAAGTAAAGCATACCTCCCAGGCTCTCCAATAGTCACCAACTCTATTCCCGCTCCTGCGGGAGGTTGAGCTCATGTAGCAGTACAGGGTAGCGAGGCTAGCGCCGCCCCAATCATAATGCCGAACCTAAGATAAGTCCACCGAGGTGCTCAAAAGATATAGCCCAACTGTGTTCACCCTGTCGGTGAACAAGGTAGTGCCAAAGAGGAACATCAGGAAACCTCGGGCACACTGCTCGGTCCCCTCTACAGTCGTTGGGGCTGTCCCTCTGTAGTGGTCTACAAACCAGGTGTATCAGACCATCCCTGATCGGAAGATAGGTGGGTGTGCTCCCAGCAAATAGGTCCAGGCGGCCTTCCACTCGCCCATATCGGTATCATATGGGATCGGCCGGCCCTCTACCTTAAGGCCCGTCAACATAGCGAAATCATATGGGGTCATCATCATATCCCCAGCAGTAGAGAAATGGAAAGAGTTTGTGGTATCCTACCATCTCTCTACCAGTGCGCTCAGAAGGGTCCTGCTCGCCATGAGGTGTGACAGCCCCATACAGAACAAATCGAACCCCGCCTCATCGATAATCTGTCGGACACCGTCGGGGAGGTCCATGTACCACTCCCTCGCTGAGGTGGACCCGTATCCTCGGGTAAAATGGGAGTCTACCTATGTTCAAAATGAGCAGAAGAAATATAGTGTGTGAATGTGTTCAAAATGAGCAGATGAAATACAGTGCAAAAGTGCGAGCTATGCAAGAAATGTAAAGTATATCGCCGAAAATATAAGAACACATTGCATACCTCGAAGGCACCATGAGACAGGTGAGACTCTGGCTCTCACAGTAGGAGATCCACTGGTGCGCCTCGTGCAAATCCGCTGAAGTGACGAACTGTACTAGGTGGTAATGCTTGCGCCTCGGGAAGGTACCTTTCCGGGTCGAAAGGTCGCACTCTAGGTGACAATGGTATGTACTCAGGATCTCCCTTCATCTCTGGAGAACCTCCATCGTGAGGAACGTCATCTGCCATCTGGAAAGAAGGTGAGAAATTAGGCGAAAATGAGCAAAATAGGTGGAGAGTGCCAAAAGTCAACATAAGTCAACTCTCAGAGAGAGAAAATGGGAGAAAAAGTCCAAGCCCGGGAAAAGGTGTCAAACTCAAGACAAACTTGAGGGAAACAAATGTCAAGTGGCGAAAATGGAGAAAAAGCTCTGAAAACAAATTTTAATCGGTTCAAAATGGAGGAAATCGAAAGGTTTGCAAATCAACTTCGCATGGGGCGTTGGAAAACGCATGTGAAGCACGGATCTAGGAGGAAAAAGTGTCTAGGGATGAAGAGCAAGCAATTTCGATACTGTGGGTGTGAGGAAATGTGATTTGGAAATGTGCTTTTAAAGATCTCCATGCAAAAAGACCAAAATGGCCCAGATTTACCACAACTGGCCGACCGGCCACTTAGGTGGCCGACAGCATGTGCAAGTGGCCGACATTGCTTCAGGGTGGTCGGCAGGTGCCCAGTGTTCTCCCTATGTGTTTTTATGTTGTTTTGTGTCCTAAGCTCCCGAGAAAGTACAAGAAAAGTTCACTTTTCAGCTCAAAGTGTCTCTGCAGAAGTTTCAACTTATGTTTTCGATGCATGACTCATCATCAGCCGACATGAACGAGGTGTATCCTTTTGAAATATATTGTGACTCCTCCGAGTGGTAAGCCGGAGGCTGCAACTGAATTGGTTCTATTAGGGCACGTTCTGTTTATCACTACATAGAATGCGCATTTCTTTATTCGGTGTTTTGCATCGAACATGCTATTGATGTTGCATTGAATATGCATTGTTATTATTGTGCACAGAATGTGTATGTTGCGTTGCATTGCATCACACATGTTCTCGTGTTTGCATAGCATATGCATGTCACATTGTATTGCATTGTACATGCCCTTACATACGCATAGAAAATGTTCGTACCTGTTGCATAGAACATGCATTTGGTATTTAGAATAGAACGTGCTATTAATCTTGCATGGAACATGCATTCCTATCTTGTTGTGTCTGTTAAGTTTCTTTCTTATACAGGCATGATATTGTATGTACGGTTCATTCAAAGCTGGTGCAACCAAACAATATTGTATGTACGGTCCATTCAGAGGAACTCCAGGTAAGATCATTCCTGTCCCTTGAACACCCTATTTTTTGTTAGAAACATTGGGTCGTGTGCCCGATGTTTATACCTTGCTTTGGTTAGAAACATTGGGATGTGTGCCCGATGTTTATACCACCCTCCTGGTTAGAAGCGTTTGGAAAGTGTTCTGACGCTTATACCACTCTATTTTGATTAGAAATATTGGGACGTGTGCCCGATGTTTATACCACCCTCCTGGTTAGAAGCGTTTGGCAAGTGTTTCGACGCTTATACCTCTTTATTTTGGTTAGAAACATTGGGTCGTGTGCCCGATGTTTATACCACATTTCTGGTTAGAAGCGTTTAGAACGTGTTTCGATGCTTATACCTTGCTTTGTTTAGAAACATTGGGATGTGTGCCCAATGTTTATACCCACCTTCCCGGTTAGAAGCGTTTGGAACGTGTTTCGGTGCTTATACCTTGCTTTGTTTAGTAACATTGGGACATGTACCCGATGTTTATACTCCCCTTTCGGTTAGAAGCATTTGGAACGTGTTTCGACGCTTATACCACTCTGTTTTTGGTTAGAAACATTGGGTCATGCTCCGATGTTTATACAACCCTCCGGTGTTTGCACCGCTCTCTTTTCCCTCTCGCGCGTAGCGCGTTAGGACGCTTTGGTTCAAGGCATCCGGATGGATTCCAATGCTTATACCGCTCTTTGTTTTGGTTGCATAATAGTTGGATGTGTTTCACTTGTTATCACTGTTCTCTGTGGTTCAGAGCCTTAGGGTATGTCCCTCGGTTCACACCATTTCTCTCCTCGCGTGTACCACGCGTTAGGATCTTGTTTCACGTCTTGGGTCCGCCCGAGGGGTTGTGTTGTTCTTTATCTTTCCTGCGTGAGGCGCAGTTAAGATTGCATAATTTTTCTTACATCCTTTCTGCATGAAATGTGGTTTGGTTCATGTTTACTTGCTTATGTACGAGTTTGCTGTAGCGTTTCTTTGCATAACATTTGCATCTAGATGTTTCATTACAGCCCTCATTGCATAATCATAAGTTATGTTCTACATCGTGCATATCATTTGCATTTTGCCCCAGAATTATGCTGGTTTGATTCCTTGCAAAGGGATACGTGGGCGGCCTGCGGGTGCAACCGTTCTTTGTTTTGTTTGCGTGTTTGTCTAAGTCCTCGACCTTGTCAAAAATGGGTCTTCTTTAGGCTTTGACATTCATTCTCGCCATTTCATGACTTCCGAGTTCTATCAAAGAGGGGCAACTGTAGACACCCCATTTTTGGCCGACCTCAAGACTTAGACGTCATCGTTTGTGCACTTGATGATTGTGCTTATTTGTGCTTGTTTTGAGCGCCCAAAATTCTTGGCGGAATGCCTTGTCTTTGAGCCTCTGAACCCCTTTTGTTTTGTGCTTGTTTTTGGCCCAAACCTTGGTGCCTCTTGCCTGGAAGGGAGAGGGGCCTTGTCGACCACTTTTCCCTCTTGTAGACTGCTTGAAGTGGTCGATCGGCTAGTTGAGGTGGCCGATCGGCCACTTAAAGTGGCCGACGGCCATTTTTCTCCTTTTTTAGATATTTCTTTGCCAGCTGTGCCAGCTGTTGTTCACTGAAGGCCATCTTCATACACGTGTATGGAGGGATGAATATAAGCCTTTAGCTTGATTTTCTATATATAGGGGGGTCTCTCCCCCATTTTGAGAGACTAGATATTTTGAGCAAATTTCTTTCTCTCTCTCTAGAATTCTCTCTCTCTCCTCTTGTTTTATGCTTGATAGTTAGAATTCTCCACATATTTGCACACTAGCCTTTAATCAAATTGGACCACCTTGGAGCTGAGGCCTCTCGGAACCTATTTTGGGCTGTTGGAAGGTTGTTTGAGCTTAAGAGAGTGGCTGTTTTATGCTGTGCTTTAAAGGTATAAGGCTTACCTCATTGAAGCTCTTTGTACATACTTGTTTTTGCCATCTCTTTACACTGTTTTGGGCCTAGTTTTCAACTACAAAAAGTTCTGATTTTGGGGTCTTAACATGTTGGTTTGAAGTCATTTTGTGCAAAGGGGTTGTCTACCCTTCTTATTGCTTATTTGTGTGAGCCTTTGCACCATCTTTTAGCATGTTAAAATAAAAAAATTTAGGCCTTTAAACCACTAAAATTCAGAGTTATTTCAATGGTAAAAAGCATGTTTTGAAGTCCAAAAATGGAGGGGTTAGCCTCCCCTCCTTGTGTCTCACTTCCATGCCTAGTTAGCATCACATGGTAGCATGTTTTTGTAGCTTAACTTAGCTTATTTCCAATATGTGTTTGCCTCTGTTTTGGTATGATTTAGCTCTGTTTTGGGCTTCTTTGGTCATGTGGGCTTTGTTTTGTATAGTTGTAGTGCAAATGGCTTCACTAGCTTGGCATTTTAGGCCTCTAAACATGTTTTGCTTAGAATGATTGCATGTTGTAGTGTCTTTTAACATGTAATTTCAGTGTATATAGCTCTGTCACATGCTCATTTATTTCACTCTTTCATTGCTTTTGAGAGTTGTATTTTGAGTCTTGTTTGCAAACTAACATGTGAGCATATTTTTCTAGCCCTTTGTACCTCAATCTCAGGATGTTTTAGCCACTGTTTTGGCATATTTTAACTCTGTCCAGAGTTGGTTTAGTCTGTTGAGCTTTGTATTGCATGCCTATAGTGTTGTGATCTTCACTAGTTTGGTGTTTTTGGCTTTTTAGCATGTATTGCATGTGTTGCTTGCATGATTTAGTGTCATTTTGCATGTCATTTCAACACTGAAATATCTGCCACCTCCCTCATTTCTTCACTTTTCCATTTTCTTTGAGGTTGGTTAGCCTTAAGGTTGTGTTTAAGCTTGAGATTGAGACTTGTGCTTAATGGTTTTAATCCTCTTTTGAGGGTTTCTACTAACCAACGGCATGATCTCTCTCATGTCTTAAGTCATCCTTTGATTGACCCATCTCTCATTAGAGGACACTCACCTTGGACTTAACCGGTTAAAGAATGATTTGGTAATGTAGAATGTGAAAACAAAATTTGACAAGTAAAACATGAACAAGATAAGCATTGTGTTGTGTTGCATTGCATGCGTTTGGATCAGACATTAATCCAAACACAAGGAAAATAGGACGTTTCATACTCAAAGTGATGAAACGTGTCATTTTTCTTGGTCACCGTCACCCTTGATCATGCATGATAGGGTGGTGGTTGTTTTGGTCTTGTTTGCGCATTCATTGACCTTGTACAAACTTGGCTCTTTGGCCATCATGCATTGAAAATGCTTGATTGGTGGCTTGAGAGCCAAGAACTACACTCCTTTGAGCTTGAGAAATGATAAGGAGGGTAGCAGTACACACATTTTTTGAAAATGTATTGCTTTGCCTCTGTTTGCTCTCTGTTGCAACAAAAGCAGAAGTCTAAAAAAGGGGGGTGGCCGACCAGCCACTTAAACTAGCCGACCGGCCAGTTAAGGTGGCCGACAGCCACTTTTTGTGGCCAACTGGCCACCAGTCAATTTTTGTGCAAGTGTGCTCCTATGTTGGAGCAAAGGCAATTTGGAAGTTGGTACAGTTTTCAGAGATCAAATGAGTACAAATAGAGGCATCCGATGGCAAGGCAAGGGCATTTTTGGGCGGAGCAACGGAGCATGCATGCGTCCCTCGCCCTCGAGGCCATTTAGTCGCTTTTGTTAGCTTAGAATAAGTTAGCTAATTCATTCATACAAGTGTTGTAATTAATTAGCTTAATTCATTTTATTGTAACTAATATTTTAGCTAGCTTAGAATAGTTTGTTAATTTATTTCAATTATTGTTATAATTAGCTAGAATAGTTAATTAGTTTTGGTTTGTAATAACTTAGCTTAGTGTAGCTTAGCTTATTCATTCGAACCCTTCTTCACGAGGGCGCAATGTTGTTAATAGGCATGCGTGCGTATGTGTATGTCTTCCAACCCCACGTCTTTCTCCCTTTTATTTATCTGCTTTCGATGGTTAGATTAGGGACATTTTCAATTAGCATACCTTATGCTCCCATGTTTGCATCATTTATTTGTGTTGCGTGCAATGAGGCTCGGCGCATCATTCAAACTGCATTGTCAGTTCAATACTTCTTTAAATACGTGTTTCAAAGCATGTTATCAAATTGTATCATATGACATGATTAGGTAGCCAAGCCAATTTAGTCGCATTATTGTATATGTGCATTAGGCATCTTAACATAGTTAGGATCATGTATTGTTTCGAACTAGCTTTTGTTTTGGCTTGGAGTACTTGGTAAGTTTTACGCTTTAGCGTACTTGCATAAGTGTGAGTGTTGCCACGATAGCATGCTTGCCATGAGGCTATGTGCTTACTTGATAAACTGCATGAATGCCTGTGGGTGGAGGCTTTGTTGTTTGAATTTGAACAATTCAACGAATGTATGTTTTAAGCCCACTTTGCGAAGTGGCAATGTAGAGACCCTAATTTTTTTGTAATTACACTTGAAACCCTGAGCCTTAGGTTAATAGCATTTTAGCCCTAATTCCGTAAAAGTCTGCGTAAGGGCCCAAGTAAAGAATAATTTTTCCATGTGTTACCATAATTAAATCATAGAACACCACTTTATAATTGGAACTATCCTAAAACTTGGTTTTATTTATTTTACCTCCTAATTTCTAAATTAATTCACACATTTTATTTTTATTTCTATTTTTGTTTTTGTTATTCTTTCATTTATTATTTATTTGAATAGAATACTATTATTTATTTGAATATGTACATAGTTTAAAAATAATAATAATAATAATAATATTTTGGTGGAAAAGTTGGTTGAATAACAACAAACAAAAAAAAAAAAAGAGAAATATCTAGATATTTAACTTTCCCTAGTCATTAATCTAGGATCCCTTATACTCTATAAATTGAGAACTTGTCCCAAATTCACTCTCACGTTTAGAACAGCCCAGGGAGAGGGTGAGAGAGGGAGAGTGGGCTTAAGAGAAGTAGAGAAGTAAGAAGGAAAAAAAAAAAAAGGAAGAGAAAAAGAAGGAATCAAAGGTGATTCAAGAAGGTAAAGGTAAGAACATACCTCTCCCTTATTTTCTCCAATCCTTTCATCATCTCATTCTATTGTCTGGTATGTCTCTTGTGTTGCAAATTAATGGTAAATAGGATTTTCGGTGTGTGTGAAAGGATGGGTATGATATAGTGTCATTGTCTTACAAATTTGTGAAATTAGGCACTGCTGCAACTTCTCTAATTTAAAAGAAATATCAACTCTATCTAATTCTCAAATCTGAATTTATTGTAGGATATTTTGTGTGTTTAGAGCTTGTGATAATTTTATTAGCTCCTAATTGTGTGTTTTTAGGGCTTGGATAATTTGTTGAAAAATCTGGTCCTGAGTCTCTGAAAAACAGTCCACTTTTAGTAATTTTATAAAAATTCTAGAAAAATCATCTCATGTTGGTTCTTCTGTCAAAATTTATAACTCTGAGTCCTCTTTCCCACAGATTTTATTTGAGTGAAAACCATCGGGTAGATTGAGAGAAAAGCTAGTTTTCCCAAAGGGTGACCAATCTGGACAGGTTTTGGAATATAGTTTGTAGATGAATTTTTGGAGGTGCTGTGCAACTTCTGAAAATTGCAACTGAAACTAGACAGATTGAATATTCTTTCTGTGCAATTTCAGCCCCTAATTTGACCTAGAAGTATTTTTACCAAAGCGTTCTTGTTAGCCCTGCAGAACCGAACAGTGCTAGAAATTGTGTTCTATTATGTTATTGTCTCTAAGTGTTTCAAAGCATTCCTAATGTTATTTTCTTGCCTTACTATACTTATGTATGATGATCATGGACTACATTTCCTCTCGTATGTTTTTCTCATACTCTTTTATATGACCGAATTACCGAATGTGACTAACTTACTTAGCAAAAGATCTAATAAACGGGAAATAATAAGGGGTTGGAATGGGTGACGTTCATCGTAATGTTTTAGAACAATTTTATACACATGAATTATGGTGGGATTAATACCAAATGAGTTAAATCTTGTGCAAGCGTTCTGAGCGAGCCCCTAGGTTGACCCAGATGTATTCAGACTCTATGCGGTGGTTTCAGGGTGTAAGCGAGCCCTTTGGTATGGTATGTGCAGGGTGTAAGCGAGCCCTAGGCACGATTTGGTATGGTATGTGCAGGGTGTAAGCGAGCCCTAGGCACGATTTGGGTGTAAGCAAGCCCACTTGTTGGCCGTCCCTTTTGAGGTCCATCAATGCCACTGACAGATAAATAATCGGAAGGTGGGCATAGGTGGTAAGGTCTGCAAAGCAGCAAAAGGGGGAGTTCTGAATAGTCCGGTGTTCAATCCTTGTAGTTGGGTAGAAGGATCTCTTTGGGGGGATTCTAGATGTCTAGTCTAACTACTAATACATAGATCCTTGTTGGAAGATTGTAGGTTATGTTACCTAATTTGTTCTGTGTATGGTTGATTGATTGATAGAAGATATGGGGGTGTGTGTGTTTTTACTGGGCATTCCAAGCTCATGGCGTGTCATGCCAGGTGAGGAAGCAGCTTACGACGGGGAAGGTTATCCTAAAGACAATCAAGATGAAGTGTTGGAGCCGTGGTTCACTTGAAAATTTGAATTAGTAGCTTGTTTTTGTTTTCCTCTTTCTTTTATCTTTTGGTTTGACAGTGTTTTGTAAACCTCTAGTTGAACTCAAATCAGTTATCTATGCTATAATTCTGTTTATATGTGTATATTAAAATATTGTGGTTATCTCTCTTGTTTGAGTTGTACTTTACATATATTCTTTTACGGTCTCAAATTTTAGGGCGTGACAAATTGGTATCAGAGCCCTAGGTTCAACCCTTAACCCATGCGTGTCGACTCGTGATTTTAGATATCCTTGCCTTTCACATTACTATATTCTATTAACATTATACTATATCATATTAAAGGTGGACTAAAAAAAAAATTGTTTACCTACCGTAGAATAGATTCTACGTCAGAAAGCGTTGATGACTGGGGAGTTTTTCGTTTCCATAATAGATGGGCAATAACTGTTAGTCCACAAAGACTTAACCGACGATGTCAATTAGGAGCGGAGCGCGTGATAAAGAAAGATATTCGGAAAACGGATGAGGACTTTTCATATTACACCACGCAAACAAGACGAGCGTTGGTACGTCGACGCCTCTAGTGCAAATACAGGGAGCTTAGGTTTGCTCTACAGATAGAGCAAAATGATCAGACTTTTGCCAAGCTTAGGCAAGAGGTACTGGCAGAGGATCTACATCCGGTGATACGTCACGTTGGACCAGAGAGCCGTGGCTCTCATCATCCTGAGTTAGAGGTTCCTTTTGTCTTAATACTTCCCAGAGCTTCCCCTGCATTCCCTATAGAGGTGTCATCAG
>CM069904.1:95763279-95892279 GCA_036172215.1 Camellia granthamiana | reverse complement strand
GAAATTCCCAGCCAAAACAGAAAAGGCTATGGGGATCGACAGTAATCCATTTCCAGAGATTGGAGAGGTGGCAGCCAATGTCATAATGCCAAACTTTCGAAGCTTGTCCTTGAAAGAATTGGGAGAAGTCAATGTGCAGATGCATGTTGCCAACCAGACAACTATCAAGAAGGACACAGGAAATCCACCAGCTATTGGACAAGGTTTCTCACACCAGAGGGAAGACTCTGATGAAGAAGCACTGGATGACGACTCCTTAGAAGTAGCTGTAATGCAAAGGATGTGTCCCAGGTGCAGACTAAGCTACAAATGGTTGAAAGGGCTTCCAATTGATGGGAAGCAATATTACAGAGATGTGCAGAGACGTCCCAAACCAACCAATGCCTACAATAAAAGGCCATATCCATCTGGTGTTAGGCAGCGGCCATTGATGGTTGAATCAACAGCTGATAGAATACATTCCAAAGGCAAGAGGCCTTTATATGAGTCTAGGCCACCTAATTATTACAGAATGGAGAGCAGTCATTCTGAGAGGAGACTGGAGAGAGGTTCAGTTTATGGGATCAAAGCCAGAGATTGGCCCCCTAAACCAGCCACACGCAGGACAGAAAGTGGATACCCTTATCAAAGGCCTGAGTTAGGCCCAAAGCATGAAGTCAGGGCCAAGCAGTGGCCTTCACAGCCAGCTTCGAAGGTGACTTCGAAGGAAGAAAGAAGCAGTTCGACAGCCGGGTCAGTAAGCTCGTGGGTACCTGGGGTCCCAGATTGGTTTGTGATGCAGAACAAACCCAGGGAAGTGTTTACCCAAAGAGATGTAATTAGAAGCCAAGGCAGGATGATCAAGCCTCCTTTGGTGGCTCCAAACAATTGGGTATTGCTTAAGCACCCGAAAATAAAGGAACCAGATATGGTCCCCGTAATTTCTAGATCACAAAGGAGGAAAATTTAGCGTAGGTACACTCAGTACCAGCAAGACCTGAAGGAGAGTGGAGAGAGTTCTTCATTGGTTTAGACAGAAGGAAAGAAGAATCCAAAGTCAGACCATACTCCAAAACCGACTCCACAAGGCAAGATGGGTTACAGCAGGGAACAGTTGGCCAAAGTTCACTTTGAACTAAAAGCCAGAGAGAAGTCCAGTTTAGTAGGATTGGAGAAGGCGTTGATGGAGAGTGACAGCGAGGTAGAGAAAGAAGTTGGCTTAGGCCAAAAGAAAAAAATGGCTGAGGAAGAAATGTTTGAAGCCTTCATGGCTGAACAAACATTTTTGGTTGAGAAACCAGTCAGAAAAGACCATTCGAAGGAGCTCGTTAGTAATGCTGTACCAGAATGCAGCATGAAGGATGCTTCGGAAGTAACTGAACAAGGTGGCCAAGAGGAGAAACAGGCACAGTCAGCCATTCAATTTGGCTCAGTGTCAGTGAATATGGTATACATACTACCGCATGAATTCCAAGCTGGAGATGAGAACCAAGAGGGGCAAGAAATTGACCTAATTCCAGTCTGTAGTGAAGACTCACAAGTGAGTATGGTGCAAGATAATTCCGGAATGACTACCCCAATGGAAACTGAATATGAGAGTGAGGAAGAGGTAAGCATTAACCTCTCACATCCCTTTGAGTATCCCTTGAACTCTATGACACAGCATGTTAAGCCTTTGTATATCAAGGCCTTTTTCAATGGGATACAATTGAATCGAGTCTTGATTGATAATGGGGCAGTAGTGAAATTATTACCGAAATCTTCCTTGAAGAAACTAGGGAAAAGGAATCACAGGTTAATCCCAACCAGCACAACCATCACTGGTTTCGCTGGAGACAAACAGATGCCTCAGAGAATTCTGCCCATCAACCTAAGTGTGGGAACCAGAGACTGCATGACAGCATTCTTCGTCATCGATAGCAATACTAAGTACAATGCTTTACTTGGTAGAGATTGGATCCACACTAACACGTGTGTGCCTTCCTCTTTGCATCAGAAAATAATGATGGCCTTGGGCAATGGGGAGACAGAGGAAATTGATGCAGATCCTCAACCCTTCATAGCCTGTGCAGACTTTGCAGAAGCCAAACTGTATATTGAGGGAGTGACACCACTCAGTATGCTAAGGAAACCTGATGGCTCAGTCGAAGTGGCAGCTGATGAGGAAGTGACACACCTGAAGCACTTAGTCTAGGAGAGTACTGATGAGGAGGTTGTCGTTAAGGATGACAATGATGCCTGGTTGTAGGCAAAGAAATGAAGTCCAAGAAGCCAAGTCTTTGGCTCTAATTAAGTTCTCAATATTAGATTTAAAATCAATAGTCCAGAGAGTACAGGAGCAAGAGAAAGAAGCTAGGATAATCGGCTGCAAGCAGGAGCAGCAACAGGCCAGAGTTTTGGCGCTTGACAAATACTGTGTATTGGACATTGAAACAAAAGTCCAGGAGATACAGGAAGAAGAAGCCTTATGGACATACTTTGTCTATGAGGAGGAGGGTAAAGATGCTGAATTAAAGAACCTGGGAGCAGAACAAAGCAAGAAGATTGCTTCGAAGGCAGAAGGGATCAAAGAGGAAGCTTCAGTAAGTTCTCAAACACAATACCCCTTAGAAGAAGTAAATTTAGGGGAAGGTTCTATACAACAGCCCACCTATATAAGTGCTTGTTTGAATGCTCTGGACAGGGACCAGTTGTTGGTTGTCCTGAAGAAATATAAAGGTTGTTTTGCATGGTCCTATAATGAGCTACCAAGATTGGATAGGTCATTGGTGGAACATAGGCTCCCTAAGAAGCCTAATTTCAAGCCATACAAGCAAAAACCAAGAAGAATGAGTCCAGAAGTGATTCAGAAAGTTAAGGAGGAGATTCTTAAACTACTCAAGGCAGACTTTATTAGGACAGCCAGGTATGTTGAATAGCTATCCAATATTGTGCCTGTAGTTAAGAAGAATGGTAAAATGAGAGTATGCATTGATTTCAGAAACTTAAACCTAGCAACTCCAAAAGATGAGTACCCTATGCCTATAGTGGATTTGTTGGTGGACAGTTCAACAGGGCATCAAATCTTATCAATGATGGATGGGCACTCTGGTTATAACCAAATCTGCATTGCAGAGGAGGATGTCCATAAGACAGCATTCAGATGTCCTGGGAATATTGGCACCTTCGAATGGGTTAAAATGCCATTTGGCTTGAAGAATGCTGGAGCTACATATCAGAGGGCCATGAACACTATCTTTCATGACCTCATTGGAGGGTATTTAGAGTGTTATATTGATGATATTGTAGTGAAATCTCAATCCATGGAGGAGCACCTGTTTCATTTAGAAGCAGCCTTTGAAAGAATGAGAAAGTTCAAGTTGAAACTCAATCCTCTTAAGTGTGCTTTTGGCGTATCATCTGAAAACTTCTTAGGCTATGTAGTACACAAGAAAGGAATACAGATTGACTAGAATAAAGCCAAAGTCATCATTGAAGCCAGACCTCCATCAAGTAAGAAAGAATTGCAAAGGTTCCTTGGGCAGGTTAATTTTTTTCGAAGATTCATTTCTAACACTGCAGGAAAAACTAAAGTATTTTCTTCCTTGTTAAGGCTAAAAGATGAAGAAGAATTTGAGTGGACAGCAGAGTATCAAATTGCTTTCGAAGGAATCAAAGCCTATTTGGCCAATCCTCCAGTGTTGATGCCACCAAAGGGTGATAAGCCTTTGAAGTTGTACATAGCTGCAGCAGAAGATTCATTGGGAGCTTTCTTAGCCGAAGACAATGAAGAAGGCAAGGAGCAAGCTGCTTATTACATTAGTGGGTTTTTAAATTCTTGTGAATGTAAATATTCAGCTGTAGAAAAGCTGTGCCTTGCATTGTATTTTGCTGCAATGAAATTAAGATACTATTTTTTGCCTACAACTGTCTTGGTAATTGCAACCACAGATTTGGTTAAGTACATGTTATCTAGACCTATGTTGAGGGGAAGAATTGACAAATGGATATTAGCCTTATCAGAATTTCATTTAGAATATGTTCCCCAAAAAGCAGTAAAATAACAAGTTTTAGCCAATTTTTTGGCAGACCATCCATCTCAAACAGAAAGTCAAGACATAATGGAACTTGGTATGGTTAGTGTTGAGCCATGGCAAATGTGGTTCAATGGATCAAAAGTCAATGGCCTAATTGGAATTGGTATTGTGATTAAATCACCATAAGGGGTAGAAACCACACATGGTTTCAGAGTGGATGAAGTTACTTGTTCTAATAACCAAGCTGAATATGAAGCCTTAATAGTGGGGCTGGAAATTCTTATTGGATTACAAGTTCATGCAGTTGACATATTTGGAGATTCTCAATTGGTGGTTAACCAAGTGAAAGGAATTTTCAAATGTCAAAGTATAAGCATGCCTGCCATACTATGTTGTTGCATTACATCTGCTTTCTCAATTTCAAATAGCAAATGTAACTCGTGTCCCAAGATTCTTGAATAATAGAGCTAATGATGTGGCTCAGAAAGTTTCGAATTTCAAGAGAAGGGATAATGTTCAAAGGGACATAAGCCAAACAACATATCATAAATTAATACCACCTTTGAATAAAAGGAATGTGGTCTTGGAAGTCAATCATAATGACTTGCAGAAACAAGATTGGAGGCATCCAATAATGCAGTACTTGACTGGCCCATCCTCGAAGGCCAATAGGAAAATTAAATTGCAATCCATGTAATACATCATATACGGTAATGCTCTCTACAAAAGGGGGGGAGATGGTTTATTGCTGGAATGTTTAGGCCCAAAAAAAGCATTGACAGCTATGGCTGAGGTTCATGAAGGCATCTGTGGTGCTCATCAACCTGGTGTGAAGATGAGGTGGTTGCTTCGAAGGCATTCCTACTATTAGCCAACTATCCTTAAAGATTGCATAGAATATGTAAAGGGTTTCCAGGCATGCCAAAAGCATGGCACCATAAGGCATGTGCCCATAACTGACCTACATGCAGTAGTAAAGCTTTAGCCATTCAGAGGATGGGCCATGGATATGATGAGAAAAATACACCCACCTTCTTCGAAGCATCATTGTTTCATTCTAGTGGTTACTGATTACTTCACTAAGTGGGTCGAAGCTAAGCCATACAAAGTTGTGGACCAGACTGAGATTATTGGATTTATTAAGTATTTAATCTATAGATTTGGCATTCCACAAACTATAACCGTTGATAATGGGACTGTGTTCGATGGGAAAATGGTGAAATCTTTTGTGGCAGAATTTGGAATTAGCCTTGTTAATTCTACCCCCTATTATGTACAGGCCAATGGTCTAGCTGAATCATCCAATAAGTCCTTGAAAAAGGGAATACAAAAGGTTGTGGAAGACAATCCTAGGGATTGGCATAACTTATTGTTGGATATGTTGTGGGCTTATAGAACTTCTCCAAGGTCAAGCACAGGAGTCACTCCTTATGCCTTAGTATATGGGCATGATGCAGTACTACCTGTGGAAATTAATATTAAGTCCTTGAGGGTAAGATGCCAAGACCAATTAGATCCTGAGTAGTACCATCAGAGTATGTGCTTAGAGTTAGAAAGCATAGATGAAGCTAGAATTCTGGCATTAAATAGCATTCTTTTGCAAAAGAAGAAAGCAGCCAAAAATTATAATAAGAAAGTCAAACACATTGGCTTTGATGAAGGAGATTTGGTGTGGAAAACCATACTCCCAATAGGGATTAAAAGCCATAAGTTTGGCAAATGGTCACCTAACTGGGAGGGACCATACCAAGTCCATAGAGTCCTTCCTTTTGGAGCATACCATTTGAGAAATTTGAATGGATACATACATCCCAAAAAGATTAATGGCAGATATTTGAAGCCTTATTTTCCAATTATTTGGGAAACACAAGGAATAGAATAAATGACAAGCAAAGAAGACAAGAGTACTCAAATGATAAATCAGAATTTGTTTTTCTTTTTTCATAAAGAGTTAAATACATTCTGCCATAAATTGACCCAGAAATCATTACAATGTCTTAATTGTTCTTTTACAACAGATTTTCTATTGTTAAATGATGAAAACAACTGAATAGCTGCACTCATTTCTTCCTTTCGATCGGCCAATCCTTGGTTGGTGATTTGTAGTTTGGTGTCAGTTCGGATTAAGGCCTGGTTCACTGCAGATAGCTCCTCCTCAGGTTGAGCTTTCTTCTCCAATAGTTGAGTTCGAAAATGGGAGGCAGAGGAATGTTGTTCCTTTAGTCTTGAGACTTCAGCATGTACTGTGGAAACAAAGCTCTGATCTCTCACTAACTTCTCCTCTGCAGCTTGGGCAGCATGACAAATATTGATGTAGAAGTAGATAATAGCTGCTGCCTGAGATAGATGACTCGAGACGTTCATTGCCGGACTGCTCAGCAACTTTGCAGCACTGAAGGAACCCATTTCTTATTATAGGCCTTTGTAAAGCCTCAAAAGGGATCCTCGAAAAAGAGATTAATAGTTCCAGGCAGGTGTCTAAGTCCATTAGAGGTGGAGAAGGCTTGCTACTGGAGGAAGAGGAGCTTTCAAGAATTTCTAGCAAGAAGTTAGACAAGACTAATGGCTCAGCTTCATCATTGGCTATCGGAGAGGTAGAGGGTATGTCGAAGAGACTGGCTAGTCTTGCTTCGAAGATAGCTACCTCATCCGTAGACATGAGGGGTGCAGAGAGAGCTGTGGTGGAAGGCACAGAAGACTGCATAGGGATAGGAGAAATGGGTGGAGCATCTTCAGCAGTCTCTATGGTCCTAGCCACCAATAGGTCAAGGGAAGAGGGGCTGGAACAAGGCAGAGGTGATAAACCATAGGTCGGAGAGCTGCCAGCACCCTTTATAGGAGAATCAACTGCCATCAGAGATGGAGTAGCAGTTGGAATTTCCTTGGAAGAAGGAGGAAGAGCAAGGTTCGAAAGAGAATTGAATTGGGATAGATCAAAGAACAAGTAAGGAAGATATGGAGTCAAACCAGAAGAAAGAAATCTAGGAATGCTTGGTCTCAAGGAGGGTACATCAAATGCAGGCTTGGGAAGTGGAATGATGATTTGAATAGTCCTCACATTCTGCAGCTGATCAACTTCAACCGAAACTGAGGGAGTCATCGTTGGAAGAATAGGCTCAGTAGTTGTTGCTGCAAAAGGAAGAAATGTAAAGTAATGTTAAATTTCAATACCAAAATTTGACAAGGAAAAACAGCAGAAGCATAAAAGAAATTACTTGTTTCAGAAGTGGTGGCAATGATAGGAGAGCTACGAATGGAGTAATGTTCGGCAGTTTGTTGCCTTTTTGCAGTTTTCCTTTGCAATGCATCAGCAGTAGCAGCTTCATCTCTAAGAAACTGTTGCTGCCGTCTCTTCTCAGCTCTCTCGAAAACGATTATGGCCTTAGAGTGTTCCTGCTCTACTGCCTTGGCAGCTGCCTCATATACAGGATCCTCGACGAAATCAGAAGGAGAGACAGTCATCTTTCTTTTCTTTTTTCTCTGTATTGGTATTGTCTGCTCCTTCTCAATTTCCTCCTCAACTTCTTCAATCTGGGATCCAGATTCCTTAGGAGTGAGCTCATCTTCTACTTCTCTGACAGTTATCTCATCTTGAACCAAGTCAGAAGAAGGGATGGTCACTTTTTTCCTTCATTTCAGGGGTGACTCTGGCTCTTGAATTTCTTCGTCTTCTGCTTGAACCTCAAGAACTTCCTTTTCAGGCTCAAGTAAAAGTCTCCTTTTCTTTTGTTGCCGTTTGCTTTTGAGAAGATTTAGAGCTTGGGTCTTCTGAGGAGAATCTACCTGTGAGGCACCCGCGCCACCTTTACAAAAGAAGAACTAAGATAAGGCTAAAAGCATTATCAAGAAGACAAAAGAAGAAGAGACAAGGGTATATACCTTTCTTCGAGGCTGCCCGGGTAACTCTAGGAGGAGTTGAGGCAGCAGGAGCAAACTGTGTGTTAGCAGGTACAGGAACTGAAGTGGTAAGGACACTGGAAGAAGTAACAACTCCAGCTCCTTTGGGCTTAGGCACATCCAACACCATCAATAGGTCTTGAGGAGAAATGGCCAGGCGTACTTCCATATTGGTCACTCACCAATTGTGATACCTCTTTAACATGTTACCTTAAGGAAGAAAATGAGTATACTCAAAATCAATCAAGTCCTGTATAAACTTAGAAGTTGCCTCTTCTAGTCTGGACCGTCGAACTTTCAAATCCCTGGTGGTAAGGCTTAAATTGGTATTACTGCAGAGGGGTATTGAGACCCTTTATGAGAAGCCAAATTGTCTAGCAAATTGAGCAGGACAGTAGGGCTCAGCAATGCATTTGTAAGCTCTGGGGTTCAGGGTCCCAATGAATAGCTCTCTGGGGATTAAAATAGAGGCCCATATGTCTTTGTGAGCAGGTGAAGCACAGAGCCTATCACTTAGGAAATTCTTCAACCAAGTTGGGCCAATGGTCATGGGTTCGAAGGGATGAAAGCAGTAGGAATGAGGAGAAGCTGGAAGTTGGTGGAAGAAAGAGAAGTAAAAAGCAAAAGTAGAGGGATAAAGTGAAGCATTGGCTAGCCTCATGCCATGAGTAGGAGGGTTTGGCTCAAAAAATTTAAGGCATTTGGACTGTAACTCAGTGAAATAAGCAAAAAACCAAAGTTGAAGAATCCAAAATGGCCCCCCTTGATTGGCATCATCTAAGGGCTTCTCATAGAAAAGAGAGCAGGCTCTATATACGTGACCTAGAACGTATGGAGCTAAAGTCACCCTCTTCTGTAAAACAAGGCTTTGGCAAGAGGGGCAAATTCGGGCATAATTCTTTGAGAGGAGGTACAGAAAAGGAACTTGCAAAGCAATATAATAAGAAATAGAAGAATTCCCTATCAGTCACAGGACCCTCCATTCTATTCTCAGCCTTGACGAAGTCACTATAGGATGAGTTAAGAGAAGGGAGGGAAAAAGGGACTGCTAGGCCAGGATAATCTGGTCGATGGGGGTTCCAATGGGAGATAATCCTAATAGGTGGCAAATGTCAAGAACAGTAGGGGCCATCATCCCACATCTAACTTGAAGAAGTTACAAGTAGAATTCTAAAAGCACAGAGCAGCATGGATTAAGAAAGGGTCCTTTGAGATGGATAACCTGGATAGTCAGAGGGCGTCGAGAAGGAAGGAATTCTTGAAGGTCTAGGGTCCTACTAGGGACAACTCTGATCATACCATTCTTGCCACTCCGGTCTCACCGTGGGCCAGCATCGATGGGGGCGGTTCGTCCTCCAAGTTCCTCCAGTCAAGGTCGCCTTCGTAAAGAAGACAGTAGTCCTCCAGACGAGGATATAGAGCTGGAAGCTCAATAGGAATCTCCTTGAATATGGGCCCAAGCACATAGTCTTGTTGCACATGACGACGAGGGATGAAGATGCGTCCGCTCGATGGCACTTTCTCCCCAGCCTTGTACTTTTCACATTCTACATCAATGAGTCTTTTCAGGGCTATAGACGGGCTCACACGCTCTACAACTGGCACTTTCAATGAAGAGGAAGCCATTGATAGAACGCTTTCTCAGATGACGAAGCTGGGAAAGGGAGTAGAAAGAAGTAAAAAATCGGTAGAGATAAAGGGTTTGTGTGTTGAGTGAGCAAGTGATTTCAGAGCACGAAATAAAAGGTTTTTAAAAGCCTTTGTATCCGAAAGATATATCGCGTAATTCGTTAAGTACTAAAGTACGAATACGAAGAGTTTCCTTCAATCTTGATGCTTTTGGGGGGAAAAACACATCCCATGTATTGAAGCCAGCTTCGAAGTATAGTATTGGCTTCGAAACTAGATTTTGGCGCCAAAAGTCAAATAATAAACGGCTTCGAAACTAAGAAGCCAGCTTCGAAGTACATTTCACACTTATGGATGTAAGAATGCTCAAGTATTCATTTTATTTCAAAGGGATTAAAAACCTGTTTTAGGTTTCTCAATGAAAGTAATGTCCTTCGAAGCAAAACTTGAGATCCCTCAAGGATGGGAATTGCTGTTCAGAACATCGAAACCAATAATTGATAAGCTTCTTTCAATATTGATACTTTTCGGTTGAAAAACACATCCCAGGTGTTGACGCGAGCTTGGAAGTATAGTATTTGGCTTCGAAACCAGATTTTGGAGCCAAAAGTCAAATAATAAACGGCTTTGAAAACTAAGAAGCCAGCTTCGAAGTACATTTCATACTTATGGATGTAAGAATGCTCAAGTATTCATTTACTTCGAAGGGATTAAAGACCTGTTGAAGGGTTTTTCAATGAAAGTAATGTCCTTCGAAGCAAAAACTTGAAATCCCTTAAGAATGGGAATTGCTGTTCGAAACATTAAAACCAATAATTGGTTTATATATGTTTAAGAAAGATTCTCTTTCTAGACTAAAACAGTGCAGCCCTCAAAAGGAGCTTCCATATTTTTTATGGACTGTTGTTCAAGGCAAAAAGATCAATTTAAAACTAATTGATCATACTAAATCATTGACCATATGTTGGTTATGATTGAAACAAGTTTTGAAGAGTAAGGTTGTTAGATTCGAAGCATGGGTCCTAAATGAAAAAACATCAAAACTATCAACTGCATTCCATAAATTGGAAAAGTTCATGGTCGTTTTTTTTAATGTTCATTTAAAACGATTGAGTCCAGGTTCGAAGGATAAAATTGTTCAGTTCGAAGCTTTGATATTGCTTTTAAAGACAAATGGAGACAAGATCAAACCATACCAAACAAAGAAAAGTTTTAGTGGTATTAAAGTAAAAGCAGTTACATCGAATGGCCCTATTTGGGTACAAACTCAATCTCATAAAAATAAGGAATTGAGTAAATAACAAGATCATGAAATTTAGTCCAACTATGATCAATGAATTTCTGTTCTTTTTTTATTCTGTCCTCTATTTCTTCTAACATTGGCTGTATAAGTTGATGTGCTCTCACTTCGTAAAAGAGCTCTTCAGCCTTTACTTCAAAAGCTGTTTCTCTCAACCCTTGTTCCAATTCGTCTATATCCAAGTCATCCCAGTACGTAGAATCTTTATTCTTGAAATCATCGAATTCTTCAATAAAGTTTTCTGCTTCGTATTGGGCATGAATTCGAAGGGACGAGAGTTGGTCTAAAGATTGTGTGGTGGCCATAGAGGTCTGATGCCAGTGGAGAAGCAATGGAAGTTGGTCCAAAAACATGTGAAGCTCTGCTTGGGCGAGGGGATTAAGGACATGACCCCGAGTCAGAATATCACAAGCCCATCGAACGTTCTTAAGAGGGACTTCGTCCTCAAGAACATTGAAGGGCAAGTGGGAGAAAGCCGCGAGCAGAAGTTGAGCTTGCTTCTGCTAAGCCGGAGTAGGGGAAGGTGGAGGCTTGTAAGATGGAAAGACCTTATCCACGGAGAGGGCAAGCCTCAGTCTCTCTGTCCAGCAAAGATTGGGCGGAGGAGAAGGTGTGGATGCTTCTATTTCAGGAGATGAAGCAAGAGCAGAAGGAACAAAGGCATTAATATAATCAAGCCAGTCAGAAGAACAAATCTTTGCCTTCTGGGCTAAGAATGATGGATTGTACCCTTGTGCCTCTTGTAGATGTCGGGCAGTGTGTACTATCTTTGTAGGCATGGAGGATGTATACCATGCCACAAGCAGATTCTCCTCCAAACTGCGTCGATGGTCAATGGGCACGTAGGGATATACCACCGAGCTTCGCGCATAGGAAGGGAACTCTAAAGGGTCAGTAAACTCGACAAAGTGATGGTTGATTCATTCCCTCAAATCACAGGCCTCAGGCTTTGACCAATTTGTCCAGCCAGAAGCCCCAGAAGAGGAAGAAACTGCAGCCTTATCCCATGCAGAGGTTTGTGAAGAACAGCTTCCCATGTCCATATTTGCGACTTTCTGAATCAAAGGATTGAGAGCAGTTGGTTCGTAGTCCAAGGGTGAAGCAGAAGAAGAACTTCCCATGTCCATATTTGTAAGTTTATGAATCGAAAGATTAAGAGCAATATGTTCGAAGTCCAAGGGTTGATAATTTGCAAAGGCATCCATGACCTGAATATAGAAAGGGGGGTAAAGGTGGCTAATTAATGCATGGAGGTTCTTTCGAGGAGGAACAGCATCGTCATATGACTCTTCGTGTGCTCTATCATTGGAGGAGAAAATTGATTCGGCCATACAATGTATCAGTCTGTTTGAATGCTAAGGTGGTGGGGGTGTTCAAAAGATTGAAGGAGAGTTTAATGCAAATAATGAATGACAGTTGCATTTCTGGGATAATGCAAAACCCATGCACATTCTAAGACGTGGGAAAAAGACCTTGATCCACTAATATCACCAAGTATTGGGTATATTAGTGCGGGGGGTAATGTTAGCTACATATTTTGTACAAGCCAATTACAATTCGACGCGTGGCAAAATAAGGGTGATATAGGAAGACTATTCAAGTCTTCGATCCCGATCATACACGTGGCAGTTAGTAGTGGTTATTACGAGATCTGAGTGGCAGTGGGTCAACAAAGAGATGCAAAGTGATGTGGCTTCAACAGTTACTCACATTTCAAATTCAAATTTAGGATGGAAGCCTAACTGCGAGTAATGGCGTAATTGAGCAAATATTGGGGTAACACGATCGGCGATCATGGAGGAGCAGTTCGACGGTTGGAAATGCAATTCGATGGTCATTCTTGAGCAGTATAAATAGCAGAGAAGGCCCCAGAAAAAGCCCCCAGACTCAGATCCAAAAAACCAGTCTTTTATACTTATTTTTCTTTCCAGTTTTACATTTCCAGTCTTACATTTCCTGTACTTTAAATTCCTGCACTGCACTTCGTTCATAGGAGTAGTTTCAAATACATTGTTGCTGTAAACCTCTACGAGACTGAGTTTGGATCATTGTAAGTTTTTCATTTTAATGAGACACTTCAATTGTTCTTTATTTAATTGTTATATTGCTTAAATTCTCTTAAATCAAGCCACCAGTAAAAGTCCTCTTCATTGAGGCTGAAAGAACTAAAACCCAATCGTCTGATAATTAGTTCGCAATTAATTCTCTGTAAGGACTGATTGATCTTACTGGCACGCTCACAATTACAATAATAACCTTCGAAAGCCAACAGTATCCGAAAAATTTAGTCTATAATCTTTCAATTTGCTGTCCAGATTTATTCTTTGCTATTTATTCTTCATATATAATTTTAGGAATAAATATTCAGAGAGTTAGAACACAGGTTTGGTTCGCTGAACAATTTGTTTTGGAGTACTACTACAAATTGGTTAAGATCATTGTATCTTGGGAGATAGACGCCACTCAACCGTAAACACCGTAGCGGGGGCGAATCTGTCTTAAGGACAGAGTGTCACACACTCGACTTGGTCTTTGATTATTAATTCAGTTCTACAAAATAAATACTGTAAGTTTTATTTTATTTTATTTGTTTGAATTGTTTGAATTTATGTTATTTACACAGAAGATGTTCCAACACTTGCTACATGTTGAACAATATTTTTATTTACTAGATATTATGTTTATTTAAGTTATGTTTTGAAAAATCATAAACAGATTAATGTTGAACAACTTATGATAGGTTAAATTTTTATGAAAATGTTATATGACTTTTCTTATGAACATATTACGTGAAACCATAGTCCCAAACTGAGCCGAACCATGTTTAAATGGTTTGATTCAGGTTGGTTCCATAATTTAAATAGATTGATTTGGTTCTAATTTTTATAGAACCGTAGACAATGAATTGGTCCTGATTTTACCTCTAACTGAGTCTGCCAAATTAATCCAGACTATGTTCACCCTATAAAATAAATAGTATTGTTTGAATACATACTAGTTTAAACTAGTTAGGCAATGTAAAGAAAATACTTTTATATGTACATTTTCTAGACATTTTGTTCAGTTAGGTTGGAGTTGCTCTAACAGGCTAGTTATTACCATAACTATTTTAATAAAATTATTCAAGGCTAATCACATTTAAAGAGCTTTAAAAAAATTTGTATAAAGATAGGTAAAATAAAGTGTTGGAGTAAATGAAAAAGAAATTAGGCAAAATAAGAATATATATTTTTATATTTTAATTAGTGAAAATTGAAAAGTATGGTTACAGTTACTCTTCCTAGTGTTTGATTCACTGGAATTAAAAATAATAAAATAATCTTCAAAACTATTATTCTATTATTTGGTTGATTAAAAACGTAGTAATAAAAAATATATTGTAAATGAAATATTCACTTCTTAATCATCTGTTGGAAATATTAAAAAATGACCATTTATTTAATTTTATTTTATTCTAATGAATCAAATATAATTTTCTTTATAAATATATTCAAAACTCAGGTCATCTTCTAAATCAAGAAGAATGTTCTTTGGCCAAATTGCATTTCAGTGAAACAGTGAAAAAATATATATTTTTATGACTGTGCAACTCTCTTATATACATAATGCAAATTTAATTTTGTACTTGGTGTAATTCTTCTTGTGTGTCAAAATTGTAAATAAAAAAAAAAATTCATCTATAAGACAATTATTTTTTGATTGTACCATGTATTTGCAAGTTCCTCATGTTCTTTCTCCGGTTCTTAGACTTACAAACTTAAGGTTTCGTTTAGAATGTGGGTTAACTTTTTTGATTATTTTAGTCTGAAACTAAAAGTCTCGTTTGGGATAGATTTTTTTATTTTTTTGACTTTTATAAGAGAAAAAATATAATAATTATAAGTTAGATGTGATGTTTTGTCTTATTAGACTAAAAAAATTATTTTATTTTTTGTGACTAAAATAACTAGAAAGACCGAGGTTTTTTCTTCTCAAACGAACTCTAAATAATTTATTTAGCTAATTATTTTCAGATTTGTCAATTGTTAGTTGTTAAAGTTATTAGATTAACTCCTACAAAAGTTACCCCCTTAATCTCTCTCCCATACAAATTATTTTTGTACACATATAAAATGATGTGTGGGAAAAAGACAAAATTATTTTTCAAACACCAACAAATACACATTTTATTTGATAAAAGACGAGTTGAAAGATAAGCACGAATAATTCTAAAGATTTTCTGAAGGGAAATAGAGATGTCTCCTACCTGATGGTTTCTTCCCTTAACTAAGTCAAGTCATTCCCTATGCCAACTCATTCTTAACAGCTGCTAGCCTTATGCAAATTTCTCAATCATAGTTTTAAATTTTTAAAATTATTTTTGTTCATGAAAACGAAAAATAAAAACATAAAAATAGAGTAATGCTATATTTTACTAGATATTTTAGCAATAAATACAAATGTAATGCACGTACTATATTCAAGAAAAGTCTATTTTTATAGAAAATTTATACAAAAAATATGACAATATCATTTTTTGTAAATAAAATGTATTTTTATAAATATTTTGTTTTGAAATAAAATGTTAACATTAAGGTCTTATTTGTCATAACTTAAAAAAATTAAAAAGTCACTACTCTATTAAGTCACATCATTTTATTTAAGTTACATTACCTCTTTATCACATCACTTGAAATCCAACTCTAGCAGTGCTGGGATCCCCAGTGGGGGGTGACCTCTCAACACCCCATCTCCACGTGCCCCACTGTGAGAGCAAGCCTATAAAAAATATATATATATATTTGAGCAAATGAAAAAACAGTGGAGGTGGTGGGAGTCACCCTCACTCGGGGTTTCACGCTTTTTTCTATCTAACTCATACCCAATCCATATTTCATAAAAAATAAAAAAATATATTTATTTAGAACATCCCTAAACAACTCTTGAATGACATGAGAGTTTGGGGCTGTGCTGTCACAGACAATGCTGTGACAAGCAACCGCACCGTTAAATTTTTTTTTATTTTTTGTGTGTGTGTGTGTGCGCGCGCGTGCAAGTTTGTGCAATATGGTTTCATTTCCCATTTTAAAATTTCAAAATTTATTTTCAAATCAAAATGGTGAGCCCCTCTCAAAAATTAAGATTTTGTTTAGAAAAAAATCTTATCTACTCAAAAATTGAATGAATTTGATTAGTTGGAAAATAAATAAAAATTAAAAATTTGTATGAAAATTTAATTCCACAATATTTGTATGTCTCAAAATCACTAAAAACAAATTTTAAAAGGAACCAATGTTCAAATTAAAATATTTGAAATAAATGAAAATTTAATTATACAACATTTAGCAATCCTATAATACTAAAAAAATACAGGTAACTATCAAAATATATATATGAGATTTTAGCAACCAAATCATACCAAAAATAAAATTTGAAGCTAGATTGTAAACCGACCAATTACACAATTACAGTTTGACTTCAATTTTTATTTTATTTTATTTTATTTATTTATTATTATTATTTTTTTGTGGTTGTATAATTTGGTTACTGTAGGTTCATGTATATGTTTGGTAGTTACATATTTTATTACAATAACATCTCTTTTAATAAGGTTAAAAAAAATCAAAACTAATACATATGATATGAAAATACAATTTATGATAGGTTAAATTTTTTTGAAAATGTTATATGATTTTTCTTGTGAAGATGGTGCATTTGATTTTTTTTTGGGGGGGGGGGGGGGGAATTAGGGGTGGATTATTTACTATTTGAATTTGATAATACAGCGGGTTTCCAGATGGAATGGGTCGGTCTGATCCACGCTTCCCAAACCAATGTTCGAGGTACCAAGCCCACAGAGGACCTGCACAAGAGTTCAACGGGGAACGGGGAGTACCCCAGCGAACCCTCCCGACGAGCAAGTTAGAACGAGAGATGGAATGTAGAGATAGATTAGAGATAGAAAGCTTAACCTTCTTCTTATCTACGACGTCTGCTTATATCCTCTGGTAATCATTTCGTTATCTCTTTCGACCTGTCATCTTAGTCGAAAGTCTATGCTCTAGCTTGCTTTGTTCATTGTGAGGCTGTTCTGTCTCGACGGGGAGGGGTTTTCGCAATAAATGCTGTATGGGGCTTCATTAATGGCTGATGTGCAATGCAATAACTTTGCAGGATCTTTGTCTGCTTATGTGGCTTGTCCTTCTCTTGCCACGTGTCTAGATGTCATTGGTTCTTAGTGCCATGTTGAGTTCCAGCAACGTTGGGCTTTGGTGGTTGAATTATGTATTGGTCCCTAAATGGTGGGCTATAATCTTTATGGGCTTACCCATGTCAGTAGTCCTCTATTCCCAAGTGCAGCTTTAGTCCAACGAAGGGAATAATGAAGAAAGCGATGGTTGTGAAAGACCGGCAAGGAGAAGACCAACCGAGAGGTGGGGCTACGACGATGGGTGGCCGGGCGGATGGGACCAACCCTTAGGAGGGGCGACCGCGAAGGGTGACCGAGTGGAGGGGAAGACCATGAGGAGGGCCAACCGCAAAGAGTACCCGAGTGGAGAGACCGACCATGAGGAGGGCCGACCGCGAAGGGTGACCAAGTGGAAGGACCAATCATGAGGAGGGCCGGACCGCGAAGGGTGACCGAGTGGAGGGACCGACCATGAGTGGAGGGGCAAGTGGTAGTGCGCGGGGCTCGAGGGGGTGGCAGGGCACGTGGTGATTTGAAGTGGAAAAGACAGGGTAGGGTAAGAGGGCAGTGGATCGCGGTCGTACACGTGGCCTAATCCCACGATGGGGGAGGTTAGAGTTTGGGTAAAAGACGAAAGGGTAGGTTAACATAGGGTGTTGAAAAGGCGGTTTTGGCGAATTTTTTGAAAATTTTCAAGCTTGGAAAATTTAATTGTGACCCTTGGAATACAGGAAAGCCTTGGCTTTTGGTATTATTCGCTTTACCTATCTTTTTGCAAAAAACCAAAACGTTCCAGAAGTAAACTCTTTGTTTCCAGCGATACACCTCTGCAACATTTTGTGAATTACCTTGTGCCCGCGTCCGAAGCCATTCGTAGACACACAAGAGAAATGGCCCAAGAGGAAGCAGCAACCGCAAGGGTCGATCCGTTAGGCGACGACAATACGGTGGATTTGGCAGAACAGTATCGTACGGAGCGAAGGGAGGGGGAGGTACTGAGTCAGGTGGTGCGGGCTCGCCTAAGACAATGATTGCAGCACGAGACCTATTAGTAAGGTGGAGCCGGACCACTGGCACACCAAACCGAACAGATCCATAATTAC
This sequence comes from Camellia granthamiana, assembly GCA_036172215.1. Classification (NCBI taxonomy): domain Eukaryota; kingdom Viridiplantae; phylum Streptophyta; class Magnoliopsida; order Ericales; family Theaceae; genus Camellia; species Camellia granthamiana. Next base: position 95,874,186 of record CM069904.1, on the reverse strand, counting down.
GGTAGAGGAGTTGGAGGGAATAAGGAGGAAGTACCAAATTCCCTCGAAGATAGGGCTGAGGCTGCCCACATCTAGGGAGAGGGCGTCGGATGTGCGGCCAAACGAATTCAGTCTCTACGAGGAAGCGTTGCGAGGAGGTTTGAGGCTACCTCTCCCTCAAGTAGTGGTGGACGTGCTGAATAAGCTGGAAATGGCGCCAGGGCAGTTGATGCCGAACACCTGGAAAATACTGATGGCCTGTGCAAGTTTCTAGTAGCAAGCAATCAGAGGAGTGGCCATGACTGTGGAGGAATTTTTCTCCTGCTACAAGGCCTCCAGTCAGCAGGAGACGTGGGTGACGCTGCAGGCTGTAGCAGGGCGAGGTGTAGTGGCGGGGCTGCCGTCTTCGATGAAGGAATGAAGGCCGAGATGGTTTTTTGTGTCTGCGAACGGTGGAAGGAGAGTTCGGACAATGTGGAAGGTCCCCACCAAATTGGTCGAGCCCAAGTTAGACGGGGCGGCCGAAGATCGAGTGAAGAAGGTGAGGGAATGGAGGGAAGAGAAGGGAGTGAGGTGGGACGAGCTGGTCCTTCCTTCAATGTTGTTTGCCCTGAACTTGGGATCGCAACCATTGGGGGAGGATCCAGCAAGGGAGGAGTTGGATGTGCAGAGGAAGGCGGAGGAAGAGGAGGAGAGGAGGTTGTTCGCTAGAGCAGACAAGTATAAAGAGGCAAGGTTGGGGCCTGCTTCGAAACCGATCGCGAGGGAGCGAGTCCGACCGCGCCCCAAGCCGCTGGGGGAGAAGGATCTGAGCGGGTTTGAGCCACGACCACCTCTAGTGGATCCTCTGAAGGAGAAGAGTAAAAAGGAAATAGAGGCTGTGTTGAATGGGAAGAAGAAGAAGAGGGTGGACAAGAGTGAGGACGGGCCAGCATTGAAGAAGATGAAGAAGGGGGTGGTGGAGGTTGCCCTAGAGGTGGGGCTGGAGGAGATAAGGGGTAGGGTAGAGACTGCCGTGGGCCCCAAAGTACAAGTGGAAGGTGGGCGACTGGCCTTAAGCAGGGGACAGAGCAACAGCCTAAGGGGGGTCCTGCGCCCCAAGGAGAAGAAGAGAGGGCTAGGCTGAAAACCGCCATTTATCATGCCCCAGCAATGTCCGGGTGACTGGAAGGAGAAGGAGTTGAAGCCAGGACTACTACAGATCGCCTCTTGGGGGTGGTGGAAGACGCGACCGTGCGTTTGATGGCCGGTTTCACTAAGGCCGAACTGCTAAGGGGGTTATTCTCTACCCAAATGGAGGCGACTGCCTTAGCAGGAGCCCTACTGAACAAGGCGGCGGCTGCAAAAGGCAAAGTGAGGCCATTGAAGGCAAAGTTGGAGGAGGTGGAGGCCCAACTTGAAAGTTTGAGGAAAGAGACCGCAGGCTGGAGGAAGATCGCGCGGAGTGCGTGTGTTAGGAGGCTGGAAGAGGCCCAGAAAGCCAAGAAGATTGAGGTGTTGGCGATGGTGTAGAGCTATTCCGCCGACCGTGCCAATGCTGAGCTGCTCGTAACCAAGTTAGAGCTGGAGACGGCGTGTCGCAAGGTGGTGTCGCTCGAGTTCCAGCTGGCTGGTAAGCAGAAGAAGCTGGAAGAGGCCCAGAAAGCCTGCACCATCGCCAACGAACGGTGGGATGAGGCCATGATCTGCAACGAAGATCTGCGTGCTCAGTCGATCAAAGAAAAAGAAGAAGCAGATCTGAAGATCGCTGAGTTGGAGAGGGTGCTGGCCGACAAGCGGGCCAAGTTGGTGGCGGAGAGGGCGGGGTTGAAGAAGGCCTTGGAGGATGAAAGGGACAAGTTAGCATCTGAGAGAGCAGCGTACCCTGACCTATGTGTTGCAGCGGTAGAGCAGTTCAAGGGGTCTGCCGACTTTGAGATGGCCATTGATGCCGCGATCGCCAACAGCTTGGCGAGAGAGGGGGATAGGGGGGCTGGCCCGTCGAGAGCGACCGCTGGGAGCAGAAGTGAAGAAGAAGTGATCCAGAGCTTCCAGCGGTCGGACTTCTATAAGCATGAGATGACTGAGTTCTGGCACAGCGGCTGGAAGACTTTCAAGCGTAAAGCAGAAGAGCTGTTCCCAGACTTGGACTTCAACAATGTAAGAATAGATGAAGACGATATGGCCCAGACCCCCCTAGACGAGGGTGTTGAAGAAGAAGACCTTGCCTCAAGCGAGGATGAATGAGTGATGTGAATAAAATTTGTAAAGAAAATTTTGGTTGTTGTGGTTTTGTTGTTGTTTTTTTTTATTTTTTATAATTGCTGTAGTGGACTTATGTATAAGTTTGTGAATAAATAAAATTATGAGTTGTGTTTTTCATACTATTGTCTTTATTTTTTGTGGATCTGAAAAGAATGAGAATGGTCATCCAAATAAGGCTTGTGTGTAAATTGTAATGAAAGCTGAGAAGTAAGGAGCCAATCTAACTGTGAGAAAACTGTGACGCAAAGAATGTTAACAATAAAAACGTCGAAATGTAAAGGTCTTAAAATGTGAGAGTCTTGATATGTTAAATCATGTGGTCAGAGTGTTGCGGAATGAGGGATTGGATTGGGAGATGAAAGTTAAAAAGGTAAAAAATGTTAAGAGGCGTAAAAGCATGAACCTGTAATTTGACTAAGTATGGCAACTATACTACAAACATGAAGTTGCAGGAATGCTTGAGCCATAATTAACTCAGTTTGGCAAAACCCTTCGTGCTCAAGCTGGCTGAGGCTATAAGTAACTCAGTCTGGCTGAGCTCTTCGTGCTCAGTCCGGCTGAGGCTTTAAGTAACTCAGTCTAGCTGGGTCCTTCGTGCTCAGTCGGGTTAAGGCTTTAAGTAACTCAGTCTGGCTGAGTCCTTCGTGCTCAATTGGGCTGAGGCTTTAAGTAACTCAATCTAGCTGAGCCCTTTGTGCTCAGTCGGGCTGAGGCTTCAAGTAACTCAGTCTGGTTAGGTCCTTCGTGCTCAGTCGGGCTGAGGCTTTAAGAAACTCAGTCTGGCTGAGCCCTTTGTGCTCAGTCTGGTTGAGGCTTTAAATAGGGTGTTATTGAAATATCACGCAGATAACTGAGATATGAGAGTGTTGTCATTTAAAGTGTAGCCCATTGATAACAAATTTACACCATGTGAGAAAAAGACAAAAACATCAAAGTGCGTAGATTGTCAAAAAGAACATACAACAATTGATTAATACAAAAAATAACGCTTTTATTGAAAATAACGCTTCAAGTGGGCGTTCTATGGATGGGGGAGGTCTCGGCCTTCCATGTCCTGAAGTCGGTAAGTATCCGGACGAGATCTGGCCTTAACAACATAAGGTCCCTCCCACTTGGCTGCCAACTTGCCCTCAGCCGGATTTTTGGTGGCAAGAGTTGCTTCCCGCAAAACAAGATCCCCAACGGAGAACTCCCTCGGTCGGCCTTTGCAGTTGTAGTGTGTTCTCATTTTCTGTTGATATGAGGCCCTCCTGACAGCAGTGGTCTCTTGGAGCTCTTCAGTCAGGTCTAGGTCGGCCCGACGCAGTTCTTCAGTAAGTTTCGGATTCGGGTGCAGAACCCTTGGGGTGGACAGACCGATTTCCACTGGGATGACCGTCTCAGCGCCGTATGTTAAGCGGAAGGGGGTCTCCCCAATGGGGGTTTGGGCGGTAGTGCGGTAGGCCCAGAGTACGTTCGGTAATTCCTCAGCCCAGAGTCCCTTAGCAGCTTCCAACTTAGTTTTGATGATCTTCAGGAGAGAACGGTTAGTGACCTCAATTTGGCCATTGGCTTAGGGATGACCTAGGGAAGAGAAGCATGGCTGGATTTGAAGCTCTGCATAGAATTTCCTGAACTTGACATTGTCGAATTGCTTGCCATTGTCGGAGACGATGGCTTGAGGGATGCTAAATCGGCACACGATCAACTACCAGATGAATCTGGTTGTGTTCTGCTCGGTGATTGTGGTGAGGGGTTTCGCCTCCACCCATTTAGTGAAGTAATCAATGGCGACGATTGCGAAATTGGTTTGGCCTCGGCTGGTGGGCAATGGGCCAGCTAAGTCGATCCCCCATTTGGCGAACGGGTAAGGACTGCAGAGTGTGATCAGTTCTGACGGAGGAGCATGAGGGATGTTGGCAAAGCGTTGGCACTTATCACATTTAAGCACGAATTCAGTGGCATCTTGATTGAGAGTAGACCAGAAGTAACTGGTGCGAAGTATTTTGTGGGCTAGTGACCTGGCACCCGAATGATTACCACATATACCCTCATAGACCTCCCTCATCACGTAGGTCGCTTGAACAGGATTGAGGCATCACAGGTATGAGCATGAAAAACCACGTTTGTATAAGAGGCCGCTGATGAGAGTGTAGTTGGACGACCGGGCCCTAACTTTGACGGCCTGCTGTTTGCCGTCTGGCAGTTCCTCCTTTGTCAAAAATAGAAAGATGTCGGTCGCCCATAGAATAGGTTCGTTTTGGAGGAAGTGGACGTGCTGCTGGTTTGAGAAAATGGCAAGGTGGGCCAAATACTCAAGGCGGACACCATGGCTGAGGTCGGACTAGTTTGCAGAAGCTAATTGAGCCATCTCATCTACCTTGGAGTTTTCCGCCCGAGGGATGTGCTGGATGTGGAAAGTGTTGAAGAGGCGAGCAATGAGGAGTGCAATGTCCTTGTAAGCTCGCATTGTGTCTTTCTTGGCATCGAATTCCCCCGTGATTTGTCCGACAATGAGCTGGGAATCGCTGAACACTTGGATATGGCTAACACCAATGTCTTTGGCTAGGCAGAGACCTGCTATCAAGGCCTCATATTTGGCCTCATTATTGCTTGCGTCGAACAAGGAACGGAGAGCACACTTGAAATAACCACCCTCGGGGGCGGTGAGGATGAGACCAGCCCCACTGCCTTCTTTGCGGGATGATCCGTCGACGTTGAGGGTCCAAGAGTGGGGATCTTCTGCCTCAGTGTGGGATTGCGGGGGCGGGGGAGCCGTGATTGGAGAGAGATTGGTGAATTCCAAGATAAAATCGGCAACAGCCTGCCCTTTGATTGCCGTTCGAGGTCGGTAGGAGATGTCAAATTGGCTGAGCTTGACCGACCATTGCATGAGTCTACTGGACAGCTCTAGTTGTTACATTATCTTCTTTAAGGGTTGGTCAGTGAGGACCACTATGGAATGAGCTTGGAAATAAGGACGGAGTCGTCTTGAGGCGGTGACTAAGGCCAAGGACATTTTTTCTAGTTGTGGGTAGTTTTGTTCTGCGCCTCTGAGAGCCCGGCTAATGTAATAAACCGGGCGCTGTACTGAACCGTCCTCCCAGATGAGGGCCGCACTGACTGCGGTGCTGGAGACGGCTAAATAGAGAAAAAGGGGCTCAGCCGTGAGCGCCTGAGAGAGTAAGGGAGGGTTGGCCATGCACTGCTTCAATTGTTGGAAAGCCTCTTCAGACTCGGTCGTCCACTCAAAAGTTTGCCGAAGAACTTTGAAGAAGGGGAGGCACTTGTCCGTTGCGCGGGAAATGAAGCGGTTGAGGGCGGCGACTCTGCCAGTAAGCCTCTGAACCTCCTTAACCGTTCTGGGTGACTACATTTCTATCAAGGCCTTGATCTTTTCAGGGTTAGCTTCGATGCCCTGCTAACTGACCATGAAACCCAAGAACTTCCCAGATCCTACGCCGAAGGCGCATTTCTCCGGATTGAGCTTCATTTGATACTTTCGTAGGGTGCCGAAGGTCTCTCGCAGGTCGGCCAAATGATTAGTGGAAAGTTTGCTCTTGACTAGTATGTCATCGACATATACTTCCATGTTCCAGCCTATCTGATGATGAAAGACGGCGTTGACCAACCGTTGGTAAGTGGCTTCGGTATTTTTCAACCCAAATGGCATGACACGATAATGGTAGGTTCCTCGGTCGATGATGAAGGAGGTGTGTTCCTGGTCAGACGGGTGCATCAGAATTTGGTTGTACCCAGAGAAGGCATCCATGAAGCTGAGCATTTGATGACCGGCCGTGGCGTCAACAAGCAGATCTATGCGAGGAAGGGGATAACTGTCTTTGGGGCAAGCTCGGTTGAGGTTGGAGTAGTCGACACAGAGTCGCCATTTGCCGTTGTTTTTACGGACCAGAACCACATTTGACAGCCATCTGGGGTAGTCCACGTTTGTGATAAACAGTGCCTCAAAGAGCTTATCTACTTTAGAAGCAATAAGGGTATTGCGCTCCGGGTGAAAGATGCGTTGCTTCTGGCGGATGGGTCGAAAATGGGGCTCAATGCTGAGACGGTGGGTGATGAAGGAGGGGTCAATACCTAGCATGTCAGAGTGGGTCCAGGCAAATACGTCGATGTGCTCAATCATGAAGGCCGTAAGGTTGGCCTTGGCCTGAGAGGATAGTTGGCTGCCGATCTTGGCAGTTTTTGTCGGGTTGGTGGGATCGATGAGGACCTCGACCAGCTCTTCCACTGGTTCCCCTCTGACCAGCTCGTCCTCGTCTCTGACGTTGAGTCCTTCAATGATCATAGCCTCCTTTACCTTGACCTCTTTAAGTGAAGCGACGTAACATTCTCTGGCCACGGTCTGCTCTCCCCTCACCATGCCGACCCCAAGGTCAGTGGGGAATTTGACAGCAAGATGGAAAGTGGATGTGATAGCTTGGAAAGCATTTAGGACGGTGCGGCCGAGGATGATGTTGTAAGCAGAGGGACAATCAACGACGAGGAAGGTGAGCAACTTTGTGGTCTGCCGTGGGTATTCTCCGATTATGATGGGAAGATCGATAGAGCAGATGAAGGTCACCCAATCTCCAGTAAAACCGACCAGCGGGGTTTGGAAAGGGGACAGACTTTCTTCCCTGATCTTGAGTTGGCGGAAGGCATTTAGGAAGATGATGTCTGAAGAACTGCCATTGTCGACGAGAACCCGTCTGACTTTGTAATTTGAGAGGAGGGCAGAGATGAGGAGAGGGTCGTCATGGGGGTAACGGATGCTTATGCAGTCGGCCTCCATAAAGGTGACAGGCTTCGTCCACTGTTTGGGTTGTTTGGAGGTCGGTCCAATGTGGCAACTTCTTTTTCTGAGCCCTGCCTTATTTTTCTGAGTTCTGCCCGCTGAGCCGAGCGGGATGGTCCTCCACAAGCAAGCCCGCCAGTAATAACTCTGATCTCTCCAATAGGGGGGGTTCCCTTGTGCCTGGGGTTGCTGTGGAGGGCGATCATGACCTTGATTAGGTTGTACGGGTTGCCGGGGAAGGGTGTGCCGGTGGTTATTTCTAATAGGTTCAGTCATTTCCCTCTGCTGAGGGCGGGCTTCCGTGAACCGATTAATACGTCCCTGACGTATCAAGCCCTTGACCTGGTCTTTGAGGTTAACACACTCCTCCATGTTATGGCCATGGTCCTGATGAAAACGGCAGTATTTGGATTGGTCTCGCCGGTTGGAAGGAGACCATGATGGTTGGGGCCATTTTAGGGGATAATCTCGTTGAATCTGGTTCAAGACTTGTTCCATGGGGGAGTTGAGGGGTGTGTATCGTTCGAACCGGCCGAGCGGTCGGGTTGGCGTCGACCGGTCGGCTCGGGGTGGTCGATCGGTATACTGAGGTGTTTGGTTATTGTACAGGGTGTTTATGGTTTCTAAGTCTTTTCTCTTCTCACTGGGGGTCGGGTTTTTGGCTGTAGGATCTTGGTAGGCGGCTAGGGAATCTTCAGCGTTCATGTATTTTTGGGCTTTGGAAAGTAGGGTTGCCATGGAGGTTGGGGGGTTTTTGGAGAGGGAGAAAAGGAAATCAGATGATCGTAGGCCGGCCATGAACACCGTGAGGATGACCTTGTCATCGTTTGCCGCTACTTGCAGGGCTTCGGTGTTGAAGCGGGTGACAAAGCTGCGCAGCGACTCCCCTTCGGTCTGACGAATGTTAAGGAGCTGGGTTGCCGGACGCCGCTGGCGCTGGGCTCCAATGAAATGGCTAAGAAAGGAGTCACTGAGGTGCTGGAAAGTGAAAACAGAGTCTGCTAACAGTTAACTAAACCAGAGTCGCGCCGACCCCTTGAGTGTTACGGGGAAAGCCCGACACATGATTTCATCAGGGAATGCATGGAGGATCATGAGGGTTCTATAGGTTTCCAAGTGATCGACTGGGTCCGTTATACAGTCGAAAGAGTCGATTGTAGGCATTTTAAACTTAGGAGGTAGAGGTTTGTCCCGGATGGAGGCAACGAATGGTGAGTTGGCTGTGGTGGATGGTTTATTTAGTATGTTCTGCATGACTCCTTGGAGCTGGAGCTTCATGGCTCGGAGTTCCGCGTCCCAGAAAGGGACGTTGTCACCGCCGGACTACAGCGGAGGCTGGACGCTACTGGCCTTTCCCTCGGGGGTGGGTGCCCGGGCCGATGGGTGAGGGACCCGAGGTGGAGGGTTCATATCTGGGGGAGGGGGTCGCAAGCCTTCCAAGTTAGGTGGATGGGGCTGCTGGATAGTATGGCTCGGGGCTCGTTCTTGGTTGGGTGGGATATCTGGAGGTGGTGGAGGAGGCATAGGAAAGTTTCTTTGGAGTAGAGCATTAATCAAAGCTTGGTTTTGCTCGGCCAGGCGGTTAATGCTGTTGGTGAGCTCGGTGAAATACTGCGGTAAGTTGTTTGGATTGGGAGGGTCAGCTTGGTGGTCGGCAACATTGTGGTGAGAAGCCATGGATCTAGTTGTGACCATCCACCTTCGCAGGTGGTAGGAAGGGGTTATTGGGAAAGGGTCACCGGCGACAATGAGCACAACTGGCGTGCGGAGCAAAAGGTTTTCCACAGACGGCGTCAACTGATGATACAGCGGGTTCCAGATGGAACGGGTCGGACTGATTCACGCTTCCTAAACCGGTGTCCGAGGTACCAAGCCCACAGAGGAACCTGTACAAGAGTTCAGCGGGGAACGGGGAGTCCCCCAGCGAACCCTCCGACGAGCGAGTTAGAAAGAGAGATAAAATGTAGAGATAGAAAGCTTAACCTTCTTCTTGTCTTCGACGTCTGCTTATATCCTCTGGTAATCATTTCGCTGTCCCTTCCGACTTGTCATTTTGGCCAAAAATCTATGCTCTAGCTTGCCTTGTTCATGGTGAGGCCGTTCTGTCTCGACGGGGAGGGGTTTTCGCAATAAATACTGTAAGGGGCTTCATTAATGGCTGATGTGCAGTGCAATAACTTTTTTGTCTGCTTATGTGGCTTGTCCTTCTCTTGCCACGTGTCTAGATGTCATTGGTTCTTAGTACCATGTTGAGTTCCAGCAACGTTGGGCTTTGGAGGTTGAATTATGTATTGGACCCTAAATGGTGGGCTATAATCTTTATGTGCTTACCTATGTCAGAATTGTAGTCCATTAGAACCAAATAGTCTAACGTTTGTTTTTTTTTAGTCCTGCAGACATGGAGTCCGGCCAGACACTTTATCCCCCACATGTGGTATTACACTGTTCGGGGGGGGGGGGGGTGTGGGACAATTTTCATGGGATTATTTACTGTTGGGATTAGGTTATGAAATGACCATTTTGACCATCTACTATTTAATTATGTATTATATTTAGTAAAATTCAATAAAATTTAAATGTCTCAATTGAAAAAAAAAAAAAATTTATTTAACTTTTTATTGATATTTTATTTATTTAATTTTTTAAAATAATTTTTTATAGATATTTTATTGATATTTTATTTTAAAATTTTGTTTATATTTTATTTAATTTCATTATTTAAATTTTAATAGATGTTTTATTTAATTTCATTATTTAATTATTATTATTTTTTAAAATAAATTTATTTAAAATTTTAATTAAAAAAATAACATATATTTTTATTGATATTTTATTTATTTAATTTTTAAAAAATAAATTTATTTAATTGTGTAAAAAAAAGTAAAATAAAATTTTATTAATCTAACTAAAAATAATTAAAATATTAAAGATATGTTTAATATTGCTATTACTTAGTAAACAATTGAAAAAGGGTAAAATAGTTTTTTGCTCATTTATCCTTATCCAGTCCGTCCAACCAAACATTGGATTCACTAAAAATAGTCATTTCCAAATATCTAAATCCCATGAGAAAACAAACACGGGATACACATTCAATCTAACTAAATAATCCGGGGGATTTACAGTCCTAGAATTCAAGTCCGATGGATTCTAATCCTTCTTATCTAGTCCGTCCAATCAAACATACCTATTATGTGAAATCATGATTCCAAACCGAGCCAAACTGTGTTTAAATTGTTTGGTTCAGATTGGTTCTATAATCTAAATGGACTAGTTTGGTTCTAATTTTTATGGAACCGTAGGCAACAGATTGATGTCAATTTTATCTCAAACCGAGTCTGTTGAATCAATCCAGGCCGTACATACTAGCTAAACTAGTCAAGCAAAATAAAAAAATACTTTTATGTATACATTTACTAGACATTTTGTCCAGTTGGGTTGAAGTTGCTATAACAGGCTAGTTATTAACTATTTTAATAAAATTATTCAAGACTAACCACATTTAAAGTGCCTTTAAAAAGTTTGTATAAAGATGGGTAAAATAAAGTGTTGGGGTAAAATAAAGTGTTGGAGTAAACAAAAAAGAAATTAGGTAAAATAAAGAATATATATTTTTATATTTTAATTAGTGAAAATTGAAGAGTGTGATTAGAGTTACTCTTATTAGTGTTTGATACACTGCAATTAAAAAGAACAAAATAATCTTCAAAACTTTTATTCTATTATTTGGTTGACCAAAACATAGTAATAAAAATACATTATAAATGAAAATATTATTCACTTCTCAATCAATTGTTGGAAATATTAAAAAATGACAATTTTATTTCATTCCATCTTATTCTAATGAACCAAATAGCATTTTCTTTATAAATATATTCAAAACTCAAGTCATCTTCCAAATCAAGAGGAATGTTCTTTGGGCAAATTACATTTCAGTAAAACAGTAGAAAAAAAATATCTATTTTCATGATGGTACAACTCTCCTGTATATATAATTCAAATTCATTTTTGTGCTTAGTGCAACTCTTTCCGTATTTGGTTCTAGTTTTTAAAAAATAATTTTCAAAAAATTCTACTTTTTTATTTTTCATATTTTAATATTTTCAATGAATTTTTTAAAATATTTTCAGCAATTGTTTTTAATTTTAGACACAGCTAACATAAATACATTTAAAAAATATAATATTTGTAAAAAAAAATCTTTAAAAAATACCCAAAATAACAAAAAATACCAAAATTCAATACATTTTTTATATTTTTGTGTATGTATTAGATTTTAAAAATATTTTTCACAAATATTTTACTAGTTAGATACATTTAAGTAAGGTGTATCTAAAAAAGTAAAAAAAAAAATTACTTAAAATTTTAAAAATACTCACTAAAAATAAAAAAAAGATACGAAAAACAAAAAACTCTTAGAAAACTGAATTCAGAAAACTGAAATGTATTTATAATTTTCTCATGTTCTTTCTCCGATTCTTGGAGTTACAAGCTTAAAATAATTTATTTAACTAATTAGTTTCAAATTTATCAATTGTTAGTAGTTAAGGTCTCGTTTGACAAGTGATTTTTTTAATCAAGTCGAAAGTCATTAAAAAAGCTAAAAAGCAAATAACTTATATCAAAAAATTAAAAATTTCCTTTTTTTCCCTATTTTTTACACATCGTTTCGTAAAAAGTCAAAAAATTATTCTAAACATATTAATTTTTTTATATCATATTTTAACTAAAAAATTATTTAAAAAATCTGTTCCCAAACAAGGCCTAATTAGCTCGTAAGAAAGTTACGCCCCTGATCTCTCCCTAGCAAATTATTTTTGTACACAAATAAAATGATGAGTGGAAAAAGACAAAATTATTTCAAACACCTGCAAAAGATTAATGCCTGAGGCCTCGAATTTGAGGCCTCGAAATTGTGTCGAAATTTAATTTTTTTTTTTTTTTTTTTTTTTTGCTGTGTGTTTGGTTTTTTTTTAAAAAAAAAATTTTTTCCATCTTTTTTTTCTTTTCTTTTTTGTAAGGGTGGTTATGTGTATTATACATCTCGTACTAACTCAGTCTGTATAGTTTGATAAAGTCTAACCGAAATCACTCACCTTATCAAATTATATAGGCTGAGTTTTTTTTTTTTTCTTCTATTGGGCTATGTTGGTTTTTTTAATTTTATCTTATTTTATTTTATTTTATTTGTTGGGTTATGTTGGTTTGGTATTTTTTTTTTTTTAAAAGGTGGTTATGTGTAGGCGTTTGCCAAAAAACTAAACATTCCGCACTAACTCATCGTACAAAATTATATGAAATTAACAAAATTTAATTAGCAGCTTAACTGATCAGTCAATTAGGTTGGACTGGTTGAGTGATAAAATTGACTGATCAATTAGGTTGTTGGTTAAATTTTGTTAATTTTATATAATTTTATGCGATGAGTTGGTGTGAAATATCTAATTTTTTGACACATTCCTTCACATAAACTACTCTTAAAAAAAATATTTAAAAAAATAATAATAATATTGTCGTGACAAATTCGAGACCTTTAACATCGTTGCCGACAAATGAGAAGAGGCTCTTATTTCAAAGAGAAAGTCAGGTTATTCACATTTCATTTAATGCTCAAAGACAAGTTGAAAGCCAAGCTCGAATAATTCTAAAAGATTCTCTGGAGGGATACGTGACACTCCGATGGTTCCTTCCCTTAAACCACGTCAAGTCATTGCCTATGCCAACTCATTCTTAACAGCTGCTAGCCTTCTGCACAGAGACAGTCGGGAAATTTACCTCTTAATCGTCCTTCGTCGGATGAGACGAAAAGAGAGACAGAGAGATTTGCCAATGAAGGGAACGAGTGGTCGGAGCGAAGGGAACGAGTGGTCGCCGGCGTCGGAGTGGGGGGTCAGTAGCTGTTACCGTTGGAGTGAAGACAGATATGTGTTTGATAGGGGGGATTTCAAAATGAGATGTGAATATGTGTTTGGGTCTTATAGTCACGTGACAATCACGTGACGTGCCACATCAGCTGGGGGTAACTGGGGGTCGAAAGCATTTTTCAATCAAAAAGTCATTAAAAAAACTAAAAAGCCAACAACTTACATTAAAAAGTCAAAAAATTCTTTTTTTCTCTATTTTTTACACATCTTTTCGTAAAAAGTCATAAAATTATTCTAAACATATTAATTTTTTTACATCATATTTTAACTAAAAAATTAAAAAGTTATTAAAAAAATCAGTCCCCAAACGAGACCTAAGCTATTAAATTAGCTCGTAAGAAAGTTACGCCCTAATCTCTCCCTAGCGAATTATTTTTGCACACAAATAAAATGATGAGTGGAAAAAGACAAAATGATTTCAAATACCTGCAAAAGATTAATGCTTGAGGCCTCGAAATTACCTCGAAATTCTTTTTCTTTTTGTTTTGTTGTGTGTTTGGGTTTTTTTTTTTTTAATTTTTTTTTCTACCTTTTTTTTTTCCTTTCTTTTTGGCAAGGGTGGTTATGTGTATTATACATCTCATACTAACTTAGTCTGTATGGTTTAATAAAATCTAACCCAACTCACTCACCTTATCAAACTACATAGGCTGAGTTTTTTTTTTTTTTTTCCTTCTATTTGTCGGGCTATGTTGGTTTTTTTAATTTAATTTTATTTGTTGGGTTATGTTGGTTTGGTAAATTTTTTTTTTAAAGGTGATTATGTGTAGGGGTGTGCCAAAAAACTAAACATTCCGCGCCAACTCATCGTACAAAATTATATGAAATTAACAAAATTTAACTAGTAGCTTAACTGATCAGTCAATTAGGTTGGACTGGTTGAGTGATAAAATTGACTATCAGTTAGGTTTTTGGTTAAATTTTGTTACTTTTATATAATTTTATACGTTGAGTTGGCGTGAAATATATAATTTTTTAACACATTTCTACACATAAATCACCCTTAAAAAAAAAACATAAAAAAATAATAATAACAATATTGTCGTGGCAAATTCAAGGCCCTTAGCACCGCTGCCGACAAAATGAGAAGAGGTTCTTATTTCAAAGAGGAAGTCAGGTTATTCACATTTCATTTAATGCTCAAAGACAAGTTGAAAGCCAAGCTCGAATAATTCTAAAAGATTCTCTGGAGGGATACGTGACACTCCGATGGTTCCTTCCCTTAAACCACGTCAAGTCATTGCCTATGCCAGCTCATTCTTAACAGCTGCTAGCCTTCTGCACAGAGACAGTCGGGAAATTTACCTCTTAATCGTCCTTCGTCGGATGAGACGAAAAGAGAGACAGAGAGATTTGCCAATGAAGGGAACGAGTGGCCGGAGCGAAGGGAACGAGTGGTCGCCGGCATCGGAGTGGGGGGTCAGTAGCTGTTACCGTTGGAGTGAAGACAGATATGTGTTTGATAGGGGGGATTTCAAAATGAGATGTGAATATGTGTTTGGGTCTTATAGTCACGTGACAATCACGTGACGTGCCACATCAGCTGGGGGTCACTGGGGGTCGAAAGCATTTTTCAGTCAAAAAGTCATTAAAAAAACTAAAAAGCCAACAACTTACATTAGAAAGTCAAAAAATTCCTTTTTTCTATAGTTTTTACACATCTTTTCGTAAAAAGTCAAAAAATTATTCTAAACCTATTAATTTTTTTACATCATATTTTAACTAAAAAATTAAAAAGTTATTAAAAAAATCAGTTCCCAAACGAGGCCTAAGCTATTAAATTAGCTCGTAAGAAAGTTACGCCCTAATCTCTCCCTAGCAAATTATTTGTGCACACAAATAAAATGATGAGTGGAAAAAGACAAAATGATTTCAAATACCTGCAAAAGATTAATGCTTGAGGCCTCGAATTTGAGCCTCGAAATTACCTCGAAATTCTCTTTCTATTTGTTTTGTTGTGTGTTTGGTTTTTTTTTTTTTAATTTTTTTTTCTACCTCTTTTTTTTCCTTTCTTTTTGGCAAGGGTGGTTATGTGTATTATACATCTCATACTAACTTAGTCTGTATAGTTTAATAAAATCTAACCCAACTAACTCACCTTATCAAACTACATAGGCTGAGTTTTTTTTTTTTTTTTTTTCCTTCTATTTGTTGGGCTGTGTTGGTTTTTTTACTTTTATTTTATTTGTTGGGTTATGTTGGTTTGGTAAATTTTTTTTTTAAAGGTGATTATGTGTAGGGGTGTGCCAAAAAACTAAACATTCCGCACCAACTCATCGTACAAAATTATATGAAATTAACAAAATTTAACTAGTAGCTTAACTGATCAGTCAATTAGGTTGGACTGGTTGAGTGATAAAATTGACTATCAGTTAGGTTTTTGGTTAAATTTTGTTACTTTTATATAATTTTATACGATGAGTTGGCGTGAAATATCTAATTTTTTAACACATTTCTACACATAAATCACCCTTAAAAAAAAACATAAAAAAATAATAATAACAATATTGTCGTGGCAAATTCAAGGCCCTTAGCACCGCTGCCGACAAAATGAGAAGAGGTTCTTATTTCAAAGAGGAAGTCAGGTTATTCACATTTCATTTAATGCTAAAAGACAAGTTGAAAGCCAAGCTCGAATAATTCTAAAAGATTCTCTGGAGGGATACGTGACACTCCGATGGTTCCTTCCCTTAAACCACGTCAAGTCATTGCCTATGCCAGCTCATTCTTAACAGCTGCTAGCCTTCTGCACAGAGACAGTCGGGAAATTTACCTCTTAATCGTCCTTCGTCGGATGAGACGAAAAGAGAGACAGAGAGATTTGCCAATGAAGGGAACGAGTGGTCGGAGCGAAGGTAACGAGTGGTCGCCGGCGTCGGAGTGGGGGGTCAGTAGCTGTTACCGTTGGAGTGAAGACAGATATGTGTTTGATAGGGGGGATTTCAAAATGAGATGTGAATATGTGTTTGGGTCTTATAGTCACGTGACAATCACGTGACGTGCCACATCAGCTGGGGGTCACTGGGGGTCGAAAGCATTTTTCAGTCAAAAAGTCATTAAAAAAACTAAAAAGCCAACAACTTACATTAGAAAGTCAAAAAATTCCTTTTTTCTATATTTTTTACACATCTTTTCGTAAAAAGTCAAAAAATTATTCTAAACCTATTAATTTTTTTACATCATATTTTAACTAAAAAATTAAAAAGTTATTAAAAAAATCAGTTCCCAAACGAGACCTAAGCTATTAAATTAGCTCGTAAGAAAGTTACGCCCTAATCTCTCCCTAGCAAATTATTTGTGCACACAAATAAAATGATGAGTGGCAAAAGACAAAATGATTTCAAATACCTGCAAAAGATTAATGCTTGAGGCCTCGAATTTGAGCCTCGAAATTACCTCGAAATTCTTTTTCTTTTTGTTTTGTTGTGTGTTTGGTTTTTTTTTTTTTAATTTTTTTTTGTACCTCTTTTTTTTCTTTCTTTTTGGCAAGGGTGGTTATGTGTATTATACATCTCATACTAACTTAGTCTGTATGGTTTAATAAAATCTAACCCAACTCACTCACCTTATCAAACTACATAGGCTGAGTTTTTTTTTTTTTTTTTTCCTTCTATTTGTTGGGCTATGTTGGTTTTTTTAATTTAATTTTATTTGTTGGGTTATGTTGGTTTGGTAAATTTTTTTTTTAAAGGTGATTATGTGTAGGGGTGTGCCAAAAAACTAAACATTCCGCACCAACTCATCGTACAAAATTATATGAAATTAACAAAATTTAACTAGTAGCTTAACTGATCAGTCAATTAGGTTGGACTGGTTGAGTGATAAAATTGACTATCAGTTAGGTTTTTGGTTAAATTTTGTTACTTTTATATAATTTTATACGATGAGTTGGCGTGAAATATCTAATTTTTTAACACATTTCTACACATAAATCACCCTTAAAAAAAAACATAAAAAAATAATAATAACAATATTGTCGTGGCAAATTCAAGGCCCTTAGCACCGCTGCCGACAAAATGAGAAGAGGTTCTTATTTCAAAGAGGAAGTCAGGTTATTCACATTTCATTTCATGCTCAAAGACAAGTTGAAAGCCAAGCTCGAATAATTCTAAAAGATTCTCTGGAGGGATACGTGACACTCCGATGGTTCCTTCCCTTAAACCACGTCAAGTCATTGCCTATGCCAGCTCATTCTTAACAGCTGCTAGCCTTCTGCACAGAGACAGTCGGGAAATTTACCTCTTAATCGTCCTTCGTCGGATGAGACGAAAAGAGAGACAGAGAGATTTGCCAATGAAGGGAACGAGTCGTCGGAGCGAAGAGAACGAGTGGTCGCCGGCGTAGGAGTGGGGGGTCAGTAGCTGTTACCGTTGGAGTGAAGACAGATATGTGTTTGATAGGGGGGATTTCAAAATGAGATGTGAATATGTGTTTGGGTCTTATAGTCACGTGACAATCACGTGACGTGCCACATCAGCTGGGGGTCACTGGGGGTCGAAAGCATTTTTCAGTCAAAAAGTCATTAAAAAAACTAAAAAGCCAACAACTTACATTAAAAAGTCAAAAAATTCCTTTTTTCTCTATTTTTTACACATCTTTTCGTAAAAAGTCAAAAAATTATTCTAAACATATTAATTTCTTTACATCATATTTTAACTAAAAAATTAAAAAGTTATTAAGAAAATCAGTTCCCAAACGAGACCTAAGCTATTAAATTAGCTCGTAAGAAAGTTACGCCCTAATCTCTCCCTAGCAAATTATTTTTGCACACAAATAAAATGATGAGTGGAAAAAGACAATGATTTCAAATACCTGCAAAAGATTAATGCTTGAGGCCTCGAATTTGAGCCTCGAAATTACCTCGAAATTCTTTTTCTTTATGTTTTGTTGTGTGTTTGGTTTTTTTTTTTTTTTTTTTTTTTCTACCTTTTTTTTTTCCTTTCTTTGGGGCAAGGGTGGTTATGTGTATTATACATCTCATACTAACTTAGTCTGTATGGTTTAATAAAATCTAACTCAACTCACTCACCTTATCAAACTACATAGGCTGAGTTTTTTTTTTTTTTTTTTCCTTCTATTTGTTGGGCTATGTTGGTTTTTTTAATTTAATTTTATTTGTTGGGTTATGTTGGTTTGGTAAATTTTTTTTTTAAGGTGATTATGTGTAGGGGTGTGCCAAAAAACTAAACATTCCGCACCAACTCATCGTACAAAATTATATGAAATTAACAAAATTTAACTAGTAGCTTAACTGATCAGTCAATTAGGTTGGACTGGTTGAGTGATAAAATTGACTATCAGTTAGGTTTTTGGTTAAATTTTGTTACTTTTATATAATTTTGTACGATGAGTTGGCGTGAAATATCTAATTTTTTAACACATTTCTACGCATAAATCACCCTTAAAAGAAAACATAAAAAAATAATAATAACAATATTGTCGTGGCAAATTCAAGGCCCTTAGCACTGCTGCCGACAAAATGAGAAGGGGTTCTTATTTCAAAGAGGAAGTCAGGTTATTCACGTTTCATTTAATGCTCAAAGACAAGTTGAAAGCCAATCTCGAATAATTCTAAAAGATTCTCTGGAGGAACACGTGACACTCCGATGGTTCCTTCCCTTAAACCCCGTCAAGTCATTGCCTATGCCAGCTCATTCTTAACAGCTGCTAGCCTTCTGCACAGAGACAGTCGGGAAATTTACCTCTTAATCGACCTTCGTCGGATGAGACGAAAAGAGAGACAGAGAGATTTGCCAATGAAGGGAACGAGTCGTCGGAGCGAAGGGAACGAGTGGTCGCCGGCGTCGGAGTGGGGGTTAGTAGCTGTTACTGTTGGAGTGAAGACAGATATGTGTTTGATAGGGGGGATTTCAAAATGACATGTGAATATGTGTTTGGGTCTTATAGTCACGTGACAATCACGTGACGTGCCACATCAGCTGGGGGTCACTGGGGGTCGAAAGCATTTTTCAGTCAAAAAGTCATTAAAAAAACTAAAAAGCCAACAACTTACATTAAAAAGTCAAAAAATTCCTTTTTTCTCTATTTTTTACACATCTTTTCGTAAAAAGTCAAAAAATTATTCTAAACATATTAATTTTTTTACATCATATTTTAACTAAAAAATTAAAAAGTTATTAAAAAAATCAGTTCCCAAACGAGACCTAAGCTATTAAATTAGCTCGTAAGAAAGTTACGCCCTAATCTCTCCCTAGCAAATTATTTTTGCACACAAATAAAATGATGAGTGGAAAAAGACAAAATGATTTCAAATACCTGCAAAAGATTAATGCTTGAGGCCTCGAATTTGAGCCTCGAAATTACTTCGAAATTCTTTTTCTTTTTGTTTTGTTGTGTGTTTGGTTTTTTTTTTTTTAATTTTTTTTTCTACCTCTTTTTTTCCTTTCTTTTTGGCAAGGGTGGTTATGTGTATTATACATCTCATACTAACTTAGTCTGTATGGTTTAATAAAATCTAACCCAACTCACTCACCTTATCAAACTACATAGGCGGAGTTTTTTTTTTTTTTTTTCCTTCTATTTGTTGGGCTATGTTGGTTTTTTTAATTTAATTTTATTTGTTGGGTTATGTTGGTTTGGTAAATTTTTTTTTTAAAGGTGATTATGTGTAGGGGGTGTGCCAAAAAACTAAACATTCTGCACCAACTCATCGTACAAAATTATATGAAATTAACAAAATTTAACTAGTAGCTTCACTGATCAGTCAATTAGGTTGGACTGGTTGAGTGATAAAATTGACTATCAGTTAGGTTTTTGGTTAAATTTTGTTACTTTTATATAATTTTATACGATGAGTTGGCGTGAAATATCTAATTTTTTAACACATTTCTACACATAAATCACCCTTAAAAAAAAAACATAAAAAAATAATAATAACAATATTGTCGTGGCAAATTCAAGGCCCTTAGCACCGCTGCCGACAAAATGAGAAGAGGTTCTTATTTCAAAGAGGAAGTCAGGTTATTCACATTTCATTTCATGCTCAAAGACAAGTTGAAAGCCAAGCTCGAATAATTCTAAAAGATTCTCTGGAGGGATACGTGACACTCCGATGGTTCCTTCCCTTAAACCACGTCAAGTCATTGCCTATGCCAGCTCATTCTTAACAGCTGCTAGCCTTCTGCACAGAGACAGTCGGGAAATTTACCTCTTAATCGTCCTTCGTCGGATGAGACGAAAAGAGAGACAGAGAGATTTGCCAATGAAGGGAACGAGTCGTCGGAGCGAAGGGAACGAGTGGTCGCCGGCGTAGGAGTGGGGGGTCAGTAGCTGTTACCGTTGGAGTGAAGACAGATATGTGTTTGATAGGGGGGATTTCAAAATGAGATGTGAATATGTGTTTGGGTCTTATAGTCACGTGACAATCACGTGACGTGCCACATCAGCTGGGGGTCACTGGGGGTCGAAAGCATTTTTCAGTCAAAAAGTCATTAAAAAAACTAAAAAGCCAACAACTTACATTAAAAAGTCAAAAAATTCCTTTTTTCTCTATTTTTTACACATCTTTTCGTAAAAAGTCAAAAAATTATTCTAAACATATTAATTTTTTTACATCATATTTTAACTAAAAAATTAAAAATTTATTAAGAAAATCAGTTCCCAAACGAGACCTAAGCTATTAAATTAGCTCGTAAGAAAGTTACGCCCTAATCTCTCCCTAGCAAATTATTTTTGCACACAAATAAAATGATGAGTGGAAAAAGACAATGATTTCAAATACCTGCAAAAGATTAATGCTTGAGGCCTCGAATTTGAGCCTCAAAATTACCTCGAAATTCTTTTTCTTTATGTTTTGTTGTGTGTTTGGTTTTTTTTTTTTTTTTTTTTTTTCTACCTTTTTTTTTTCCTTTCTTTTTGGCAAGGGTGGTTATGTGTATTATACATCTCATACTAACTTAGTCTGTATGGTTTAATAAAATCTAACTCAACTCACTCACCTTATCAAACTACATAGGCTGAGTTTTTTTTTTTTTTTTTTTCCTTCTATTTGTTGGGCTATGTTGGTTTTTTTAATTTAATTTTATTTGTTGGGTTATGTTGGTTTGGTAAAATTTTTTTTTAAAGGTGATTATGTGTAGGGGTGTGCCAAAAAACTAAACATTCCGCACCAACTCATCGTACAAAATTATATGAAATTAACAAAATTTAACTAGTAGCTTAACTGATCAGTCAATTAGGTTGGACTGGTTGAGTGATAAAATTGACTATCAGTTAGGTTTTTGGTTAAATTTTGTTACTTTTATATAATTTTGTACGATGAGTTGGCGTGAAATATCTAATTTTTTAACACATTTCTACGCATAAATCACCCTTAAAAGAAAACATAAAAAAATAATAATAACAATATTGTCGTGGCAAATTCAAGGCCCTTAGCACTGCTGCCGACAAAATGAGAAGGGGTTCTTATTTCAAAGAGGAAGTCAGGTTATTCACGTTTCATTTAATGCTCAAAGACAAGTTGAAAGCCAATCTCGAATAATTCTAAAAGATTCTCTGGAGGAACACGTGACACTCCGATGGTTCCTTCCCTTAAACCCCGTCAAGTCATTGCCTATGCCAGCTCATTCTTAACAGCTGCTAGCCTTCTGCACAGAGACAGTCGGGAAATTTACCTCTTAATCGACCTTCGTCGGATGAGACGAAAAGAGAGACAGAGAGATTTGCCAATGAAGGGAACGAGTCGTCGGAGCGAAGGGAACGAGTGGTCGCCGGCGTCGGAGTGGGGGTTAGTAGCTGTTACTGTTGGAGTGAAGACAGATATGTGTTTGATAGGGGGGATTTCAAAATGACATGTGAATATGTGTTTGGGTCTTATAGTCACGTGACAATCACGTGACGTGCCACATCAGCTGGGGGTCACTGGGGGTCGAAAGCATTTTTCAGTCAAAAAGTCATTAAAAAAACTAAAAAGCCAACAACTTACATTAAAAAGTCAAAAATTCCTTTTTTCTCTATTTTTTACACATCTTTTCGTAAAAAGTCAAAAAATTATTCTAAACATATTAATTTTTTTACATCATATTTTAACTAAAAAATTAAAAAGTTATTAAAAAAATCAGTTCCCAAACGAGACCTAAGCTATTAAATTAGCTCGTAAGAAAGTTACGCCCTAATCTCTCCCTAGCAAATTATTTTTGCACACAAATAAAATGATGAGTGGAAAAAGACAAAATGATTTCAAATACCTGCAAAAGATTAATGCTTGAGGCCTCGAATTTGAGCCTCGAAATTACTTCGAAATTCTTTTTCTTTTTGTTTTGTTGTGTGTTTGGTTTTTTTTTTTTTAATTTTTTTTTCTACCTCTTTTTTTTCCTTTCTTTTTGGCAAGGGTGGTTATGTGTATTATACATCTCATACTAACTTAGTCTGTATGGTTTAATAAAATCTAACCCAACTCACTCACCTTATCAAACTACATAGGCGGAGTTTTTTTTTTTTTTTTTTCCTTCTATTTGTTGGGCTATGTTGGTTTTTTTAATTTAATTTTATTTGTTGGGTTATGTTGGTTTGGTAAATTTTTTTTTTAAAGGTGATTATGTGTAGGGGTGTGCCAAAAAACTAAACATTCTGCACCAACTCATCGTACAAAATTATATGAAATTAACAAAATTTAACTAGTAGCTTCACTGATCAGTCAATTAGGTTGGACTGGTTGAGTGATAAAATTGACTATCAGTTAGGTTTTTGGTTAAATTTTGTTACTTTTATATAATTTTATACGATGAGTTGGCGTGAAATATCTAATTTTTTAACACATTTCTACACATAAATCACCCTTAAAAAAAAACATAAAAAAATAATAATAACAATATTGTCGTGGCAAATTCAAGGCCCTTAGCACCGCTGCCGACAAAATGAGAAGAGGTTCTTATTTCAAAGAGGAAGTCAGGTTATTCACATTTCATTTCATGCTCAAAGACAAGTTGAAAGCCAAGCTCGAATAATTCTAAAAGATTCTCTGGAGGGATACGTGACACTCCGATGGTTCCTTCCCTTAAACCACGTCAAGTCATTGCCTATGCCAGCTCATTCTTAACAGCTGCTAGCCTTCTGCACAGAGACAGTCGGGAAATTTACCTCTTAATCGTCCTTCGTCGGATGAGACGAAAAGAGAGACAGAGAGATTTGCCAATGAAGGGAACGAGTCGTCGGAGCGAAGGGAACGAGTGGTCGCCGGCGTAGGAGTGGGGGGTCAGTAGCTGTTACCGTTGGAGTGAAGACAGATATGTGTTTGATAGGGGGGATTTCAAAATGAGATGTGAATATGTGTTTGGGTCTTATAGTCACGTGACAATCACGTGACGTGCCACATCAGCTGGGGGTCACTGGGGGTCGAAAGCATTTTTCAGTCAAAAAGTCATTAAAAAAACTAAAAAGCCAACAACTTACATTAAAAAGTCAAAAAATTCCTTTTTTCTCTATTTTTTACACATCTTTTCGTAAAAAGTCAAAAAATTATTCTAAACATATTAATTTTTTTACATCATATTTTAACTAAAAAATTAAAAATTTATTAAGAAAATCAGTTCCCAAACGAGACCTAAGCTATTAAATTAGCTCGTAAGAAAGTTACGCCCTAATCTCTCCCTAGCAAATTATTTTTGCACACAAATAAAATGATGAGTGGAAAAAGACAATGATTTCAAATACCTGCAAAAGATTAATGCTTGAGGCCTCGAATTTGAGCCTCAAAATTACCTCGAAATTCTTTTTCTTTATGTTTTGTTGTGTGTTTGGTTTTTTTTTTTTTTTTTTTTTTTCTACCTTTTTTTTTTCCTTTCTTTTTGGCAAGGGTGGTTATGTGTATTATACATCTCATACTAACTTAGTCTGTATGGTTTAATAAAATCTAACTCAACTCACTCACCTTATCAAACTACATAGGCTGAGTTTTTTTTTTTTTTTTTTTCCTTCTATTTGTTGGGCTATGTTGGTTTTTTTAATTTAATTTTATTTGTTGGGTTATGTTGGTTTGGTAAAATTTTTTTTTAAAGGTGATTATGTGTAGGGGTGTGCCAAAAAACTAAACATTCCGCACCAACTCATCGTACAAAATTATATGAAATTAACAAAATTTAACTAGTAGCTTAACTGATCAGTCAATTAGGTTGGACTGGTTGAGTGATAAAATTGACTATCAGTTAGGTTTTTGGTTAAATTTTGTTACTTTTATATAATTTTGTACGATGAGTTGGCGTGAAATATCTAATTTTTTAACACATTTCTACGCATAAATCACCCTTAAAAGAAAACATAAAAAAATAATAATAACAATATTGTCGTGGCAAATTCAAGGCCCTTAGCACTGCTGCCGACAAAATGAGAAGGGGTTCTTATTTCAAAGAGGAAGTCAGGTTATTCACGTTTCATTTAATGCTCAAAGACAAGTTGAAAGCCAATCTCGAATAATTCTAAAAGATTCTCTGGAGGAACACGTGACACTCCGATGGTTCCTTCCCTTAAACCCCGTCAAGTCATTGCCTATGCCAGCTCATTCTTAACAGCTGCTAGCCTTCTGCACAGAGACAGTCGGGAAATTTACCTCTTAATCGACCTTCGTCGGATGAGACGAAAAGAGAGACAGAGAGATTTGCCAATGAAGGGAACGAGTCGTCGGAGCGAAGGGAACGAGTGGTCGCCGGCGTCGGAGTGGGGGTTAGTAGCTGTTACTGTTGGAGTGAAGACAGATATGTGTTTGATAGGGGGGATTTCAAAATGACATGTGAATATGTGTTTGGGTCTTATAGTCACGTGACAATCACGTGACGTGCCACATCAGCTGGGGGTCACTGGGGGTCGAAAGCATTTTTCAGTCAAAAAGTCATTAAAAAAACTAAAAAGCCAACAACTTACATTAAAAAGTCAAAAAATTCCTTTTTTCTCTATTTTTTACACATCTTTTCGTAAAAAGTCAAAAAATTATTCTAAACATATTAATTTTTTTACATCATATTTTAACTAAAAAATTAAAAAGTTATTAAAAAAATCAGTTCCCAAACGAGACCTAAGCTATTAAATTAGCTCGTAAGAAAGTTACGCCCTAATCTCTCCCTAGCAAATTATTTTTGCACACAAATAAAATGATGAGTGGAAAAAGACAAAATGATTTCAAATACCTGCAAAAGATTAATGCTTGAGGCCTCGAATTTGAGCCTCGAAATTACTTCGAAATTCTTTTTCTTTTTGTTTTGTTGTGTGTTTGGTTTTTTTTTTTTTAATTTTTTTTTCTACCTCTTTTTTTTCCTTTCTTTTTGGCAAGGGTGGTTATGTGTATTATACATCTCATACTAACTTAGTCTGTATGGTTTAATAAAATCTAACCCAACTCACTCACCTTATCAAACTACATAGGCGGAGTTTTTTTTTTTTTTTTTTCCTTCTATTTGTTGGGCTATGTTGGTTTTTTTAATTTAATTTTATTTGTTGGGTTATGTTGGTTTGGTAAATTTTTTTTTTAAAGGTGATTATGTGTAGGGGTGTGCCAAAAAACTAAACATTCCGCACCAACTCATCGTACAAAATTATATGAAATTAACAAAATTTAACTAGTAGCTTCACTGATCAGTCAATTAGGTTGGACTGGTTGAGTGATAAAATTGACTATCAGTTAGGTTTTTGGTTAAATTTTGTTACTTTTATATAATTTTATACGATGAGTTGGCGTGAAATATCTAATTTTTTAACACATTTCTACACATAAATCACCCTTAAAAAAAAAACATAAAAAAATAATAATAACAATATTGTCGTGGCAAATTCAAGGCCCTTAGCACCGCTGCCGACAAAATGAGAAGAGGTTCTTATTTCAAAGAGGAAGTCAGGTTATTCACATTTCATTTCATGCTCAAAGACAAGTTGAAAGCCAAGCTCGAATAATTCTAAAAGATTCTCTGGAGGGATACGTGACACTCCGATGGTTCCTTCCCTTAAACCACGTCAAGTCATTGCCTATGCCAGCTCATTCTTAACAGCTGCTAGCCTTCTGCACAGAGACAGTCGGGAAATTTACCTCTTAATCGTCCTTCGTCGGATGAGACGAAAAGAGAGACAGAGAGATTTGCCAATGAAGGGAACGAGTCGTCGGAGCGAAGGGAACGAGTGGTCGCCGGCGTAGGAGTGGGGGGTCAGTAGCTGTTACCGTTGGAGTGAAGACAGATATGTGTTTGATAGGGGGGATTTCAAAATGAGATGTGAATATGTGTTTGGGTCTTATAGTCACGTGACAATCACGTGACGTGCCACATCAGCTGGGGGTCACTGGGGGTCGAAAGCATTTTTCAGTCAAAAAGTCATTAAAAAAACTAAAAAGCCAACAACTTACATTAAAAAGTCAAAAAATTCCTTTTTTCTCTATTTTTTACACATCTTTTCGTAAAAAGTCAAAAAATTATTCTAAACATATTAATTTTTTTACATCATATTTTAACTAAAAAATTAAAAATTTATTAAGAAAATCAGTTCCCAAACGAGACCTAAGCTATTAAATTAGCTCGTAAGAAAGTTACGCCCTAATCTCTCCCTAGCAAATTATTTTTGCACACAAATAAAATGATGAGTGGAAAAAGACAATGATTTCAAATACCTGCAAAAGATTAATGCTTGAGGCCTCGAATTTGAGCCTCAAAATTACCTCGAAATTCTTTTTCTTTATGTTTTGTTGTGTGTTTGGTTTTTTTTTTTTTTTTTTTTTTTTCTACCTTTTTTTTTTCCTTTCTTTTTGGCAAGGGTGGTTATGTGTATTATACATCTCATACTAACTTAGTCTGTATGGTTTAATAAAATCTAACTCAACTCACTCACCTTATCAAACTACATAGGCTGAGTTTTTTTTTTTTTTTTTTTCCTTCTATTTGTTGGGCTATGTTGGTTTTTTTAATTTAATTTTATTTGTTGGGTTATGTTGGTTTGGTAAAAAATTTTTTTAAAGGTGATTATGTGTAGGGGTGTGCCAAAAAACTAAACATTCCGCACCAACTCATCGTACAAAATTATATGAAATTAACAAAATTTAACTAGTAGCTTAACTGATCAGTCAATTAGGTTGGACTGGTTGAGTGATAAAATTGACTATCAGTTAGGTTTTTGGTTAAATTTTGTTACTTTTATATAATTTTGTACGATGAGTTGGCGTGAAATATCTAATTTTTTAACACATTTCTACGCATAAATCACCCTTAAAAGAAAACATAAAAAAATAATAATAACAATATTGTCGTGGCAAATTCAAGGCCCTTAGCACCGCTGCCGACAAAATGAGAAGGGGTTCTTATTTCAAAGAGGAAGTCAGGTTATTCACGTTTCATTTAATGCTCAAAGACAAGTTGAAAGCCAAGCTCGAATAATTCTAAAAGATTCTCTGGAGGGACACGTGACACTCCGATGGTTCCTTCCCTTAAACCCCGTCAAGTCATTGCCTATGCCAGCTCATTCTTAACAGCTGCTAGCCTTCTGCACAGAGACAGTCGGGAAATTTACCTCTTAATCGACCTTCGTCGGATGAGACGAAAAGAGAGACAGAGAGATTTGCCAATGAAGGGAACGAGTCGTCGGAGCGAAGGGAACGAGTGGTCGCCGGCGTCGGAGTGGGGGTTAGTAGCTGTTACTGTTGGAGTGAAGACAGATATGTGTTTGATAGGGGGGATTTCAAAATGAGATGTGAATATGTGTTTGGGTCTTATAGTCACGTGACAATCACGTGACGTGCCACATCAGCTGGGGGTCACTGGGGGTCGAAAGCATTTTTCAGTCAAAAAGTCATTAAAAAAACTAAAAAGCCAACAACTTACATTAAAAAGTCAAAAAATTCCTTTTTTCTCTATTTTTTACACATCTTTTCGTAAAAAGTCAAAAAATTATTCTAAACATATTAATTTTTTTACATCATATTTTAACTAAAAAATTAAAAATTTATTAAAAAAAGCAGTTCCCAAACGAGACCTAAGCTATTAAATTAGCTCGTAAGAAAGTAACGCCCTAATCTCTCCCTAGCAAATTATTTTTGCACACAAATAAAATGATGAGTGGAAAAAGACAAAATGATTTCAAATACCTGCAAAAGATTAATGCTTGAGGCCTCGAATTTGAGCCTCGAAATTACTTCGAAATTCTTTTTCTTTTTGTTTTGTTGTGTGTTTGGTTTTTTTTTTTTTTAATTTTTTTTTCTACCTCTTTTTTTTCCTTTCTTTTTGGCAAGGGTGGTTATGTGTATTATACATCTCATACTAACTTAGTCTGTATGGTTTTATAAAATCTAACCCAACTCACTCACCTTATCAAACTACATAGGCTGAGTTTTTTTTTTTTTTTTTTTCCTTCTATTTGTTGGGCTATGTTGGTTTTTTTAATTTAATTTTATTTGTTGGGTTATGTTGGTTTGGTAAATTTTTTTTTTAAAGGTGATTATGTGTAGGGGTGTGCCAAAAAACTAAACATTCCGCACCAACTCATCGTACAAAATTATATGAAATTAACAAAATTTAACTAGTAGCTTAACTGATCAGTCAATTAGGTTGGACTGGTTGAGTGATAAAATTGACTATCAGTTAGGTTTTTGGTTAAATTTTGTTACTTTTATATAATTTTATACGATGAGTTGGCGTGAAATATCTAATTTTTTAACACATTTCTACACATAAATCACCCTTAAAAAAAAACTTAAAAAAATAATAATAACAATATTGTCGTGGCAAATTCAATGCCCTTAGCACCGCTGCCGACAAAATGAGAAGAGGTTCTTATTTCAAAGAGGAAGTCAGGTTATTCACATTTCATTTAATGCTCAAAGACAAGTTGAAAGCCAAGCTCGAATAATTCTAAAAGATTCTCTGGAGGGATACGTGACACTCCGATGGTTCCTTCCCTTAAACCACGTCAAGTCATTGCCTATGCCAGCTCATTCTTAACAGCTGCTAGCCTTCTCCACAGAGACAGTCGGGAAATTTAACTCTTAATCGTCCTTCGTCGGATGAGACGAAAAGAGAGACAGAGAGATTTGCCAATGAAGGGAACGAGTGGTCGGAGCGAAGGGAACGAGTGGTCGCCGGCGTCGGAGTGGGAGGTCAGTAGCTGTTACCGTTGGAGTGAAGACAGATATGTGTTTGATAGGGGGGATTTCAAAATGAGATGTGAATATGTGTTTGGGTCTTATAGTCACGTGACAATCACGTGACGTGCCACATCAGTTGGGGGTCACTGGGGGTCGAAAGCATTTTTCAGTCAAAAAGTCATTAAAAAAACTAAAAAGCCAACAACTTACATTAAAAAGTCAAAAAATTCATTTTTTCTCTATTTTTTACACATCTTTTCGTAAAAAGTCAAAAAATTATTCTAAACATATTGATTTTTTTACATCATATTTTAACTAAAAAATTAAAAAGTTATTAAAAAAATCAGTTCCCAAACGAGACCTAAGCTATTAAATTAGGTCATAAGAAAGTTACGCCCTAATCTCTCCCTAGCAAATTATTTTTGCACACAAATAAAATGATGAGTGGAAAAAGACAATGATTTCAAATACCTGCAAAAGATTAATGCTTGAGGCCTCGAATTTGAGCCTCGAAATTACCTCGAAATTCTTTTTCTTTTTGTTTTGTTGTGTGTTTGGTTTTTTTTTTTTTTTTCTACCTTTTTTTTTTCCTTTCTTTTTGGCAAGGGTGGTTATGTGTATTATACATCTCATACTAACTTAGTCTGTATGGTTTAATAAAATCTAACCCAACTCACTCACCTTATCAAACTACATAGGCTGAGTTTTTTTTTTTTTTTTCCTTCTATTTGTTGGGCTATGTTGGTTTTTTTAATTTAATTTTATTTGTTGGGTTATGTTGGTTTGGTAAATTTTTTTTTTAAAGGTGATTATGTGTAGGGGGTGTGCCAAAAAACTAAACATTCCGCACCAACTCATCGTACAAAATTATATGAAATTAACAAAATTTAACTAGTAGCTTAACTGATCAGTCAATTAGGTTGGACTGGTTGAGTGATAAAATTGACTATCAGTTAGGTTTTTGGTTAAATTTTGTTACTTTTATATAATTTTATACGATGAGTTGACGTGAAGTATCTAATTTTTTAACACATTTCCACACATAAATCACCCTTAAAAAAAAAACATAAAAAAATAATAATAACAATATATTCGTGGCAAATTCAAGGCCCTTAGCACCGCTGCCGACAAAATGAGAGAAGGTTCTTATTTCAAAGAGGAAGTCAGGTTATTCACATTTCATTTAATGCTCAAAGACAAGTTGAAAGCCAAGCTCAAATAATTCTAAAAGATTCTCTAGAGGGATACGTGACACTCCGATGGTTCCTTCCCTTAAACCACGTCAAGTCATTGCCTATGCCAGCTCATTCTTAACCGCTGCTAGCCTGCTGCAAATTTCTCAATCACAGTTTTAATTATTTTGTTTATGAAAACAAAAAATTAAAACATAAAAATAGAGTAATGTTATATTTTACTAGATTTTTTTTACCAATAAATACAAATGTAATGCATGTATTATATTCAAGAAAAGTCTATTTTTATAAAAAAAAAAAAATTGTACAAAAAATATTACAATATCATTTTATAAATAAAATACATTTTTATAAATATTTTATTTTGAAATAAAATGTTATTATTGAATCACATCGAACTCGAGCGCCGTGCTATGACAAGCAACAACAACGTTTAGCCCTTTTTTTTTTTCTTTTTTTTTTAAGTTTGTGCAATATGGTTTCATTTCCCTTTTTCAAATTCAAAATTTATTTTTAAATCAAGATGGTGAGCCTCTCTCAAAAATTAATTTTGTTTGAAAAAAATTCATATCTACTCAAAAATTGAATGAATTTTATTATTAGTCGGAAAAAATAAAAATAGAAATAAAAATTTGTAAGAAAATTGAATTCTACAAGATTTGTATGTCTCAAAATCACTAAAAACAAATTTTAAAAGTAAACCAATGTTCAAATTAAAATACTTGAAATAAATTGAAATTTAATTATACAACATTTAGCAATCGTATAATACTAAAAAAATACAAGTAATTATCAAATATATATATATATAATTTTAGCAACCAAATTATACCAAAAATAAAAATTTGAAGTTAAATTGTAAACCGACCAATTATACAATTACAGTGTGGCTTCAATTTATTTATTTATATTTTTTGGTGGCATAATTTGGTTACTATAGGTTCATATATATATATATATATATATTTGGTAGTTCCATATTTTATTACGTTAACATATCTTTTAATAAGGTTAAAAAAAAAAAAAAAAAACTAATATATATGATATGAAAATACAAAATAAAATAAACATTTCAACATAAAAAAGATGACAATATCATTTTTTTATTTGTACAATTTATGAATTTATGATGAAAAATAGATCAATATATGAATTAAAATTCTAAGAACGTAAAGGGTGTGTTTGGTAACGTTTACGTTTTCAGTTTATATTTACAAAAATTTTATAAACTGGTTTTTGTTTATTTTTTGTTTATTTTTAAAAAAACATAAACTACAAACGCGTTTGGTAACTGACAAAATATTTAAAAAAATTTAAAAATATAAAAAAGAGTGAGAAATGGCAAGTGTCGGCGAAAGACGGTGGTGGAAAGTGGTGACGGTGGGTGGTGGGTAGCTGGTGGTGGTGGGTGGTGGCAGGTGAGTGGTGGTGATGGGTGGGTGGGTGACGGTAGCGGGTGGTGGGTGGTAGCGGGTGGGTGTTGGTGGTGGGTGGGTGGGTGACGGTGGTGGGTGGGTGATGGTGGCGGGGGGTGGGTGGTAGCGAGTGGGTGGTGGTGGCGGATGGTGGGCGGTGGTGGCAGGTGGGTGGCGGATGGCTGGTGGTGGTGGGTGGTGGCGGGTGGGTGGGTGGTCGGTGGTGATGGTGGGTGACGGTGGCAGGTGGTGGGTGGTAGTGGTGGTGGTGGCAGGTGGTGGGTGGTGGTGGGTGGTGATGGTGGGTGGGTGGGTGGGTGACGATGGCGGGTGACAGTGGTGGTGGTGGCAGGTGGTGGGTGGTGGTGGCAAGTGGGTGGTGGGTAGGTGACGGGTGGTGGTGGTGGTGGGTGGGTGGGTGACAGTGGTGGGTGGTAGGTGGTAGCGAGTGGGTGGCAGTGGGTGGTGGGTGGTGGCGGCAAGTGGGTAGTGGGTGATGGTGGTGGGTGGTGGTGGCGGGTGGATGACAGGTGGCTGGTGGTGGTGGTGGCGGTGGCAGGTGGCTAGTGGTGGTGGGTGGCTGGTGGTAGCAGGTGGTGGCAGGTAGGTGGTGAGTGGTGGTGGCAAGTAGGTGGCGGGTGGTGGTAGCGGGCGGTGGATGGTAGTAGCGGGTGGTGGGTGGTGGCGGGTGGATGGCAAGTGGGTGGTGGGTGGTGGTGGTGGTGGCGGCAACGAGGGGTGGGTGGGTGGTGGTGGCGAGTGGGTGGTAGGTAGGTGGTGGTGATGGGTGGTGGCAGGTGGTGGTGGGGGGTGGGTGGTGGTGGCAAAAGACGGTGGTGAAAAATGGTGGTGGATGGTGGCTAGTGTTGGGTGGTAAAAAAAAAAAAACTGAAAACTCAAAATGGAAACACATTTTTTGTGTTTTCATTTTTTGGCCAAATTTATAAACTGAGACCACTGATTTATAAATCAAAAATTTTACCAAACAAGTTTTTATTTGAGTTTTTAAAATTTTTGTAAATATAAACAGAAAACTGAAAACGTAAGTGTTACCAAACGGCACCAAAGTGTAATTATATCAAACTTATTTTATATTTTTTCCAAATCTTAGGCAAATTCAGTATAATTTACCCTTTAATTTTTGAGTAGACATGATTTTTTATTTTTTTAACAAAATCTTAATTTTTAAGGAGGGGCTCATCTTGATTTGAAAATGAATTTTGAAAATTAAAAATGGAAAATGAAACCATATTGCAAAAACTTCAAGGAAAAAAAAAAAAGAAGAAGCTAAACAGTGTTGTGGCTTGTTACGGCACTTTGCTGTGACAGCGTGGCCCCTGATTCCAGTCACATCATTCTGTAAGAAGATACATCATTAATGCTGTGTTTGGTTGGGGGGTTTGAGAAGGATTTGGAAAAAGAAATGAAAAAATTAGGTGAAATGTGAATAAAATATGCCTAAATTTCACCTAGTTTCACACACATTTTCTCTTCCGCTTTCCAAATTCCTTCCCAAATCTCCCAACCAAACACAGCATAAGGAAAATATTCCGGTGTATAATACCTACGGTATATAATTTGACTATAAAATTATGTAAGTTAAATATAAATTTTGTAAGTTCATAAAAATTTAAATTTAAAATTAGTGTTAATTTATGTTTAATTTATATATTTTTATAAAATCACTTATATAAATTTATAAAGACTTACATAATTTTATAATTAAATTAAATTCGATGTGTATTGCACATTACAGAATTTTCCGTTTATTAATAAATACATGTTGGACTCTTTTATTTGTATTTAGTAAGATTACAGACTCATATTTTTTATTCAGAATTATCAATCAATGGTCAAAATTTATTTTAAGCATTTTTAAGGCTATGTTTGGCATGTTGGTTTTAGAATAAAATAGTCACAAAAAGATAAAATAGGTTAAAAAGTCAATAAAATAAAATATCACATTCAAACTATAATTATTTCATTTTTTCTCTTATAAAAGTCAAAAAATCAAAAAATTTATCTCAAATGAGACTTTTTAACTCCAGGCTAAAATAGTCAAAAAAACTAACTCACATCCCAAACGAAAGCTTTGACAAAATTTGACACTTTTTCGAAGTATTTAGACTTGTTATCTTGTATTTTGTGATTTAGAAAATGAATAAATAATCCATTTATATAATTAAAAAAAAAAAGGATAAATTACACTCACATCTCTTGAAATTTCTAACAATTACACTGGCCTCCCCTCCTTTTTCTAAAATTACTGTAGCTTTTTTTTGCGACCTTTTTTTTTTTTTTTTTTTTGCGAAAATCAGTGATTAGTTTTAGCACATGGGGGAATTTTAGTTTGATTTGTATAAAATTTGAAGTTATTATCTGAAAATTAAAAATAAAAATAAAAACAATTAATCATTTTTTAGGTAAACAAATTAGTATCAATTATTGAAGCCAAATGAGCAACACAAGAACTTGTATATATGTAATGCAATAAATTTTATATATACATATATATATAGTCAAACCATGTGAGTATTTAGAAATATTATTTGATGCTATTCAAATAAATACATGCAGTGTCCCAATTTGATTTTTATTAATTTAGGCAGTGAGACTCATCAATTTTATCGTCTTTTTGTTTTAGACAATTGAACTGTATGATGTCAAGTATTAATTAAAAACCACTAAATAACTTCTCTTATATTTATGTAATTAATTTTTTAATTTGTTTCATCATCACTTTTGTCATAACAAGTTATTCTAGAATATACACTCTTTTATGTGTACCATATACAAGTTATAACATTTGTGGTGTTGATTACCACAAATATCATAACTAATTTTTTTCAGCCATAACTAAAAAAAAATGAGTTATAATCAAAATAATAATTGCACATTTAATGGTTATTAACAAAAATATCTCTAATGTTGAAATTATGAAACTAACCCTCCCATTAACACAGTTAATCACAGGGGAAATCAGTGTAATTTTAGAAAAATGAGGGGAATATAGTGTAATTGTTAGGAACCTCAAGGGAGGTGATTGTAATTTACCCCAAAAAAAAAAAAAAAGAAAAAAACCATTGTTTAAACCATCAGGTGCAAGTTTATAGTGCAGGCTTACATTATCTCATATATATATATATATATATTTAAAAGTAGTTATTTATTTATTTATTTATTTTTATGTGGCATATTAAAGCCACATCAATATACTTTTTCCATTATATAAGTGTTATAGGTAGGGGTGTGCATAATACTGCCGAAACTGTCAAAATCGCACCGAGCCGCACTGTCAAGGCAAATTCGTTATTATTTGCCAATCGAACCGCCGGTTTTTGGTAAGAAAAATAACAAATTCTAGTGACACTTTTATCAATTCGCCGGTTTCTATTTTTCTTCCAAACCGCACCGACCCGCACCGCTATTAAATCATGTTTTATAAGATTTTAAAAATTCTTTTTATTTAAGTTTGCTTGTTGTTCTATACCTTAGAATATAGTATTACATTACTGCTCGAGGAGAATTCAAGATGTCAGTAATCCAAAATAAAGTTGGATTCCAATTCACTTTTCAATCTTTTTTTTTTTTTTTTTCTGGCCATGTTGCAAACTTGCATCAGCTCACTTTTCAATCTAAATACTTTTCAACAGTAAACATTTTCAATATATTGTAAACCCTGAATGATATTAATTTTATGTATTGTATTTGATCATTGTAGCTTCCACAGATGCTTGTAATGAACTGATGGCATAGTCGTTGATATTATCATATTGTTGCTACACTTGCTGCATCAGAAGAAAGCTTCGCAAGATGCTTAACATCACGGTATTTCTCGTCTTTTTTTTACTCTTTGATTTAAGTTTTGTAATTTGAATTGTATTTTTTATAACTGCCAATCCGCCCGAACTGCCAAGGCAAATCCGCCATTATTTGCCAACCGAACCGCCGGTTTTTGATAAGAAAAATGGCAAATTCTAGTGACACTTTTATCAATCCGCCACCCGCCATACGGTTTCTATTTTTCTCTCAAACCACACCGACCCGCACCGCGCACACCCCTAGTTATAGGTATACTCAATTATAATTATAATAATTAATTTTATATGTATAAATAGTTATTTTTCATATATTTTTCATCTTGTATTTATTTTTGTCTATGAGATTCTTTTGTATAGTTGATATTTTAATTTAATTATTATAATATTTGAAAAAATAATAATCTCAATATACAAATAAATAAATATGACAGAATTTACTTAATTATGTGTATCGCACGGATCAATTTAATTTTCTTTTATGTTTTATATTTTTTATTTATTTTATTGAAGCCTTAATATTAATTTATATTTAATTTTTGGGTTAATTACAAAAAAAAAAAAAACCTAAGGTTTTGCGTATTTTTCAATTTAAACCCTAGAATTTTAATTTCGACAAATTAAACCCTAGAGTTTCATCCGTGTTTCAATCTGGCCCCTCTGTCCATCTCCGTCGTATTAAACTAACGGAAATCTAGGTAGAATTTCATATTCAAATTCACATGTTCAAACACTTGTATCTTCCTCGTCGTAATTCCGTTTCGCATAATTTTTGAATCGTTGGGTTCACCTCATGACCTAGTTTTCATTCCACTCTTCATAAACCTTGTTTCACATCTTTTTACTTGCCGTCGAAGCTTTGAAAATTGGCCAAAAATAAGATTTTTCTCTCTTTGGGCAAAACTTTCAGATTCAAACCCGCATGTTTAAACACTTATATCTCCCTCGTCGTAACTCCGTTTTGCCTCATTTTTGCGTCGTTGGATTCACCTTAGGCCTAGTTTTCATTCCAATCTTCATATGCCTTGTTCCACATCTTTTTGCTTGCTATCGGAGCTCTGAAAATTGGCCAAAAATAAGATTTTTCTCTCTTTGGGCAAAATTTTCAGATTCAAACCCGCATGTTTAAACACTTATATCTCCCTCGTCGTAACTCCGTTTTGCTTCATTTTTGCGTCGTTGGATTCACCTTATGGCCTAGTTTTCATTCCAATCTTCATATGCCTTGTTCCACATCTTTTTGCTTGCTGTCGAAGCTCTGAAAGTTAGCCAAAAATAAGATTTTTCTCTCTTTAGGCAAAATTTTCAAATTCAAACCCACATATTCAAACACTTGTATCTCCTTCGTCGTAACTCTGTTTTGCCTCATGTTTGCGTCGTTGGATTCAACTTATGGCCTAATTTTCATTCCACTCTTCATACGCTTTGTTTCACATCTTTTTACTTGTCGTTAGAGCTCTGAAAGTTGGGCAAAAATAAGATTTTTCTCTCTTTGGGCAAAATTTTCAGATTCAAATCCACATATTCAAGCACTTATATCTCCCTCGTTGTAACTCCGTTTCACCTCATTTTCACGTCGTTAGATTCAACTCATGGCCTAATTTTTATTCCACTTCTCATATGCCTAGTTTTATCTCTTTTTGTATGTCGTTGGAGCTTCAAAAATCAGCCAAAAATAAGATTTTTCTCTCTCTTTTTTTCTTGTTGCTATCGCAACATTATTCTTGGCAGTAGAGATGCAATGGATGATGCTTGATTGGAAATCAAGGAGCCCTAACATGCTCACCAACCCATCTAGTTTTTGCTCTAACATGCTCACCAACCCATTTGGTTTTTGATTTTTAAATTTTTTTAAACTTTTATATAGGATCACACATAGCGACAAAAATTTTCATCAACTATTAATAAATCTGTTTGTATTTGACTTTCAATTCTTAAAATTTTTTACTTATAAAGTATTAAGACCAAAATTAATTTTTTATTTTTAAAATAAATTTCCGTATATCTCGCGAGTCATCAACTAGTAATTATTATTATTTTTCACACGCTAAATCTATACGTGGAGAGTCAATTTGGTTGTGTTTCTTTCATATCAAATGCCTGATATATATGAACCTTCGTTTGTATGTAGCAGAACACAATTGACATTTGTAAGTTAATAGGTACACATATCATAATAATGTCAATATATACACCCCTAGATCTATAAAAAAAATAAATAAATAAATAAAAATTCTGTGTGATTGGTCATAACCACATTAAATTATAATATTCAGGTATAATCAAAATTATTTTGGCGGTGTCCATATCACTTTGATAGATTATAATCAATACTACTTTGACATAAATAAACAAATAAATACTACTTTGACGCAAGAATAACTTTAATATGACTGTTATTTGAGTTGTGATAATTATATTATAAGCTTTGAATGCTTCAATGAGACTATTATTAAAGCTATCAAATTTTGACATTGTTATATTTGGTGTCAGACCTGACAGAAATTTTGATAGATCGTCAAATTTAACAAAAATTTTGACAGATTGTCAAATTTTGGCATTGTGGCCTTACTTGTTATTGAGCTTCTAAGCTTAAAAGAAGCCCACAAAATACATTATTGTTTAAAAAATTAGTTTGCTTGATATATTTTTTTGAACTTTTTTAATAGAAGACCTAAGTTGACTGTTTTAAGAAAATGAGTATCAGGAACGACTTAGAACTTTTTAAAGTAAGATGGGCTTATAGCATCTCTAATAGTAACATTTTGTGGGTAGGAATGGCAATATGAACCCGGTTCGACGGGGATCTGGACTGTCCCGTCCTGATAAATAGAATTTTTCTCGAAAATTATTCCCCATAAGGTCGAGGCTGGTATTGAAAAATACATCCCCGATGATTTTCGAGCCGGGGATGGTGATAGGTTCCCCAGCCCTGCCCCGAAATTTTCCCAAACCATCCCCGCCTATATACATGTGTTTAGTTTGCATTTTATATATATATATATATATATCTCACTCTCTAGCTCTCTCACTCTCTCATTCTTCTCTCTCTCAACTCTCTCACTCTCACAGTCACCGATACGGCGACACCACCACCACTCTCTCTCTCATAGCTGCTGATTGCATACACAATCACCGACACCACCACCACCGCTGGTCCAGACTCCGATCTATGACAACATCGACTCAGATGGACAAAAACCTCTGATCTCATTTTCTCCATCGCCAATCTTAAGTCTCCATCGCCGATCATCACAGAAACTCGCTCTCTCTCTCTCTCTCTCATATAATGTACTACATGTGTGTTGATGATGATGATGATAGTTCCAGTTGTTTGAATTTGTTCTATTGATGATGATGATAGACAAATCTGTTGATGATGATGTTGATGACGCTAGGGAATTTTCGAGATCGGGGAAACCCGATCCCCGTTAGGAGGTAGAGGCGGGGGGCGGGGGCGGGGGGCGGGGGCGGGGACGGGGACGGGGAAATTTTTACCATCGGGGACGGGGAGTGTGATCCCGACCCCGCCTCGGCCCGTTGCCATCCCTATTTGTGGGTGTTAATGTCAGTAAATAAGCATATAGCAAATTTTTTATTTTTATTTTTGTTCCAATGGTTTTGCTAGAGGTGTTGTTAGTTAAAGCAACTCCAATGGTACATGTTATTATAGCATTGTCATTGTCATAATTTAGCAATGAATAGCAATAAATTGTCAAATTATAGCAATGGTGCTTTCAATGGTCATTTGTCATTTTGACAAATCTCAATGCAGCTTTTGTTCATATTCTCAAACCATTTCAGCAAACACACAGAGGAAGAAATGCAGAAATTGGTCCATCGGACGTCCGATGTCAAATTATAGTAATGGTACTCCAATGGTCATTTGTCATTTTGGCAAATCTCAACGCAGCTTTTGTTCATCTTCTCAGACCATTTTCAGCAAATGCACAAAGGAAGAAGAGCAAAAATTGGTCTACCGGACGTCTGGACTACTCTTAGCCTTGCGAGGTTTTGAGTGAGGATTCACCAGCCGTGGCAGAGAATGAGCAAGACACGCAGAAGTTCATGGCTCTAGATGCTTGGAAGCAGTCAGACTTCCTTTGCTAGAACTATGTTCTGAATTGCTTGGTTGATTGACTGTTCAACGTGTTTTATGCCAAGAAGTGAGCAAAGAAGCTGAGGGATGCTTTGGACAAGAAGTACAAGACCGAGGATGCTAAGGCCAAGAAATTTGTCGGGCTTCAAAATTGTGGACTCAAAAAACGTCATTAGTCAAATCCAAGATTTTCAAGTAATTCTGTACGAAATTCATGCAGAGAGAATGTTCCTGAGTGAATCATTCCATGCAGCTGCATTGATTGAGAAGCTACCTAACAATTGGAAAGACTTCAAGAACTACTTGAAGCACAAACGAAAAGAGATGACAGTTGAAGAGCTCATTATTAGGCTCCAGATTGAGAAAGACAATAAAAGGAAATGAGGGAATACCTCCGCTGTGAAAGCAAATATGGTTGAGCATGGCTAGTCCTCGGGAGTGAAGAAAAAGCTACTGACAGGCAAAAGCTCAAAGTTGGGGGCAAGAGGCAGTGTCTCCAAAAGGCCGGTCTACAAACCGCAGGAACCTATTTTTAGGTTCAATGGAAAGTGTTTCAACTGTCAAAGCGATGGGCATCGAGTGGTTGATTGCCGCAAGAAGAAGAAGCCTTATAAGAAGTACCCTCTACAAAACAAAAGTCGGGTTCACATGGCTGAAATGGAGGATCTGTCACAAGATGTGGACGGCATAAATCTATCAGCTGTTGTCTCTAAGGTGAACGTGGTGGGGTCTAACTTGAAGCAATGGTAGGTGGACACTAGGGCCATTCGCCACATCTGTACTAAGAAGAAGATGTTCACAACTTTCGAACCGGTTTCAAATGGTGAGAAGTCGTTTATAGGAAATTCTATAACCTCAACTATTGAGGGTAAATGCAAGGTGGTCCTAAAGATGACTTCAGGAATAGAGCTGACTCTGAATGATGCCCTATTTGTTCCGAACATTCATAAGAACCTTGTCTCAGGGTCGTTCTTAAGCAAGCATGGCTTCCGCATGGTGTTTGAGTTTGATAAGGTCGTGTTGACAAAGAGCGGGGTCTATGTGAGGAAGGGGTATATGTCAGGCAGTATGTTTAAACTCAATATAATGACTATTATCCCTGAAATTAATGAGAAAGTTTCTTCTTCTGCTTATATGCCTGAGTCCCTCGAATTATAGCATGGTAGACTTGGTCATGCGAATTTTGACTTGTTGTGTAGATTAATCAAGTTAGATCACATACGATCTTTCAAGATTAATCCAAATCATAAGTATGAAACTTGTGTAAAAGTTAAATTGACAAGGACTTCCTTTCATTCTGTTGA
Organism: Camellia granthamiana; assembly: GCA_036172215.1. Lineage (NCBI taxonomy): Eukaryota > Viridiplantae > Streptophyta > Magnoliopsida > Ericales > Theaceae > Camellia > Camellia granthamiana. Next base: position 95,833,370 of record CM069904.1, on the reverse strand, counting down.
AAGAAGTACCGAACTTTTAGATTTAGTGCATAATGATGTGTGTGACTTGAAAGTTGTACAATCACGTGGTGGCAACAAGTACTTCATCACTTTTGTTGATGATTGCGCTAAATACTACTATGTGTATTTGCTTCAAAGCAAAGATAAGGCAATTGATAAGTTTATTCTTTTTAAGAATAAAGTTGAGAATCAACTAAGTCGGAAGATCAAGGCTTTAAGAAGTGATTATGGTGGAGAATATGAATCGCCTTTTGTTGAAATTTGTGCTCAATCTGGAATTATCTACCAAACTCCAATGCCTTATTCCCCTTAGTCAAATGGTGTTGCTGAGCAGAAAAATAAGACGTTAAAGGAAATGATTAATGCAATGTTGATAAGTTCTGGGTTGCCACAAAATTCGTAGGGGGAAACAATTTTCTCCGCGAATTACATTCTAAATAGAATACCTCACAAAAAAGTAGACAAGACTTTGTTTGAATTATGGAAAGGCTGCAAGACTTCTTATAATTTCTTACGAATGTGGGGGTGTCTTGCTAAAGTGACGATACCTACTCCCAAACAGGTTAGGATAGGTCCTAAAACCGTGGATTGTATATTCATTGGTTATGCACAGAATAGTAGTACATATAGGTTTCTTGTGCACAAGTCAGATATTTCAAATATTCACAAGAATACCATTATGAAGTCAAGGAATGCGTCTTTCTTTGAGGATGTATTTCCTTACCGAACCCGAGGAGATGATCAAAGTTCTGAAAAAGAACTTGAAGATGAGCCTAGCAATAGTGATCAAGATAAGGAAGTAGATGAGCCAAGAAGGAGTAAGAGGGCTAGGACTTCCAAGTCCTTTGATTCGAACTTCTTGACTTATATGTTAGAAAGAGAACCTTGAACTTTCCATGAAACTGTGACTTTACCTAAAAGTCCTTTGTGGAAAGAAGCGATTACAAATGAAATTGACTCCATCTTACACATCCATACTTGGAAGTTGGTTGATTTACCCCTAGGCAATAAGGCCTTGGAGAGTAAGTTAATCTTTAGAAGAAAGATTAAAGTGGATTGGTCAATTGATAAGTATAAAGCTAGGTTAGTTATCAAAGGATACAGGCAACGAGAAGACCTAGATTACTTTGATACGTATTTACCTGTGACAAGGATTACATCCATTCGCATGGTGATTGCGATAGCCGCTTTACGTGGTCTGGATATACATCAAATGGATGTAAAGATAGCTTTCTTAAATGAAGATTTAGATGAAGAAATCTACATGGAGCAACCTGAGTAGTTTTCAGCTCCAGGGCAAAATAAGAAAGTCTATAAGCTTGTCAAATCGTTGTATGGTTTGAAACAAGCTCCTAAGCAATGGCATGAGAAGTTTGACAACACTATCTTGTCAAATGGTTTTAGAATCAATGAGTGTGACAAATGCGTATATGTCAAAGACATAGACCGAGGCTATGTCATTTTGTGTCTATACGTCGATGGCATATTCACTGTTAGTAGTAATGATGAAATGATTAGAACTACCAAGAGGTTGTTAAACTCAAAGTTTGACATGAAAGATATGGCCTTGCAGATGTAATTCTAGATATTAAGATTACCAGAACATCTTGCGGTATTGTACTTTCTCAATCTCACTATGTTGAGAAGATACTTGAGAAATTTGGTATATCAGATACAAGTGTGTCTAGGACACCGGTAAACTTGAATCTACATTTAACCAAGAATAATGGTGAGAGTGTTTCTCAACTAGAATATTCTCGAGTCATTGGGAGTTTAATGTATCTGATGAGTTGTACAGGGCCGGATATAGCCTACTTTGTTAGTAGGCTTAGAAGATACATGAGTAATCCAAAAGCTACTTGTTGGAGGGGCATTATGTGGGTGTGTAGACACCCCATTTTTGACCGTCCTCAAGACTTGGACGTCACCGTTTGAACACTCGGTGATCATCCATGTTCGTGTTCATCTTGAGTTCTCGGAGGTTTCGGTCGCGCGCCTTGACTCAAGACCTTTCGACTTGTTTGTTTTGTACTTGGTTGTGCACAAACACTTGTGTTTTTGCTCCTAAGGGAAGAGGGTGGCTTGTTGGCCATCCCCTCAACCCACCGGCCAAGGCTTGAAGCCACCGGCCCCTTTTTTCTTGCCATCGGCCAAAAATGTTGGCCGATCGGCACTATGTTTGGTCGGTCGGCTACCTATTTTGGCCAATCGACCATATTTCCCGGTCGACCCCTTTTTATCTGCTTTTGGCAGATATTTTGTGCCAGCTGGAACAGCTGGCACGCACAATTCCTCCCCTCCATACACGTGTATGGAGGGATTTAAGCCTTGTTTAGCTTCCCTTGGAAGCTTTGTAAAATGGTTTTGTTATAAAATAAGGGCCTCCCCTCCCTTTCCAGAGGTTGAACAATCTGATATATAGCTTATATATCCCTCTCTCTCTATATCTCCTTCTCTCTCTATATATGTGTGTGTAATAGTGTTCAAAGGTGTGCTTTTGTTCTTAGTTTTGCACTAAAACACCTAGTGTTACACTATACTTCAGTTACTAAGGTGTTGAGGGACTGGTTTCAGAGTTTTTAAGTTGGTTTTGATCAGAAGAAGGGGCTGGGGTTGGTGTTCTTGAAGTGTTCTTCAAGGGTGAGCACTATTGCTTTATATTCCCCATTTTTGTACAAGCTTTTAACCTATCTTGCATGTTGTTTTGAGCTTTATGTATAACTGATAAAAGTTCTGATTTTTCATGTTTAAGATGTTTCATTAAGGTCCCTTTTGTGTTTGGGGTTGTCCACTCCCTATTAGGCTTTGTTTGGCCTATTTTTTTTGCCTTTCTCTTTGAGCTTTGGGACCCTTTTATTTCAACCTTCTCACCACTGAAATCCAGAGGATTTTCAGTGGTGGAGAAGTGGTTTTGAGGTCATGCATAGGGGAGGGACACCCTTCTCCCTTTGTGTCTCATTTGCTTGTGTTGTTGGCTCATAAAGGTAGCATGCATGCTTAGTCGATTTTAGCGCCATCTCAGTGGGTATTTGGTGATATTTTGTCATGTTATACCTCTGTTTTAAGTTGGTTTAATGGCCTCTTGCATGCATCATATGCTTGTCTTGTAATCCCATGTTTTGGCCTAACATGCATCATGTTGTAAGGTGGTATTTTAGCATGATTTTGGTTTGGTTCCAAGAACATTTTAGCTCTGTTTTGCCATGCTTAAGGTCTGTTTGGTGTCCTTTTGGTCATGCTTACATCGCTTTGTATAGCCACCATGCATTCTAGTTTGTTAGCCTCGGGTGTGTGAGTCATTAGCATGCATTGCTTTGACCTTTCTCATGATTTGGCATCACCTGAGATCATATTTCAGTCCATGCTTCATGCTCGTATGCTTGCATTCGCTACCCTTTCAATGCTTTGAATAATTGTTGTCTTATGCTCCATGTTTAGGCCATTGTGCATACCTCCATGTTTAGATTATTTAGCTGCCATATCAGTAGGTTTTGGGGGTTATTTGGTCATGCTTGACCTCTGATTTTGGTCCCCTTCCCCCTTTGGAACTTGTCTCATGTGGTCATGGCTTGAGCCCCTTGGTTAGTCTCAAGTTTTGGGCTTCTTTGTGTGCCTTACTTGCATGATTTCAGTGGCTTGGCATCATCCTTTTGCATGGTTTTCAGAGTTTAACAAGATTGTCTAATGTCCATGTTTGTCATCTTTTAAGTGTCCTTGAAAGTTGCCCCTCCCATGCTTAGGTGATAGGCCCATTGGTATGCTTGTTTGTGTGCACATTTACCGATCATTTCCATTGCACTTTGGCCACTGTTTTGGGATTGGTTGAGGTCTTCCCATTTCGGTTTAAGCCCATCTTTGCATATAGATGCATGTTTGACATGTTGCATTTGTGTGTTGTTGCATGCTTGCATTATACCATGTTTGCGTGTTTATTATATTGCATGTCATTTAGCTAGTTGCATCACATAACCTTGTTGCATACTTGGTGTGTTTGTGTTACATTAGCTTAGCTTGCATGTTAGGTCGCATTGCATTGCATCTTGCATGCTTAGCACATTGTACATTTGCATGTTTAGGTTGCATTGCATTTGGCATGCTCTGCTAACTTAGCCTCATATTACATACATGAGCCATTTTGCATATTTGAGCCATATTGCATACATGCATTGCATTGTGTTTGGTTTGGGGTGTCAAACCAAACATGAGGAATGAGGTGTGTTCGTACTTAAAGTGACGAAACACGCCTCAATCCTCGGTCGCCAACACTCTTGATCCCAACATGATAGAGTGTGTAGCATTCATTTGTTTTCGTTGCATTCATTTTACATTGATTTACAAACTCGGCACATTTGGCCATCATGCATCGAAATGCGTGATTGGTGGCTCGAGGACCGAGAGCCATGCTCCCTTGAGTTCATTGCATGATAGAGAGAGTGGCTATGCACACATTGCCTTGAAAATGCCTTGTCATGCACTATCTGTCCTCTGCTGCAGCAAAACCAATGTTCTGCAGGAAAGAATGGCCGGTCGGCCACTTTCAGTGCTGGCCAGCTACCAAAGTCTAGCCGATGGTCCCACTTTTGGTCGATAACTGTATCCCAGTGGCCGGTGGACTTGCATTATGGCCGGTGACATCCCACAGTGCTATGGGAGTGTTCCAGAAGCATCACAAGTATTTTCACAGTTCTCAGAGGTGCAGAACAGTGCTAACAGAGGCAACAGTGGCATGGCGACGGGTTTCCCAACGAGGCGAATCGAGCATACATCATCCAAGCATTCCGAGGCGGGACTGCAGCGGCCTCCCTTTGTAACTAATTTGTCAATTAATTTAGGGTTTTGTAATATTTAATTAGCTAGAATAGTTAATTATTTATTCGGTCTGTAATTATTTATTCGGACCCTCCGTCGAGAGGGCGAATTTTGTAATGAGTGTGCGTGAGTGTGTGCATGTCTTCCAACCCCACGTCTTTCTCCCTTTTACTTACCTGCTTTCATGGTTAGTTTTAGGACATGTTTCAATTAGCATCTATATGTTCACATGCTTGCATTCGTTCATTTGTATTGCACGCACCGGGCTCGGCGCATCATACTAACTGCATTGTATTTCAATTCCGAGTTGGATACAATGTTATCTGTAGCATCTCATATGCCATCTTAGGATAGCCGAGCCCATCTTAGTTGCATTTTGCATGTGCTGCATTAGGCATCTCAACATAGCTAGGATTTATGCATGTTTTTTTTTTAATTAGCTTCTTTCTTTGGCTTGGAGTACTCAGTAAGTATTTATGCTTTAGCATCCTTGCATGCGTGTGAGTGACTGCCATGATAGCATGCTTACCATGAGACTATGTGCTTATGTGATATAACTGTCTGAATGCCTATGGGTAGAGGTTGGGTTGTTTGAATTAGAATAATTCGTCGAAACCCGTGTTTTAGCCTACTTGCAAGTAGCAAAATTCAATCCATTTTCAAAACAAACGGATATGCGATACTTTGTTCCAACTTAGGCAATCCAGTCTATATTTGTATGTTGTGCGCATCACATAGTAATTCTAGGCTAATAAAACCAGAATAAGAGCATATAATGTTTTCAAAACTCGATATCATGGTTAGTAGAAGCCGATCTTTGATCGGGCGAGCGGGGGTGCTCACAAAGTGACCTTCCCCAGTCGTACCCAAGTTCCCGAGCCGAGGCAACTTTGGTGATGACGGACACGTAGCCTTAGGCAACGAGTCAGGGTTTCCTAAATTTCCCCAAAACAAAATATTTAGGTGGCGACTCTGTATCTGGCAAAGCCGTCCATGTTTGGCACTTCTTTCTAAAAATCTGTTTTTCAAAACGATTTGCCGGATTTGGACTCTTTGGTGATTTATCAATCTCACATCGCACATCGTGGGATCAGATTAAGAACCGTGACATTTGAGTCCGAACTGTAGTAAGCCCAAACGAACAAAATGGGATTCCCTCCCGGGACGTTCGGGGACGTCTACAGGGTGTTAGGTTATTTACGCTACACTGGGGATTATGGGATGCATTATACCAGATACCCAACAGTACTAGAAGAGTGTGTTTGTTTTGAGGGATTATTCCATGGGATTGGACTATTAGTCCATCTGAACTAATAGTCCATTGTTAGATTCAATTTTTTTTGCTCCGGATTCAGACTATTAATCCCTCATATGAGGGATTATTGAATCCTAGCAGGGAAGGTGGGATTATTTCCATGGAATTGGTATCCCATGGGACTAATGTGTGAAATGTCCATTTTACCCTCATGCTATTACTTAATAAACAATTGGAAAAGGGTAAAATAGTCTTTTGAACATTTATAAATTATTTTTTTAGTGTTGTTAATTTAAAATTATATATTAAATAAAAAATATAAATTAAAATTTTAATTTAATTGAATTGAAAATAATAAATTAAAAATTATGGCCTTATAAATTAAATTTTTTTAGTGTTGTTAAAAAATTAAATTTATATATCAAATAAAATTATTTTTTTAGTATTGTTAATTTAAAATTATATATTAAATAAAAAATATAAATTATAAATTTAATTGAATTGAAAATAATAAATTATAAATTATGGCCTTATAAATTAAAAAAATTTTGTGTTGTTAAATTATAAATTATAGATTACAAATTTAAAATTATATATTAAATAAAAATTATAAATTACAAGAGTAAAACAGTCTTTTGAACATTTATCCTTATCCAGTCCGTCCAACCAAACATTGGATTCACTAAAAATAATCCAATCCAGACATCTAATCCCATGACTAAACAAACATAGGATATAAATCCAATCCAATCAAATAGTCTAGGGACAATGTATCCCAAGACTAACAGTCCGATAGATTATAATCCTCCCTTATCCAGTCCGTCCAAACAAACACACCCGAAGGGTATAGTGATATAAATGACTCCAAGTCCACTAATGGTTATGTGTTTACCCTCAGAGGAGCAGCCGTGTCCTGGAAATCTTCCAAGCAAACATGTATATTGAGATCAATGATGGAATCTGAGTTTATTGCTTTGGATAAAACAATTGAGGAAGCTGAATGACTTCACCAATTCGTTGAGGATATTCCATGTTGGCCAAAACATGTGTTAGCTATCTGTATTCATTGTGATAGCCAATCGGCGATTGGTCGGGCACAAAGTAACATGTATAATGAAAAGTCTAGACATATCCGTCGTGGACATAATTTCATATGACAACTACTCTCTAATGGAGTTGTCTCTCTAGACTATATTAAAGTCTAAGGACAACATTGTGGATCTGCAAACCAAAGGGTTAACACGAGAGTTAGTAGAAACGTTGTCAAGAAGAATGGGGTTAAGAACTTTAGTAATATTACCGGAACGAAAAAAACCCAAACTAATTGACTGGAGATCCCAAGATCTAGGTTCAAAGGGATAACCTAACTTCGTGTAATGGGTGAGTCATTGAAGAGGCAAATCATCTTGCCCATTCTTTTGTACAGTGATACGCTGTGGAAGTGGAAAGTTAAGCTAATACTTTTAATGACCTAAGTGATATGAATGATCAACCGTGGTATAATGAAATACCTTATATGGGTCACCTATATGAGTGTAAAGTACGGTCGCTTCTTTAAGAATTGGTAAGGCTGAATTCTTTAAAAATACTCACTGAACCAGGCTAGTGTTCTACGGTCATATCAGACACACCAGTGAGAACAAAAACAATGGTTAGACTAACTCATGTGTAAAGTCTATTGTCTCGGTTTACACAAACGGCAGAACAGTTCAAGACATCACGTTCACTGGTTAGCCAGTAAATCCGACAAACTTTTACTATGAAAGTTCAAGACTAACATCTACCTTTTTTGATGTAGGGTTAGTTTGTGTGCTCTCTCTCAAAGTCTTTGTTATAAACCTTGTCCATCTTCTTTATTCAGTCAATTTTTATTCATGTGAGGGATTGTTGAAAAAAATGATTTTATAGTGACTTTAATGAGAAATTAAAGTAGGTCCCAACCATTAACTGAGATGGAATCAAGTGGGTTTAGATTCTTTGTAACAAAATCTTTACACCACAAAAAAATGACCAAAAACCATTAAGAATTGAATAGGAAATTGTCTCATAAAGTTAGCCTTATGAATGAGGTATTGCGAATTGTGTATAACTACCAATCCCACATTGATTGTAGAGGAAAGTTTTGATGGGTATTTAAACCTCAAGATTTTGATAAGGGCATGAGCTCTTTGAGGCATCCAAATTTTTCGAAGGAATGGAGTTATGGATGCTTCAAGAATGGGCTTAGGCCAAAACTATGGTCCAAGTTGGTTATGCAAAAGGTGCCACACGCACAGACCGGACCGGGTCGGGTCTGGGTTTGTGGTCTGTCACGACCCGCTCTCCGTACCCAAGGGTTAAGCATCGTGATGGCCAGTAACTGAAGTTATCTACGACCAATTCTTGAACAAATAAATAAACGTAAGTAGAAATAATATTTAAGTGAGGGTACCAAAATAATCATCGGAGCTTCTTTTTTTATAATAAAATTTATTGACCAAAAAGGTTAATATTTACATATGAATAATAGAATTATAAATACTATAAAAGTGCTATCTGTGTCTATTCCGCAGCCCCGCGTCTTAAACTCTCCAAAAGCTCTTTTTGAATTGCATTGTTTCTTGAAAATTGGTAAACAGCCATAAGCACATGGCAGAGTGAAAATATTATACTAAGAGCATAATTACCATGGATAAACTTTAGGCTTAAAATAAATAAAATAGAATACTTTTCTATTAGAGTAAATAAGTTGCTTATATTATAACAGAAATCAGTTTCAGAAATCATACGATATTATACGAAAATATATAACCATAACCACGGTGCAGAACAGAACAGAGGTCAATGGATTCATGACAATATAGTGGTACGAATTCAAGAGGTGGCTCGTACGGATTCTAGAGGTGGCTCCCACAATAGTGTAGCACTTTGCTCCGCACAAAACAGAGATCAATAGATCTATGACAAACAGAGGGCCACAAGGTGACCAATCAGAAGCCAATTCTATATAAGTCCTCCAAGGCATGGGACTCTCGTGGTGATACTTACAAAAAATAATTGCTTATGAAATCATTGTCAAATAATTATTAATATTTAAACAAATATATTTATGGATTTTATTTTAAGCAAATAGAGGTCAGAAAATAATCCACGTAATTGAAATATCAATATAATTTATAAAATATGAGTTGCGTAAAATAAATCATGGTAACTCAAAACACACGTAAAATATATTATAGTGACTCAAGATATAATATAACTCACCTTAATATTAATTCCAACTTTCACCTTTTGTTCACTGCGACCCGCTCAATACTCCAAACTAAACTTAAAGTTTTATATATAAAAACAAACACTTAGAGAGCCGAGAGAGAGAATAAGAGAGTTTGGAACATAATGATGATGCATATGGTGAGCATCCCTATATATAGGGGAGAAGGCATGGGCAACAAGAGAATTGGGGGGCACACATCCTTCTTGTACAGAAAATGTTGTGTTTCTGTGTATTTTGGTTTAAGAAAAATATAATAAAAACACCATAATACTTAGAAAATAATATTGAATAATAATATAAAGTTAAAATTATTTTTTTGAAATCATTTATAATTAAATAATGCTAATATAAAATTTAAGGAACAACTTAAATTTTTGGGTTGTTACATGGTTCATGATTCGTGGATCTTGGGCTTGAGGCTTGAGGTTTGTTGGAATGGGTTAGGTTTGGGATGGATCGAATTGGTGGTCCACCAACCTAATCTTTATGGGCCAGGATTGTTTGGTGGTTGCAGATATACACGTGTATATAGAGTGTATAACTCACATACTTATTCCCAATCAGTTTTATAGGAGTAATGGACTACATTTGTTGCCAACCTTCATAGGTACAAAATTTTTGGCTTCCATACTATATAGTCAGTCTACTCCTATATATTTCTCCATGTGTGAGAGAGTGTTGCCATTGTCAGTTTGCCAGAGCTAAACAAAAGGTACTTCTGCGTTAGCTGGTCTATCCGTCGTATCTTGGGAGACAAACGCCGACACTCCTCCACCACCCATGATAAGGTGGCGAATCTGTTTTAAGAAAACTGTCGTATTACACAGGCATCAGTTTGCTTTCTTTTCCTTATTTTTGTAATATGTATTTATGTTCATTTTGTTGTATGATGTAGTCCCATGATTTCTTATCCTGTAAATCAATTTATTAAGTATGAATCTATTGGTTTGTTTTATTTTGTTTTATTTAAATTACACAATTTATACAACAAATAGTTGTGGGAAAAAATGATACAAGTATTGAAGTAATATTGTTGAACAAAAAAGAATATACTGGATTGTTTTAGGAAGTAGGCTAAAAATCAGTTTTTTTTTTTTTTTTTTTGACTTTTTAAAAAATATATATATGTAAAAAAATAAATAGGTGATGTGATCAAAATAAGTTAAAAGTCAAAAAGTGACTTTTAACCTGTTACCCAAAAGAGGCCACTATAGTTGTGTTTAGGTATAAATTTGTATAAAAATTTGAAAAACAAAAAAGAATAAGATAAATTACAAATAAACTTTTTGAGATTTACTTAAAATATAAATTACCTCCAGTAATTTTGAAAATTACGTCCCGCCTCTTGAGGTTTTAATTTCATAACAAATAGTTCATTTTATTAATAAATCATCAAATTAATTAACAGTTTTTAATGATATTAAAAATTTATTTCAATTAATAATTTAAGTAATTTTATTATTGTATCGGAGAACAGTTACAAATTTTATTTTTCAGTTAATTTTGTTAAATAAAAAATTTCTAACAATGGGATATTTGTAATTTTTCAAACTACATGGGTCAATCTATATTTTAAACAAATCTCAGGGAGTGCATTTGTATTATCCCTATATGAGAGTTATAGTCTATTTTGGCAACTTCAAGTTTTAGTCAAAAAAATTAGGCTGTGTTTGGAGCAGCTCTAGAAACATGATTCCAGTGCATTTTTCAATGCTTTGTTTGGTTTAAGTTTTCAAAAATTGATTCCAATGTCACATTCCAAAACTCATTTCATATCATGTTTGGAGAGCAGAGAATTTTTTAAATTTTGAATTTTGAAAAAAGCGAACTAGGCCTATCCGGTCATCCTCTCAGACGTCCAGTCAGTTGACTGAAACAGTAATTTTTTTATTTTTTTTTGGTGGGCAATTGGCACTAGTTATTTGAAAAAAAAAAATGAGAATTTGTTTTTGATTTTTTTTTTAACAAAAAATAATATATTTTTTTATATTTTACATAAAAAATATTTTCAAAAATTTTATAAAAAATTTAAATAAAAAATTTGTTTTTATCAATAATTATTTTTTTGAATTGAATTTTAAAAAGAGTTTGGCTATAAGCTTTGAATAGAATTTTGAGTTGAGTGTTTGGTTATGAGTTATAAGTTTTTGAATTAAACAACTTTTTTAATTTAAAAATTCATTTCAAAAATTCAAAACTTAATTCAAATCTCTTTTCAAAACTCATAACCAAACAAATTTTTTCTTTTCAAATCATAATTCAAAAACTCACAAACTCAAAATACAACTCCACACTCGAATCATAATTCTAAAACTCTACCAGACGCTACCTTAATTTCTTCTTCTAATTTTTTGCACATTTTTTTATTAAAAAATTTGAAAATTACTAAAAAACCTAATTTTCAAAACAATCCTATGGAAATATTCAATCCAAAATTATTGTTTTGGCAACACAAAAAATAAGCAGTTTATTAGCTTATTAGTTTATTTAAATCATATCCCTGCTTTATTTTTTATACATCTTTTCATAATAAATAAAAAAAATAAAAAAATAAATCATGCCTAATATCTAAAATAACAAAAATGATTAGGAACTATAATAAAAGAGCTCTAGGGAGCTCTAATGAGGGTGGGTCCCATGTTTTGGTCTTCGTTTTTTTTTTTCACATCATTATAATTCAATTAAAATTTCAAAATTAAGAGATGTATCATTGCTCCTAAAATAAATACGAGCGAATGTCCTTTTCTGATGTGCCAAAAAAAAAAAAATTAATATTCCAAAAAAAAAAACAATTTAGAGAATTGACCCACTTTTCAAACTATTTAAAAAACTAACCTGCTTTTTGAAATCGCATTTTGAAAATGCGATTTTGAAATTGAAATTACATTTTTAACATGCAATTTCACCTTGAAATCGCATGCTGAAAATACAATTTTAAAAAGTGAAGTCCATGTCATGATAAATTACATTTTCAACATGCGATTTTAAAAAGTAGGTTAATTTTTCAAATAGTTTAAAAAATGGATCAATTCTCTAAATTGTTTTTTTTTTTTTTAGAATATTTATAAAAAAAAACTCAAAAAAAAAGGTGAATGCGTTGATTGATCATCTTGTAGACTCATTTGAAAAGAAGAGTCAAAGCTAACTTGAGATACAAGAAGTGTGGTGGTCATTTCACTTCCTATTTGAGCCACCCAAACTTGTACTTTAGGGAAAAAAATATTTATTTGAAGTTGATACTGATGGGCAAGATCGATAGTCTGGTATCGTTCTTTCAAAACTCTCAAATGTCTTTAACAGAAGTGGTAACAGAGTCAAGCTGAAAATGACCAAACTGAAGACTAATAGAGGGACAAAGGTATTCCAAAGCTAAGTAATGATCTGGTAGCTCTTACTGTTCCAATCTTCTAAGCGGTCTTCATATTTAGCAGCAGTTTCAGCGACCCCTTTCACTGGTTTGGTCACATCCCCAGTAATAATATGCCAGGGTTTCCTACCTTTGAGGAAGAAAGACATGACTTGAGCCCACAGAACATAATTGGATCCATCCAGAAGAACAGAAATTGGATGGGAGGCATCATGGCAATCCATAATTACATTGGAAGAGAACTAAATAAATAGGAATAGACCTGCAGGAGCAAAATCAGGTAAAATAGAGCATACCAGTGTGTCCGAAAGATCAAAAATAGTTGGAAAAGGGGTCTACGGTGCAGAGATGATGTCAGCAGGAGGCTAGATGACATTAGCAGGGGGTGCGGCGCACGATAGTAAAGGAAGGTGCGACACACAATAATAGAAAGGGGCGCGCGGCGCATAGTAGCAGATTGGTGCACACGGGCACACAATAATAGAACAATGCACGCGCGGGGCATAGCAACAGGAACGGCAAACGCGGCCTCAGGGCTAGCGTCAAGTGCTGACGTGAGCAAGCAACTGGAGAGTGCATGAGGGCTTGTGGGAGAGTGGCGGCGGAAGGCTAAGATGCATTGAGCACAGAAATGGCACCCCAGGGCACGTGGAGTATTTTCTGGTGACGTGGTCAGTGTCGTTGGAATCGTAAGGAGATTCCGATTAGTTTGGTAGTAAGGGAAAAAATTTTGGGTGAAAATAACGATGAAGCAGTGCTGGAACAGAGATAATAAAATGTATAGTTGATGGAACGAATGCTGTAATGCCACTGTGTACGGGACTAAGCACAAAGAGAAAAGAAAAAGGCTCTAAGTGTAGAACCTAAAGCTCTGATACCAAGTTAGAATGGTTAAAAGAAAGGGAAAATTGTATATCTGTATTATTGAATTGAATAATTCATACAATAGGAGAAGCCTGTAATTATAGGCTGAAAGAAAACCTAGATAAGTATAGAAAAAAATAGAGATAGAGATACAAGGAGATAAAGACAGAGATAGAGATACAAGAAGATAGAGATGAGATATATCTAAAATATAAAGCTAATATACATTAACAGCAATGTACACTATGATTTGTTTTGAGAAGTTGGTTAGAAGTTAATTTTTTAATTTTTTAAATTTTTTTTAAAAAAAAACATGTAAAAAAATAAAAAAGTAATGTGACTCAGAATAGATTAAAAGTCAAAAATTGATTTTTAATCATATTCTCAAAACAAACCTATATATAATCATATCACAAAATTACGAAAGTTTAATATAAATTTACATAAGTCTTTAGTTCTCAAGAGCAGTGATTGAGAGCTCTAGAGTTGGGACTCTAAATACAGCTCTAGTGATATGAGAAATTAAAAAAAAAAAAAATCAAAATAGCACATCACAATAGGACCCACTCCCATTAGAACTCCCTAAAACTCTTTTACTAAAACTCTCAATCATTTGAGTTCTCAATTATAGGAAGAGAAACAATCACCGCAACTCTTAGAGCAACTCCAAGGGAAGAGGTATATTGATCTTGTTAGCTATTTTAGCTAATATTACCCTAATATTCTCGCTCTAATGGGCTGGCTAAATGGCTTCCTATTTTCCCTCGTGCCTTCTCCGCTGGCTTCAATTGGAGAGTGATTGAAGGCTCTCCAAACACTTCTCTCCCGCAAAATCGATTTGCTCCTTCTCCAAACTCGTCTCTCCCACGAAATCGATCTGCTCCTTCAGCGCGAAATCAATCTTCTCCTTCAGCGTTGTCTGTAACTCCCTCCATCTGACCTCTTCCTCAAGGTATGGATCCTTCTATCTCTCTGTCTTCCCCTTCTATGCAACTCATAAACCCTTTCTCTCTCTCTATCTATCTTCGACTCTTCCCCTCCCATATCTGTGAAACCCAAAATTGAAACCCCTATCTGTGTTCATTCTCTGCATGTTTTTTTCTTTGTTTTTCACATGTATGTATCTGAGATTTGTAGTCTTGTATGTTGCTGCTACAGTTGTTTAGATTCATGTATGTGAAAACATTACTGATTTTAATTGGTTTAAATATTATTTTTTTGCTAAATTCAATTATCTTAAGACGCCAATTTGATGGGTTTTGGGAAAGATCAAATTGGGTTTGTTTTCCTTTTATCAGTTCTTTGATTTACAGGTTATGTTTATGTGTTTTATTTGGGTTTTGAGAATAATTTCTGTGAAATTTTGAGGTGGTGTTACCCTGTTCCCTTGAATATAGATGATGTTTGATTTATGAATTTTACTTTCAATGATCAGCAATCAGGACATAGAGATAAAATTAGTTTATGAATCAGGACCTGCAAATCATTGGTCAGCGATTTGAATGTTTTTAGTTTATGAAATAGGTCAAACATAATATTATTAGTTTTTAGTTTTTTGTTTATGTCATAAACTTTCAGTGTTTATGTCCTGAATTTCATAAACTAATGTTGGCCGTGTAACCTGCAAATCATTGGTTAGCAATTTCCTTGAATAAAATTTCTGTAACAATTGTCTAGTTGAAGAGGCTGTCCTGATTGGTGAATTTTACTTTCAATGATCAATGTTAGTTTTTGATGTGTTCCTATTTTTTAGAATTTTCATCTTTTCAGAAATCCTAACGATCAGAAGGTTAATGAGTTGACTTCTTTGTTACTTGATGGTGTTTCCTAGAGGACTATTGTGTTAATAAGAGAGTGAAGAATATCCATTGTTTTGGGTCTTTTTCTTGTAAATCTTTCCTTGATAGAATCATTGATGATCCTAATGTACGACTTTTTAAGCCTCATAACAATTTTGGATGCATATGTGCCTCTTAAACTCAAAATTTTTGTTTGGACTTTGGCTCATAATAAGATCAATAGTAGCAATGGAAACATTCTGAACATGAGACAAACAATAAAGTTGAGGTAACAAATGATTTAAAAAAATCATCCCTGGTCCAAATGAACCTCCCAAAACGACTATTTCTCCCATTTCCTGAATGAAACAAATTAAATCATAGAATAAATCCAACAATTGAGAAATGCATTGCCAAGGAACACATGAATTTTTCTAGTTAATCACTTTAGAATCCCACCTGTTGGCTTGAAGCCTGTACTTATTTTTAATGATAGAATACCAGTCAGAGTCTTGCTCCATGTAGTTGAGGGCTGCCTGTTGGTGTGGTTCCTGGACTGTTTCATCTGGTGTGTATGGTCTGCTTTAATCTGAGGGCTGTTTTTGGGTCTACTATGTGCCTGTTTGGCAGAGCTTAATTACAGCTTATTTCAGCTTTCAGCTTAATTTAAGCTATTTTGATGTGTTTGGTTTAGCTTATAGATTATAGCTTATAGCTTTTTGGAAATCAGAAATCAGCTTATTCTTTGAGTGGGGCAGGAGATGCTTTAAGAATAAGCTGGAAATCAGCTTATGGTCATAGTTATAAGCTATAAGCTATTTAGGTATAAGCTATAAGCACTTTCCCACTGCTCTACCACACAGGGACATAATCCGAGGGCTGTTTTTGGTCTGTATCTGATGTGTTCTGGTTTGTAGTGGCTGCTGTTTTGGTGTTTTGGGTGAATTTTAGGTGACCTGGGATGATCTGGTACATTGGTGGTGAATGGGTTACACTGGTGAATGGGTCTTACTAGCATAAGGTTCCCCTGCTGTCTTTGTATCTGTTGTTGCAAGACCTACTGCTGCTGGTTTTGTCAGCTTTGGTGTTCATGTTTTTTGTGTATTTGTTGGTACCACACTAACATAGACAAAATAGATACAATACTCTTCCCTTTCCTTTTTTTAAACATTTTGAATCATGTTTTTTTATTTCTTTTAGATAGAACATTTCGGATCATGTTAAAACGCCTCATAGTTCAAAAAAAAAAAAACGTAAATAATTTTCAGGTATGCAAGGTAGAAACAATCAGACTCGTACACGTGTATTCTTATGACAAATCAAGCCTGTGTTCCAATCAATGGAAATAAATTCAAAAAATCTGGAACAAAATAAAAATATCTAAGAGACACGGATTGAAACTTTCAACTCCAAAGGCCTACTAGGAACATTTTTAATAATATAGGTTTCAAGAGGGACGCCCTCCTCAAAACACAACAATACATGCAAAAGGAAAAAAAATAAATAAAAAGGGTGCTTATACATACATTCCCACACCCATCTT
This sequence comes from Camellia granthamiana, assembly GCA_036172215.1. Lineage (NCBI taxonomy): Eukaryota > Viridiplantae > Streptophyta > Magnoliopsida > Ericales > Theaceae > Camellia > Camellia granthamiana. The sequence goes on along the minus strand of CM069904.1, from coordinate 95,816,501 downwards.
AGTTTGTCCCAAGAGATTACATTCATGGCTCATGCATCCCGCATAACACTACAAAAGTACCCCCTAACCCCAAAACTGAGCAAAATCAGTGAGCCAAACTGGAGTGTCACTGAGGGGAAAAGGTTATTAACATCAAAATAGCAAACAGCTTCATGAACACCACATGTATGTTCATCTTATGTTCGCTGCAGATCTAGATCCTGTGCCCAGTAACAATATCATTATCAGCAGCAGCAGCAGCAGCAGAAACACAGATGCTCATTATTCATACCAAATTACTTTTATTCATGTTCACTTGAAACTCCAAAACTAACTCAAATACTCTATGAATTGAAAGCACATAATGAATTTTATCCTCATCGTCAGACAAGAAAAATAATGTATCAAATGCAATCTGTAAATGAGACACAGAAGCACTATCTCTAAACTGATTTATCCTCTCTTTTTTTCTTTTCTTTTCTTTAATAATTTATCCATTGGTGAACTTCTTAGTCCCTTTAATGGCAATGTGACTCTAAAGCTGTCTCAAGCACAATTTATTATTATTTCTATGCATATACCATGTTGTTATCCTTTCCCATGTAATGTTGGGTTCTCCTACACAATTTATTATTCTATAAATTAAGAAAAGTTCAGAGACTGTTTTTCTTTTTTTCTTTTTCTTTTTTTTTCCACTTTTGGAGGTAGTTATAGAATACTCTCATAGCACTCATGTGGTATTAACAATTATACACCTTATAGATCGTCAAACATTAAAATGCACTAACAATTATATTTGTGCATCATTTTTATTTTTCTCTCTATAAGAAGCAAAAGGACATATTGTTTTTTTGGTTGCCATTCATACAAATTATTAATATAAAGTGAAATAGTTTGGGAATGAAATGAACAGGGGAGAAACATGGAAGGACATGTGTTTTTGTTGGCATTCATACAAATTATAAATATAAAGTGAAAAAAGAGTTTGGGAATGGGAATGAAAGTGGGGGAGAAACATGGATAGTTCTTTAAAAACTCCACATGGTCTCATGGACCCACCTTGAATAATATATATGACCCATGCTGGGAACTGTAATGGGAGGTTCAACTTGACAAAAAGTTATATTGAATATGGATGGAGAAGATACTCCCTTCAGGAATACCACAAATCATGTCTCTGTGAACAACGTTGAAAAGGGGTGAATGATGATGATGATGAGGTTGTCAGCCAAGTGAATTTTGTTTGTGATAGGCCTAAGGTCCCCCCAATGCCAAATTCTGTTGAACCAATTTTTGTTATTACCAAGATTAGATTTGGTTCTCTTTGGAAGTCTGTATTTGTTGTTGCAGGCTTTGCTAATAAATTAATATTTCTATGTGTGTAGAGAAACATAAAACTGTTTTCTAAAGTGTTTTCTCCCTTTAGCAAAACCTCTTAGCTTTGCTAACATACGCTGAAAAAAAACCCAAAAATCAAATAGAGTTTGACAAATTCATTGCATGGTCGATTAAAAACAAAACACATTCACAAAATCAAGTATGAGAAGAACAGTCATTGTAAGGTGTCCTCAAGAAAATACTGATCAAATACATTAGCCTTTGGAATTTCATCAATCAAAAATTAAGCTAAGGTTTAGTTTTCTTGTGATGATAACATTCAACTGATCTACATTGAAGATCCCAAACAATGTGGGAATAAGCATGGAGTGTATATTAGTTTTATAATATATGGCTTGATAGAATGTTAGTAGAATTAGAGCTCATGTTATATGTCATTAGAGAGTTGGTTGCAGACTTGGGATTCTAACTTTAATTGTAGCAAAATTCTTCATTGGAAGCAAAATGTTAGCTCTTGTTATATATCATTAGAGAGTTGGTTGCAACTATCATTGAATCCTTTTACTTAGTTTTTACATGATCTCCATTTATTTATCTAAAATTATCATTGAATCATTTTTAACAAAACAACTTGTATTTTAATTTACATGATCTCTATTTATTAATTAATTTGCTTCCAACTGGAAATCTTAGTCATTTCTCCAACCCAATATATGTTGCCATAATTTTCTTTACCTTGTCTATAGATGAATCAGCAACAAAATGGTGAATATTTCACCAACTTGATGAATGATGGGACTGACTACGAATTTATGGATGAACCTCTTGACCAAGCGGATTAGTCTTCCCCAATCTCTCCTCAAATAGAAACCACCAAGAAATCATAACGAGGTGGCAACTTCACTACAGAAGAAGACAGTAGGCTCATATCGGCATGGCTTAACATTAGCTTAGATCCAGTGCAAGGGAATGAACAAAAATCAAAGGCATATTGGCTAAGAGTGTGGGAGTATTTACACCACTGCAAAACGTTTTCATCTAATCGTAGTCAAACTTCTTTAATGAATTGTTGGTCAGCGATTCAACTTGCCACAAATAAGTTCAGTGGGTGCTTTGCCCAAATCCAAAGGTTGAATCAAAGTGGAAAGACTGAAAAAGACCAGATATTAATGCCATCGAGATTTTTAAACTTATTATCGTTGGAATTGTTTGATCTCATGATAATTAGTGTTCTTCTATCTATTATTCAGATTCATGATACGAAGAGATTATACAAAGAGTTGTACAAATCGTCACTTCCATTTGAACATTGTTGGCATGAGTTAAGAGATCAACCAAAATGGCGAGGGGAATATAGCGTGAAGAAACAAAAACCAAAAAAAGTGGCTACTCCCGACATTTGTTCTCCTAGTACACCGGATTCAGTCAATTTAGAGGACAATGATGTTTCACATAATGACAATGTAGACTTCGAAAGACCACCGGGTAGGAAGGCTGAAAAGGAACGTTTGAATAAAAGAAAGAATAAAGACCGTGGAAATGAAGGAGGGTCGCCTATTTTAATATTATTAAAGGATTTAAAGGAAGATAGAAAGAAAATGAATGACAAGAAAATAGAGATGTATGAAAGGTCGTATCTTCAAGAGCAAGAAAAGATTGATAATGAGAAAAAGAAGACGCAAATGGAACAAGAAAAGGTTGATAATGAGAAAGAGAAGATACGAATGGAACAATTGAAGGAGGAAGAGCGAATAATGTCAATAGATTCAAGTGGTTTGCCTCCATTGCAAGCAGAATATGTTCATCGCCGCCAAATGGAAATTCTTCAAAAAAAGATTTAGTTGTTGGAACTACCCAAAAAAGATTTAGTTGTTGGAACTATATTTTTGACTTTATTTATTGTTGGATTTGATTCTCCATTGCAGATAGAACTATGTTTTTTATGTAGTTTATGCTGGAACTGGTTATTATATGTTAAAATTATTTTGGAACTACCTATTGTTGAATGGTTGAACTAGTAGTAATTTAATTACTAAATGGAATTCTTGTTGGATGCTTGCTAAAGTACTCCATGGCTAAATATAATTGCTTGTTGTATGTTGGATTGAAGTGCTACTTATTTACAAGACATTTCTATTAGTTGATGAATTAAATACAGATTGTGTAAGTTGCTGGTGTTTTGATTTTGGAAGTTGTCTGATATGTTTTATAAATTTGATTTTGCAGAAAATTGAAGTTGTTAGGCAGGAACTTGCAAAGCTTAAGAAGCATAACACAACCTCATATTTATTTTCAGTAGTTTATCTCTCACCTTCATTCCTATTTTAATTTCCATGGCTCGCAATAGTGTAATGAATATGATTATTGATGACTCTTAACAACTTCAATTTTCTGCAAAATCAAATTTATAAAACATATCAGACAACTTCCAAAATCAAAACACCAGCAACTTACCCAATTTATATTTAATTCATCAACTAATAGAAATGTCCTGTAAGTAAGTAGCACTTCAATCCAACATACAACAAGCAATTATATTTAGCCATGGAGTACTTTAGCAAGCATTCAACAAGAATTTCACTCAGTAATTAAATTACTACTAGTTCAACCATTCAACAATAGGTAGTTCCAAAATAGTTTTAACATATAATAACTAGTTCCAACACAAACTACATAAAAAACATAGTTCTGCCTACAATGGAGAATCAAATCCAACAATAAATAAAGTCAAAAACATAGTTCTAATAACTAAATCTTTTTTGGGTAGTTCCAACAACTAAATCTTTTTTTGGAGAATTTCCATTTGGCGGCGATGAACGTATTCTGCTTGCAATGAAGGCAGACCACTTGTATCTATTGACATTATTCGCTCTTCCTCATTCAATTGTTCCATTCGCATTCTTTTTCTCATTATCAACCTTTTCTTGTTCCGTTTGCGTCCTCTTTTTCTCATTATCAATCCTTTCTTGCTCTTGAAGATACGACCTTTCATACATCTCTATTTTCTTGTCATTCGTTTTCTTTCTATCTTCCTTTAAATCCTCTAATAATATTAAAATAGGCGACCCTCCTTCATTTCCACAATCTTTATTCTTTCTTTTATTCAAACGTTCCTTTTCAGTCTTCCTATCCGATGGTCTTTCCAAGTCTACATTGTCATTATATGAGGCATCATTGTCCTCTAAATTGATTGAATCCGGTGTACAAGGAGAACAAACGCCAGGAGTTGCCACTTTTTTTGGTTTTTGTTTCTTCATGCTATATTCCTCTCGCCATTTTGGTTGATCTCTTAACTCATGCCAGCAATGTTCAAATGGAAATGACGATTTGTACAACTCTTTGTATAATTTCTTCGCATCATGAATCTGAATAATAGATAAAAGAACACTAATTATCATGAGATCAGACAATTCCAATAACAGTAAGTATAAAATTCTCAATGGTATTAATACCTTGTCTTTTTCAGTCTTTCCACTTTGATTCAACCTTTGGATTTGGGCGAAGCATCCACTGAACTTATTCGTGGCAAGTTGAATCGCTGACCAACGATTCATTAAAGAAGTTTGACTATGATTAGATGAAAGGGTTTTGAACTGGTGGAAATACTCCCACACTCTTAGCCAATATGCCTTTGATTTTTGTTCATTCCCTTGCACTGGATCTAAGCTAATTAAGCCATGCCGATATGAGCATACTGTCTTCTTCTGTAGTAAAGTTGCCACCTCATTGTGATGTCTTGGTGGTTTCTATTTGAGGAGAAATTGGGGAAGATTGATCCCCTTGGTCAAAAGGTTCATCCATCAATTCATAGTCAGTCTCATCATTTATCAGGTTGGTGTAATATGCACCATTTTGTTGATGATTCATCCATAGACAAGGTAAAGAAAATTATGGCAACATATATTGGGTTGGAGAAATGACTAAGCTTCCCAGTTGGAAGCAAATTAATTAATAAATGCAGATCATGTAAATTAAAACACTAGTTGTTTTGTGAAAATAAGTTTCCAAATAAATAAATAAAATCAAACTTCTATTTTGTTTTACTACTAATGTTTATATGGGGCAAGTCAGATTGGTAGTTGTGTTCAATATCAGTTAGGAAAAGGTTCCAGATAATATTATTATGTAAACAATAAATATTATTTTGGAGTTAAGTGAAGCATCAACTTTCAATTGAATCTGACAGATACACAGACATGCTTCATGGTTTCAACTTTTATAAACAATTGAGCTATGACCCAAATTTTATCTAATTTCTAAACTAACTGCCACACCCATGTGTGTCTCTATGATTTAGAATAAAATTAAAAAGTGTTTTCAACAGTCATACTTGTGCTGCTGTAAAAGAACAAAAATATCCCTTTTCAACTTTCATAAACAATTGTGCTGCTGTAAAAGAACAAAAATATCAATTAGAAAGAAAACACAAATGATCCAAACTAAACAAAGCCTTTGGAGAATTTAGATTTTTGAAGATCCAGACTATTCAAAGCCAAGTATGCTATATTCTTGAAGCATCTAGGCCTTCATCTACAAAGTTAAGATTACTCACCCTATCTATGTGACTAATAGACATATAGGTGTCCAAATCAAGAAGTGAAATATATTATTGAACTAAATTGATAATAGATAAAAATGAAACAGGAGGTAATGTTCTCAAGTTACTGGGTATTTAAAGCTTGGTTCTAATAACTTAGTGCAAGAAATTGGCATGGGTCATATATATTCTTCAAGATGGGTCCATGAGAACATGTAGAGTTTTTAAAGAACTATCCATGTTTCTCCTCCTCTTTCATTCCCATTCCCAAACTCTTTTTTCACTTTATATTTATAATTTGTATGAATGCCAACAAAAACACATGTCCTTCCCTGTTTCTCCCCTTTTCATTTCATTCCCAAACTCTTTCACTTTATATTAATAATTTGTATAAATGACAACAAAAAAAATTATGTCCTTTTGCTTCTGATAGAAAGCAAAATAAAAATGATCCACAAATATAATTGTTAGTGCATTTTAATGTTTGACTATCTATAAGGTGTATAATTGTTAATACCACATGAGTGCTCTGAGAGTATTCCATAACTACCTCTAAAAGTGAAAAAATAAAATTTGTATGAATGCTATAGCTGCAAACATACCATTCATTGATGATGAACCAGAATTATACTTACCTTAATATATTAACTATATTGCCATTATGTTGACTAAACGCACCATTTCATGGTATCACCAAGCTTGAACATTAAAACTGAGGCCTCAAACTTCATAAGACCATCTATGTACTAAGTTAAAAAATAAATATGTTAAAGTATACACAAAAATTAAAATGGGACTCTTGTTAAAATGTTGGCCATGTAACAGCTCCATGAAAAACTCCAATGGACTAGCTAAGCTAAAATAAAATGAAAATGTGAAAGGCATAAGCATGGGGAAAAAAAATTAAATGGAGCATACAATTTTTATAGAGAGAAACCTATTTTGTAGATACAGAGGAAGGGAGAGTAAAGCATTGTCCATATTGTTTCCTTGCAATTATTACTAGAGTCTAATTTTCAAGGCAATATCACAGCCAAATCAATATTCCTTGCAGAAAATCATTTTCCTAACTCATTGAGCTATACAATTAGACTCTCTCTCTCTCTCTCTCTCTCTCTCTCTCTCTCTCATAGGAGAGAGAAACCTACCTAACCAACATGGTCATTTGACATGAAATTTCAGTGAATTGTAGCTCTGCGGGTCTTTATCAAAGTTCAATAGTGACTGCATCCTAACATCTAACCCCACCATAAGTACTCAATTAATTTGACTATCCCACTATGATTACTCTCTTAGTCCGACTGTTGACCATGATCTTTCTCTTCCTCTTGTCTCTAACAAGCTTGGCTACACCAAAGTTACCTGATCCTTTGTCTCTCAGTCCGACTGTTGACCATGATCTTTCTCTTCCTCTTGTCTCTAACAAGCTTGGCTACACCAAAGTTACCTGATCCTGTGTCTCTCAGAATCTCATACCTTTCCATGTTTGTTTATCACCAAACACCCTTCCCTTACAACAATAATAACTGTTTTCGTTTTCTCACTCACTCACTCTCCCCCCCCCCTCCCCTCCTTCCTTCCTTATATCAATCAATCATTCAATCTATTTGTATTTGTTGAGAGCATTCCATTTTGCTTTCAAATCAATAGCTGTAAAGATATCTTCTCTCATCAAGCCTTTCCAAAGTCCAAACCAACCAATGATTTGCAGGTCCTGATTCATAAACTAATTTTATCCCTATGTCCTGATTGCTGATCATTGAAAGTAAAATTGATAAACTAAACATCATCTATAATCAAGGAAAGGCATTCAGTCCCCATTGTGAGGAGTTTTTTTACTTTCATTAAATCAGATGCCTTTGATAAGTTGGTCTTTCAGACGGGTGTAAACAGTATATTGACACTGTTTTAAATTCGGATGCATAATTTTGGTCTGGACTTTGATGTTTTACATTATATGGAGGAAGATGTGCATTGCATTCAAGTTGTCTATACTCCATACGGCATAAATATGAGATTAAATATGGAATTTTTAATCAGATTGGATGCCTCTAGGGTTGCAGATTGCTTTTCTCGGAGAGAGAAGGTTTATGAGTTGCATAGAAGGGGAAGACAGAGAGATAGAAGGATCCATACCTTGAGAAAGAGGTCAGATGGAGGGAGTTGCAGACAACGTTGAAGGAGAAGATCGATTTCGCGCTGAAGGAGCAGATCGATTTCGCGGGAGAGACGTGTTTGGAGAAGGAGCAGTTTCGCGGGAGAGACGAGTTTGGAGAGCCTTCAATCACTCTCCAATTGAAGCCAGCGGACAAGGGACGAGGGAAAACAGGAAGCCCTCTACCAGCCCATTGGAGTGAGAATTTAGAGAGCTTCTATTCGCACACGCCAATTACACTTTATACACAATTTTTTTAATAAATAATTAATTCGAAAGTAACATTTTAAAAATAAACAACTAGTTTAGAAATAACATGCCGAAAATAAATAACTTGTTTAGAAGTAGAATTCTGAATTTTTTTATTTTTTTGACATTAAATTTCCGAATGTATTTATTTGAATTGTGTATGATGTCCATAACAATAATTTCACTTGAAAATAAAATTATAATAAAAATAATTATTATTAAGTGTGTGCAAAGAGGAGAATGAGGATGTGCAAATAAAAACTTCCGATAATTTAAGATAATATTAATTAAAATAGCTAACAGGACTAATATGTCTCTTCCTTAGAATTGCTTTTACAAAATAAATGACTAAAATTATTATTGTGAATTTAAAATGAGATCTATAAAATAAAATATGAAGTGGTATAAAAGATAGAGTAGGAAAGGGACCATTCTTCTTCTTCTTCCTCTTCTTTTTTTTGTTTTTTTTTTTTTAAATGGCTCACAAAGTCGTTTGGACTTGAAGTCCAAATTATTAGAATGAGCATCTCCATTTTTTCTATTCATGTTATGAGACACATGTCAAGTTTAGAGAAAAGGTGCAAAACACACCATCAACACACATACACTATATGGGAGTTTTTGTTTAGAAAGATTAGAGGAGGGATTGAACTCTATATAATATGGAGTTTGTTGTTTGGTTAAAAAGTTTATAAATCGGATTGAAAGGTTCACCGAATTATAAATTTTAGGATAAATTATAAATATATTTCCTGATATTTGATTAAAATACGAATCGCTCCTTGTGATTTTTAAAATTACATTCTAACCCCTGAAGTTTTTAATTTCATAACAAATCGCTCATTTTATTAATAAATCATCAAATCAGTTAATAATTTTTAATGATATTAAAAATATGTTTCAATTAATAATTTAGGTAATTTTATTATTGTATAGGATAGCAATTATGAATTTCTTTTTTTAATTAATTCTATTAAATAAAAAATTCTAATAAGGGGGTATTTATAATTTTTCAAATTACAGGGGACAATCTGTATTTTAAGCAAACTTTAGAGAATATATTTGTAATTTATCCTAAATTTTATATATGTTCGACTAGTGTGCCCTTGGGACGTGGGATAGAAAGTGGTGAGATTGGAATTCTATGAGATTGAGTTATAAAATGACACATTTGCCCTCTAAATATTTGATTTTACTATGTATTGTATTTAGTAAAATAAAATAAAATATAAAAATCTCAATTAAAAAATAAAATAAAATAATTTTTATTTGTGTTTATTTATTTAATTTTTTAAATAATTTTTTATAGATGTTTTATTTTAAATATTTGTTTATATTTTATTTAATTGATATTTTATTCAATTTCATTATTTAATTTTTATAGATTTTTTATTTAATTTCATTATTTAATATTTATTATTTTTTAAAATAAATTTATTTAAAATTTTATTTTAAAAATAACATAAATTTTTTGGAAAAATACCAATAAATCCCAAGCTTAGATAGTTTGAACCATTTAGTCCTACAATTTATTTTGTAGATTGATTGGTCTCATGTCAATATTAATTACACTTAAGCCCACGAATGTAACGCATGGGTTGGCTCTTTGGAGGGATATATTGGGTGTTTAGGTGAGGTTGTAGTCACCAAAAAGCTCAAAAGTATACTATAGCATTTTTTTCATTTTTCCTCCATTGCGATCATTGATGATGTTGCAGTGTTGATCCTCAGTTTGTGTGAGTTGAACGCTGGATTTGGGAACGTTACACCCAAAATTCGTTATCCCGAAATAACATTACAAAACCCCTAAAAAAATCCTAGAAAATCATGGAAACCCCTTCTATCAAATTTACAAAGGCGAGGTGGCGTAGGCACTGGGACATCTTAGAGTGCGATTAACATTGAGGATGTAACGTTGGCGATTTAAAACTAATCCGTTGACAGTATCGTTAATCGTGTGTTAGTGCAATGACAACAAGTATGAGTGTGTTTGATGTTAGTTTGGTTATTTATGGAACAATACGACATCAAGGTCGACACTCGAAATGGGTTTTTGTTTAATTGGTGCATCATGTGGGGTTTTAAGTGATCTTATTCACGCCGCAAGCTTGGGTTTTACCATTGATTGCAAATGTGATGTTGTGCATGTTTGTAATGTGACAGACACATGATTTTGTTGGTTAATGTTGTAATATTTTCACGGGTTTGGGGGTTACTAATAATTGCAAATGTGATGTTGTGCATGTATGTAATATAACAGACGTATGGTGTTGTAGCTAATGTTTGTATGATTGGGTGCGTATTTTGTAATGTTGGGAGCTACTGGGAGGATGTACGTCTAAAAGTGTTGGTGGGTTTTGGTGGTAGTAGGCGGTAGTAGTTGTTAATTGTCGGGGATTGTCAGACTGGGTCAATGTTATGTTATGTGATTGGTGTTTGGGAGGCTTAATGGTATGGCAATGTGACTCTGAGCTGATGTTATGTAAGTGAATATGAACGTTACAACCCACACACCTCCCTAGGAAAACACATATGATTTAACATCAATCATGTAACACCAAGTAGGTAACATCAATAATCCCTACAATCACTCCACGAAATCCCCAAAAAAAAATAGAAATGTTAAACCATACCTTATCCATGTACACTCAATCCCAAAAAAAATCAAAAACATAATCACAATAAGGGACAAACAAGTAAACTCAAATATTACTAAATCAAATCAATAATACATACTACAAATAAAAAGGACTATTTGATTTATAAAAAAACATGTAGGATTATGTGGACTAACATTTCCCCAAATAGGATTTATGAGTAATTTTTCCTAAATTTTTATTATTTTTTATTTAATCTAGTCAAAAAAAATTAAAATATTAAAGATAGATTTAGTATTATTATTACTTAATAAACAATTGAAAATAGTAAAATAATCTATTAAGTATTTATTCTTCTTTATAAATATTTCAATCAAACATTGGATTTAATAGAATAATCATTTCAAAATATCTAATCTCATGAGAAAATAAACATGGGGTACATCATTTCTAACCAAATAATTTATGGACTATATATCCAAGATTAATAATCCAATTAATTATAATCTTCTCTTATCCGGTCCAAATAAATATGACCTATAAGTAAAGGTATATTAGGCCCACACACGTGTAAACTTATCAATCAAACCTTAAAAAACAAGTGAAAATATTTAAGATCATTGTTTCCTTAATAATAAATGAGAAAGATTAGAAGTGTGCCTAAAAGATTAAAAAAAAAAAAAATGTAATAGAAAATGATGTGTTGGTAATTAAATTTTAAATAAATCAATATTAATTAATTTTTTTAGCAAATTGAACACAACTCAAACTCAAATATTTGATGGGTTTTATAACTTTTTAATATCTACCAAATAATAAAGCTACACGATCACTTTATTTGAAAAGAATTTGTCTTCTCTTAAATTTAAATTTGAATTTGAGACGACTTGAGAGGCTTGTAGCACCTATCACAAATCCCATTTTGATAATCTAAATCATCATTTTGTAAGACCTCTCTATTTATGTCATCCATGAAAAAATTAAGTCTATAACATTATCATTTTATTATAACATTTCCATTTCTTATAAACATAATAAAATGATAATGTTATGATTATTGAATAGATTTAATTTTTTTTTTAGGGTTAGTTACACTTTACCTTCCTGTTGTTTAACGCAAAAACACATTACCTCCTTGAAGTATAAAAATGTGCACTTAACCTCCTTGGAATATAGTGTTACTTGTAACTCTATTAAACATAATCGTAAAATGTCTATATTATCCTTATTTATTTTTCTAATTTTCTTTTTCGTGCCACTATCACACCATCCTTTCTCTAAAAATTAGAAACTTTCTCAAACCCAAATCCAAGCCCATTACTAGATTCCAATGCCAAACTCATCCTGATTACCAGTTACCGTTGCCAAACAAGTATATATCTAGTGTGTACATAAACCGTTCTTATTCATGGACTTAATCAAACACATGCCTCAAACTTCAAGTCTAAAGCTATGTTTGGTTTTGGCTTTTTAGCTAAAAAAGCACAAAAGACAAAATTGGTTATATAAGCCAATAAGACAAAATGTCACATTCAAACCATAATCATTACACTTTTTCTCTCACAAAAGCCAAAAACAAAAACCAAACGAGGCTAAAATAGCCAAAAAATCAGGCTATTTTAGCTCTTTCCAAATGAAGACTAACAAATCCGAACCAGATTATATTGAACCCATCTTCGTCAAGGGCACATGGTTCATGGTTTGCCTTTCGTTTCGACCTCTCCATCACTGACGACCTCGATGCCTAAACTACCAATAAACCTAAACATTCACTTTCTTCATTCAAATTCATGGCCAATTTTGCTATAATTTCACTTTACTTACTATGAATTTTAAAATTTTTGCAGCAACTAAGAATAAAGATAGAGAGAGGGCGTCTCAGTAGGATCAATCTGTCTACAAATACATTGAATTAGCTGAGCATCACCTTCTCATGACAAACCCTTGCCAAACCCAAACCCATTTACACTATGAGAGAGATGAGAGAGAGTAAGGAAGAAGAAAGAAAACAAAAGAAAGGAAATATGTGAGGGCAAAAGTGTCTTTTTCCTAGTTTCTCTATATGTTACTCACGCACAATTCAATGCATGGACGACGGGTGCCTGTATTTACACACCATCTTTCATCTCAAGGCACACCATTAATTAGTTTATTTTTTATTACAATATTAACCTAATGTAAAATGACCACAAAGGACAAAGGGCTATGATATACACCTTACGTAAAATTACTATAAAGGACAATAATGAATACAATACACACTTCTCTTCTCAAACGTTACTTACGTATCTTCTCTCTCAAGAACCCAAAAACCCTTAAAGAAACAACCAAAAATATATGTATTATTGAAGATTTTGATTGGACTGAATGATGAATACATCTGGCAATATTGGTTTGGAATAATGGAGCAAGGAAAAGGTTAGTTTTTCATTTTATTTTTTTTTTCTGTTTTTGTGTACTTGCTGAGTGGTAAACCATTTGTATTCGTTCGGATACCTAGATTCGAACAATGTACTCATATTTGAGTATCTACAGCCGAACAAGTTCTAATTGTTCAATTTTCTAGTGTCAAACATAGTTCACAGGTTCGGTTAATTAGTTCCAAACTTATAGCATTTGTCCGGTTTTCAATAGTCGAACTTTTGAATTTAGCTCGACTCTGTATTTCCAAACACTTATAACATTTTTTTTTTTTTGGAGTTGTTTCCAATTGTGATGATAACAACGATCACTACCGGCGTCTTTAATAAAACAGATAATAGAGGGGGTCGTGAACCAGAGGAGAATGGAGTGAAGTCGTCTTCAGCACGAATGAAGACCGGTTTAGACTGGTTTAGACTAGTTCCCAAACCTCTAGGATGACAATGAAACAGAGAATGGAGAGGGACGTTCACAATGTGTGTTTTTGAAGTGGAGGTGTGTACTACAGGAAATATAGAAGATTGAAGATTGTGGGTAGGGTGTGTGAGTGGGTAAGGGTAAAGATGGAAGATCGTCGGTGGAGTGTGTGAGTAAGGGTAGAGATGGAAGATTGTGGTGTGTATTGGGCAAATTTCTTATTTATCAAATTACTGAAGGTGTGCCTTGAGTAGTGGTATGCCTTGAGATGAAAGGTGGTGTGTAAATGTAGGCACCTGTCAGGCCCACATTTTATTACTCGAATATCATTACCAAATCTATTATAATAATTCCATTTAGTTGAGGATAAACAAGAATAAATAAAATCATTCTCTCAAGACAACAACGATAATACAATTAAGATATGGCAAAATGCCCTTAGGCTTACATTGAATAGTAATAAATACAACAAAAGGGGTTTACCCTTATACGATACATGGCACTCGACCTACAAATAAAGGGCCCTATGGCCAACAAATAAAAGACTTCAAGTCATAAACGATTCCTCTAGCCTTGTACCTGAAAAAGTTTATCAACACGTGTGATGAGCAATAAGCCCAGTAAGGATCCCGAAGATCCTAACCAATCACAACATATAAATAAAAATGATCATGAATGCATCAAGACATATCATATACATAATGTGACATTTAATATAAAAGTATACATATATAGCTGTGTGTTTCTCAAAACGTTCCTCTTGACACATTTCAGCATGAAAACCAATTATTTTATTTCACATTCCCATCATTATTTCTAAAAGAAAATATTTTGAAACCTCATTTTTTCTTTAATAAAACTTCCCATTTTAATAGAAAAGGAATCTCACTTAAACAACCGTTCTGAAAATATTATTCCACATGCAATTCATGATTTCCATCCCATCTCTCAATACTCCATAACCATTTACCTCCCTTTTACATCCCAACACAGATATCTACAACCTTCCTTGACCATAGGCCCAAGGATAAATGTCACGACCCAAACCCGCCCCTATAGGTTTAGCGCCGTAACCGGCCAGTAATCCTTGGATTACCGAAGGCCTCTGAACAGATTAACATATAATAAGGGGCTAGCGGAAGCAATATACAAAAATTATAATTGTCCAATGAGCTGTGTTGACTTACATGTAATGGAATAATTTAAAACTTTATTTACATAACCATAAGTCAACCATACATTATATTATACCACACACGATACAGTATCTTAAGTACAGCCAACATAATTAAAATAAGTCTCATGCATAAATAGACTAAATAAAACTTGATCCCAAGACACTTCGGGAACCTCCACGTAAGGCACAAAGGCTGGCTGACAACAGAAACACAGTCCCCCACAAAACCTTCGGGCTTGCACTCCAGAATGCTCACCTATAATATATATATACAAACAGTGAGCTAAAACCCAGTGAATAACATTAAGGTAAAGGGGTTAGTGAACGAATTCCGAACATTTTATACATATAAAACAAATCATAGCATAATCATAGTCATCTCATATCAGAACATAATAATGGCATACTCCATAGAACATATCACATATCACATAACGTCTTACGACTAGAGTAACCGGTCCCGGACACCGATTAAACACATATCACCACAATGAAGTGGCTAACGAGATCTCGTAACTGTCATGGACCCGCATTTTCATGCCGTCCCCCATGACTTGGGACTATCTATGGATGCCATAATAGATTTCAAACTTGGAATGTTCGTTCACAGAAACATATATCATTTCAGAAAGCATAGCTTATCACATTTCATTTGGAACATAATTTCATATAAACGTATCTTTACGATAACGTTACTCACAGTGGTTCCGTAGATGGTCAATCACTTCTCGGACGTTGACCTACAATCACAAAATACAAAGCACCAACGAATCTTATCATTACTTATTCATGTGGCCATTAAGGCTTAGCTTACATCACGTTGGTTCATGTTTATTCTTATCACATGGCTTAGAACACACACACCCTTGCAATCTCTTAGTGTGATTAACACTTGTTACAATGCTCAACTCACACACACACTTGTCATTCAATATCTTGTTACATTCTTTTCTTAGTGTGTGTTTCTAGCCCATAACCTCATTACTATAGCTTAATTAAGGCTTAGGAATGCCTAAGATGCAATAAGGATGTCAAAACATGCCCTAGAACACTTACGCAAAATTTCAGAATTTTAGGTCCTCGCTCGAGCGAAGCTTTCCTCGCTCGAGCGAGCATGCAAAAATGTGACTGGTCGCTCAAGCGCACATTCCTTCGCTCGAGCGATCTGTAAATGATGCAAACTTCTGGGAGCTCGAAATTTACGCTCAAGCGGACTTTTGGTCGCTCGAGCGAAGAGCACGATCTCAAAGTGGTCGCTCGAGCGAGAACACCTTCGCTCGAGCGAGGCTGCAAAAATTTGGAATTTCCAGATTGCACCTCCAACTTCAAAACTCGAATTAAAACCTCCAAAACACCTCTCTTGGGCCCCAAAACTCGATATAACCCAGAAAACTTGTAGAATATGAAAGTTTTAAAGATCAATTTATAAAATTATGGCCCAAGGTTTGTCAAAAACTCACAATCTCAACTTAAAACATGGTGAATGCTCAAGAACACCACATGCATGGACTTTTCTTGTTTCAAACTTTTAAAAACATGATCAAACACCATGAAACAACTTGAAACTTGATGATTTGATGGACAAACAAGATGAACTCATGGATTAAACCCATAATGTGGACATGCATGCAAGAATTTTCTAAGAAAACAACCTGAAACCCAAAATCAATTCATGAACATGACATGCAAGAACTTCCACCATTTAAAACCTTCCAAATCATGATCAAACTTGGTAGTTTGATGGAAAATAAGATGATATCATGGTCTTCAACCCATATGTAGACATGCATGGGAGTTTCTATGAAAATTAACTTCAAAATGCAAGAGTTTATGCATGCATGCATGATTTAGCTCACTATCCAACTTCTCCAACTTAAATCTTGACTTTAAACCTCAAATCTCTATAAACCAAGCATGATAACACTGAAATTCATAAATAAATGGATGAATATTCTACCTTAGATCTTGACTCTAGAGTATGGAAGCTCAATTTGCCAAATTCTCTTCAATCTACCAAGTCTCTAAGCAAAACCAAGATGAAACAAGTTTTTCTCTTCTCCCTCTCTCTCTATATTTCGGTTGAGCTCAAGGAAAATGGCTGAGAAATGTGGTGTAAGATGATATAAATCAAGCCTCAAGTATTTGATGTAGTGGCCCACTATAATGGCAAATTGGTAATTAAGCTAACCATTGAAATTCACATTATTTAATCTAATTTTATCATACCAAATCACATTTTAATTAAATACGCCATAAGGTTCTAAAAATTCCAAATAACACAATGGTATAATCAATTCCGGGTTTGGATGCCGATAAGGCTTTCCATTTTCATTTTAAAGCGGGATTCTAAGCAGATATTTTTATAAGTGACAGATAGATAGCCAATTATCATGCAGATTACATATTAATCCCATAATTCAATCTTATTCACTTAATTAGCATCATTAATTACCGATTAATAGCTAATTACGGGTCGGGGTTATTACAGTCTTTCCCCCTTAAAAGAGTTTGGTCCCCAAACTCGAGTTATCTTATATCAGGAAAACAGTTCCAACTCTTTACAAGACAGAAACATACCCTTGTTCACAAATAAGCTCATAATTCAAGACAGAATCATAATCATATACAGGAGTTAGAGTTCGCATTAACACAGGGTCTTATGCACATTCAGATTTCATTCTAGAACAGATTCAGATACATGCTCATTTTCATATTCTTGCCCAGATCATACATGGATGTCACATTACTTGCTCAAGCATACATGGTGCATTCATTAGCATTAACAGAGCAGAACAGAACACATAAGCGTAACAGAACATATACTGATTCATATACGTATAAATGTTCGGATTTCGCACAAGATCAAACGTGGTACACCCATTAGTTATCCAATACATTTGGTCCTGAGACCCACATACATAGCCATGGTATTGTCACCCCCAGGCAAGGGCCATCGGCTACGGTATTCTTACCCCCGAGCAAAGGCCATCGGCTACGGTATTCTTACCCCCGAGCAAGGGCCATCAGAGCTAAGGGTGCCACAAAACTTTCAGAAAACTGGACATTCATACAGTATGCATCATATAACATTTCATAAAGCAAAACTTATTTTATGACATAGAGCATAAATACAGTTGCACACAATTTTACTGCATTATTACACACACTACACATATCAAGCACTTATCGGGGTTATAGGTTATACTAATCTCATTTTCATAAGTAATTTTCCTCCGTTAAGTTACAGAAATTCGATTTATTAATTTCTGAGTCAATCATTCGGTCTTGTTCAATTTGGTTCCCAGTTCGGTAGTCCATCACAGTCAGTCCAAGTCATTCTGAAGTTATCCGGAGTACAAGGTAATTTCGTACAAGTTATCAGTAAACGGAATTCCGAAGTAACCATTCATATACTTTCCCCCAGTCTCAGTTTTCACAGATTCAGTCATACTACGTGTTGATACGGAAGCGGTCATATTGATTACATATACCCCCGGATAGTCAAAGTTTATAATCAAACCAGCCTGTTGTCAACAAATCTCATCAGTTCTGAAGTATAGTAACACCACGGCAGTCATTCTCTAGTCAAACAGGTTCATGGTCAAATGGTAATACCAGGTAAGTAATCACATGTCAAATATATACAGTATTCCCATGTCTCCCAAGCATAAAGTACCAGATTTCATAGTCACATAGTCTGTTACTGACGGTTCACATTCTTCCTAAGTGTTCAGGATCAACTCAAATTTTCATTCGATTAATTCCCTTAGCAGCACGGTCCTGTCATTCAGTCATAAGCAATTTACAATCCCCCATAATGTAAGCAAATCATACAGTAGTTCTCAATAAGGATCTTCTCAGATCAAATCAATAAAAGTTCTACCCGATCATCTCAAATAACAGTTCAAGCGTGAGTCATCAAACAGAAGTTCTATCAGTCAAGCAAAGGTCTCGTCAAACTACAGTTCTATCAGATTAGATCAGGTAAAGGTTCTTTCCTTATCACTCCCCGACGAGGTACATCAATTCTATAGTTCATACTCCATTCACTTAGGTGTATAGTCAGTAGTTTTCCAGTTGTTCTAAGTTCCTCGGTTCTCAAATCACAGCAGAGTTATATATCACAGTAGTCCATATCCAAGAGTTCAGGTCATATACAATGTTACATTCTCCAAGTAAGTTCACGTGTGGTACATAGGTATATAGTTGTTCATATCGAAAGTAGGCATCACATTCGATATAACAATTCCCCAATTGAGTTCATGTAAGCATAAGGTATACAACAGCAGATCGTTATACAGAAGTTTCAGATTGATCATACAGTCATTAAAGCATAGGCTCCTTGGTCTAGTCAACAGTCTAGTCAATGTTCAACAATCACAGTCCACCGTTTAAAGGTCATCAACAAATAATCACATCGATCATTCTGAGCAAAGGTATAGTCATATATGTACATGTCCAGAGTCTAACAACCTTTCCAATATAGATGCACGAGTTCTATATACAGATGAACGCAAAACAGTTTCTCCGGATATAACGATTAAGGCAACAAGTCATAAGTCTACCCAGTCTAGATACAATGTAATTAACCAACATTCCATGCAAAGGTATAGATATATGTGATTTCAACATGTTCCATATACAGTTAATACCAGTGTGTCTCCATATTTAGCAGTTCAAGCACAGTCCAACGAGTCGGTTACAATAGTTCATATCAACCAGTAGATTTCAAAATGTTCATTAATCATAATTCGATCCCATCAGTTCTAATAGTCTCACAAGCGAGGACATATATACGTGTACAGATACGAGTCTAAGATCAATTATCATTCAGGCATTCATTCACAAATTCATAAGCAGAAGTTCATTCTTCCCAACTGATATAGATTCTCTATTTCAGCAATTCCCTATGTGACTGATTCATTCATACCCAATTCGAGATCACGGCTCTAATCATTCGATGATGTCAGTCGATACATAGCGGTTCAATTCTAGTCACGGTCACACAGATTTCCCAGTTACAGTCAATCACATCGCGTTCCTACATTTAACAGTTCTAGCATGGTTCAAATGTTCACACTTAACAGTTCATATTAAATTTTTCACAGTACGGTACAAAGGTTTAACCCGACAAATTCCCACTGTTCCCAAGTTATAATAATTTCCGAAACACAGGTAATTCGTTCAGTTCACAAGGTTCAAATAAAATAAGTTCATAGTTCTAACAATTCAATTTACCCAGCTAACATGTCCACAATCTACATCAAGTTAAGAAACATATGATTCACACACAAATTCCCATAAAACAATTACACATGGTTAAGGTAATACCTGCGCTAATCAATTCAGCGTTCTGAGCATTTTCTGGAACTAGGGTGTAGATTTAGGCTTATTGTTGTTCGGATGAGTTCGTGGGCAGGATTTAGCCAAGTGCCCTTTCTGACCACATCTAAAACAAGCCCCTGACAAACGCCGACAGATGCCCCAATGTTGTTTCCCACATTCTCTACAGATAGGTATATCTTTGTTCACATTACTGCCCCAACTCTCTTTGTTCACAGTTATTGCCCCAAAATTTTCAGTTGTAGAGGTCATTGAATTACCAGTCATTTCAACTTTTTGTTTCTTCTGTTTCATTCTTTCCGATTCAATTGATTTGGCTATTTTCAAAGCTGCTATGTTTGTTTCGGACATTAGGGCTCTATCAAGAACATCCACGTACTTTGGTAATTTTAAGATGCCAACTCGGTCATACACCTCTAAGTCAAGCCCACCTTCAAATTTCCTAGCCTTTTTGTCATCAGTGTCTATCATATGGGGCGCATATCGAGCTAACTCAGTAAATTTGGTTTCATATTCGGCCACAGTCATTTTGCCTTATTTCAGTTGCATAAACTCAGATACCTTCCTATCTCGGATACATTCGGGAAAATATTTTTCGAAGAAAATTTCTTTAAACCTATCCCATGTCACACCCTCATTATCACTTCAAACTAACATCCACCATCTCCTAGCTTCTTCTTTAAGTGTGAATGTTGCCAACAAAACTTTTTGTGCCTCAGTACACGGAAATACCTCAAATATTTTCTCGGTTTCTAAAATCCAAGCCTCAGCTTTTAACGGTTCAATACCCCCCAGAAATTCAGGTGGTTTCATCTTATTATATTTCTATGTCAGTTCTATCATATCATAATTAGCTGGTTCAGGTACACATGTTTGCCCTTGTTGCTGTTGTTTCAGATTTTCAATTAAGGCTTCAACCATTTCCTCTAACCGGCTAATTCTAGCGGCGGAAGATTCAGATTCGTCTACGTTCCTTGTTCTTTCCATTGATCTATACAGAAACAGGGTGCTTATCAGTACAAGGGAAGTTCTTACGGATTTTACATTTCTTTTCATACCAGACGTGTTTACACTTCAAGTTCAATTCAGATACAGTCACATGATTCTTTTCATTCATATGTTCGTGTTCATACAAATTTCACATTCGGTATTTGAAATTATCAAGACATGTTATTCCATTTCAATTCATCCATGTTCACATAGTTACACATGATAATGCAATGTCCCTATTTCATTTCTAGGACATCCTATAGCTCATATGGACACGTGTGTGCGGTATAACTCGTGCTCTGATACCACTCTGTCACGACCCAAACCCGCCCCTATAGGTTTAGCGCCGTAACCGGCCAGTAATCCTTGGATTACCGAAGGCCTCTAAACAGATTAACATATAATAAGGGGCTAGCGGAAGCAATATACAAAAATTATAATTGTCTAATGAGCTGTGTTGACTTACATGTAATGGAATAATTTAAAACTTTATTTACATAACCATAAGTCAACCATACATTATATTATACCACACACGATACAGTATCTTAAGTACAGCCAACATAATTAAAATAAGTCTCATGCATAAACAGACTAAATAAAACTTGATCCCAAGACACTTCGGGAACCTCCACGTGAGGCACAAAGGCTGGCTGACAACAGAAACACAGTCCCCCACAAAACCTTCGGGCTTGCACTCCAGAATGCTCACCTATAATATATATATATACAAACAGTGAGCTAAAACCCAGTGAATAACATTAAGGTAAAGGGGTTAGTGAACGAATTCCGAACATTTTATACGTATAAAACAAATCATAGCATAATCATAGTCATCTCATATCAGAACATAATAATGGCATACTCCATAGAACATATCACATATCACATAACGTCTTACGACTAGAGTAACCGGTCCCGGACACCGATTAAACACATATCACCACAATGAAGTGGCTAACGAGATCTCGTAACTGTCATGGACCCGCATTTTCATGCCGTCCCCCATGACTTGGGACTATCTATGGATGCCATAATAGATTTCAAACTTGGAATGTTCGTTCACAGAAACATATATCATTTCAGAAAGCATAGCTTATCACATTTCATTTGGAACATAATTTCATATAAACGTATCTTTACGATAACGTTACTCACAGTGGTTCCGTAGATGGTCAATCACTTCTCGGACGTTGACCTACAATCACAAAATACAAAGCACCAACGAATCTTATCATTACTTATTCATGTGGCCATTAAGGCTTAGCTTACATCACGTTGGTTCATGTTTATTCTTATCACATGGCTTAGAACACACACACCCTTGCAATCTCTTAGTGTGATTAACACTTGTTACAATGCTCAACTCACACACACACTTGTCATTCAATATCTTGTTACATTCTTTTCTTAGTGTGTGTTTCTAGCCCATAACCTCATTACTATAGCTTAATTAAGGCTTAGGAATGCCTAAGATGCAATAAGGATGTCAAAACATGCCCTGGAACACTTACGCAAAATTTCAGAATTTTAGGTCCTCGCTCGAGTGAGCATGCAAAAATGTGACTGGTCGATCAAGCGCACATTCCTTCGCTCGAGCGATCTGTAAATGATGCAAACTTCTGGGAGCTCGAAATTTACGCTCGAGCAGACTTTTGGTCGCTCGAGCGAAGAGTACGATCTCAGAGTGGTCGCTCGAGCGAGAACACCTTCGCTCGAGCGAGGCTGCAAAAATTTGGAATTTCCAGATTGCACCTCCAACTTCAAAACTCGAATTAAAACCTCCAAAACACCTCTCTTGGGCCCCAAAACTCGATATAACCCAGAAAACTTGTAGAATATGAAAGTTTTAAAGATCAATTTATAAAATTATGGCCCAAGGTTTGTCAAAAACTCACAATCTCAACTTAAAACATGGTGAATGCTCAAGAACACCACATGCATGGACTTTTCTTGTTTCAAACTTTTAAAAACATGATCAAACACCATGAAACAACTTGAAACTTGATGATTTGATGGACAAACAAGATGAACTCATGGATTAAACCCATAATGTGGACATGCATGCAAGAATTTTCTAAGAAAACAACCTGAAACCCAAAATCAATTCATGAACATGACATGCAAGAACTTCCACCATTTAAAACCTTCCAAATCATGATCAAACTTGGTAGTTTGATGGAAAATAAGATGATATCATGGTCTTCAACCCATATGTAGACATGCATGGGAGTTTCTATGAAAATTAACTTCAAAATGCAAGAGTTTATGCATGCATGCATGATTTAGCTCACTATCCAACTTCTCCAACTTAAATCTTGACTTTAAACCTCAAATCTCTATAAACCAAGCATGATAACACTGAAATTCATAAATAAATGGATGAATATTCTACCTTAGATCTTGACTCTAGAGTATGGAAGCTCAATTTGCCAAATTCTCTTCAATCTACCAAGTCTCTAAGCAAAACCAAGATGAAACAAGTTTTTCTCTTCTCCCTCTCTCTCTATATTTCGATTGAGCTCAAGGAAAATGGCTGAGAAATGTGGTGTAAGATGATATAAATCAAGCCTCAAGTATTTGATGTAGTGGCCCACTACAATGGCAAATTGGTAATTAAGCTAACCGTTGAAATTCACATTATTTAATCTAATTTTATCATACCAAATCACATTTTAATTAAATACGCCATAAGGTTCTAAAAATTCCAAATAACACAATGGTATAATCAATTCCGGGTTTGGATGCCGATAAGGCTTTCCATTTTCATTTTAAAGCGGGATTCTAAGCAGATATTTTTATAAGTGACAGATAGATAGCCAATTATCATGCAGATTACATATTAATCCCATAATTCAATCTTATTCACTTAATTAGCATCATTAATTACCGATTAATAACTAATTACGGGTCGGGGTTATTACAATAAAAGACCAGTATGAAACCATTAACACATAAACACCTTCAAACGAGATATTTAATGTAATACATACTACCAACTTCATCTCCACAATTGGCAAACCGACAACACTCATATACATATATATATATATATATATCCAAAACAAGGTAATTGAAGTAATACATACTACCAATTCCATCTCCACCGGCCTACAGCACGGTTGGCAGATTCAACAATACCTGTAACACATAACACTTTACCAGCCTCACCAGAAAGGAGGTGCTCCTCAGGTCATACTTTACCGGGTGCGAACCGGAAGGGAACGAAGAACCTACCATAATGCGCTACGCTTTGTCGGCTATAATACGGTGGGAAACGGACCCCCTTTTCACACTTTATCGGGCGCAAATCAGAAGGGACAAGGAAACCTCTATCAAGGCGTTACGCTTTGTGGCTATGATATGGCGGGTAACAGACCCCCAAACATCATCACAATCAAATATAATCATGCTAACCAACATCAATAATACGAGGTGGAATACATACACCTAGTCCGATCATCGTTATAACAATCATTTTCAGTTAATTACATTAACTCATTTCCATTTTAAAAGTACTTCGCGAACAACCGTTCCAACGGGTTTTCCTTTCTTTCAAACATCTCAAAAACACATCATGGGGTACTATACATCAAGACCACAACTATTCAACAATAGTCTCTTAATGGAGACAACAATTACAACGATGCAACTACCTCTTTACCACAAGTCCATGGCTTAACAATTATCCATTCGCAATGTTCATTTACAATCAACAAGCACATCAACTCGAATCACAAAGTCCATCCTATGATAGTGCACATAGAATATATCTAACAACAATCAATACCACCCTTCACCGATGGCCAAGGACAAACTCTAGATATCAATCACATAATCTGAAACAATAATTAAACCCATAGGAAATCCCACTATCCTGTTCATCATAAACTCTCAAGGTTTATAAAAATAACTTGTTCCATTTTATTTTAAAAATCAAACCTTACTTCCCCAAATCCCAACAAGACACCATAATGGCTACGACCACCAACAATAACCCAAATAACTCAACTTTTCATAAACTACCGCATCACGACCCCATTTCTATTCAATATTAACTTCTCTTTGATATTCCAAATCAATAAACGATAAACCAAACCTTCCCCATTTACATTCCAAATTAATAAACGATAAACCAAACCTTCCCCATTTACATTCTACACAAGATTTGTAACCCACAACCAATTATACACAAACCCACAAACTCTACACAAGATTTGTAACCTACAACCAATTATACACAAACCCACAAACTCACCATTTTAAACCCAAATCCACCCATGTGCTTTCTAACAAAATCAACCACCAACTATGCTTTTAAATGTAATGAAAATACCACAAGTCTATCTATAAAGAGGTATTGAAAAGAAACTCAAGAATCCCTACCTCTTAAAGTGAAGAGAAAAAAAGCCAAAAATCCACCGGTGACGAAAACATGATCCGTTCATATCAAAAGGAAGCCCTCGCGACCCTCTACGTTTTGATCTATAGGACTAGGGGTAGGAAATGGGTGTAACTAGATGAAATTCAAGCTTTTAGGTCCAAGAAACCCTAACAATGGCAGAAAGGAAGAGAGAGACGAGAGAGAAAAGCATAAAGTAACTTTTTCAGCGTGCTGCGACCTTATAAAAACGCACGGTCCGCTCGAGCAGAAGAAGTGACGCTCAAGTGTCCAGACACAAAAAAGTGTTACCGCTTGAGCGCAAAAAGTACCGCTCGAGCATGGAATGCAAACTCACAGAAGTTTTACAGACAGGCAACTACCGCTCGAGCACAAAAAGTTTCGTTCGAGCAAACACCGCTCGAGCGCAAGAATGGCCGCTCGAACATGGATTGAAAACTCTCAGAACTCTGCCATCCTGCAAAAGTGTTGGAAGATCAAAATGTCCGCTCGAGCGCAGAGAGTTCCACTTGAGCGTTGAAGAAAATTTTTGGGCATCAACAATTTGAGGAATAAGTCACCAATATGCTTCCGATGAAACCAAGACACTTCAAGAACTAGCCCCAACAAGCAAAGAGAAGAAGCAAGACATGAATAACCATAAAAGGCAATGAACCCGGATCCAAAACATCAACGGGTAGAATTCAAACTGGGGTCGCTATAGCACCCGTGGATGACACATGTTGTTAAGTTCAACAAATTCTGGGAAAATTCTATTTCTACACACGTAATTGTCTCAATCCACATAATTTCTCAGTACACACACTTTATAATTTAATTATTAATTAATTTTCTCAATTTACACACTAAATGTGTCAATTATACCCTTCACTCATACTATTGTACACACAACCCTTCAACCATCATTCCACACACTTGTCATTCCTTCCACACACATTGCTATTGCTACGGTTTGGAAATTTGTAGATTCACAATGCTACAACAATCAAAGAGAAGACTCACAGTGAAGAACTTTGCTCTATTGAAGACCTCTATTCCATTTAAGACCCCATTAAAGTCCTCCATTGATAACACCATTGAAGAGACTCTATTGAATGATCATTACTACTAGCTGTGGTCTTTAAATAAACTGTTGAATGATCGTTGGAGGGGGAAAAATGTTGGAGAGGAAGACACACAATTAATATGATGTTCCCAAAAGATATGAAAATTTGCTAAATATAGTTTTATGGTTTGCAAGAAAAAGAGATTTTAAACCACCCACTTGCCTACTTTCTTTGCATGATAAAAAGAGGAAAGAGCCATTCATTGTGGGCATTCCAAAAAAAAAAAAAAAAACAAGAAAAAGGAAGAAGTAAAAAAAAACAGAGGCCACTCAAGGTTAATTAAAAGAAGAAAAAAAAGAGTAAGAGAATAGTACAGGGAAAAAAGAAAAGAAAAGGAAAAAGAAATAGAGGGGTGAAGAAAAAATAAAGAATAGTGAGTAAAAGAAAGAAATAATTGAAGAATGCAGATTGAGGAAAGGGATTTAGTTAATAAAGACAGGAAGAAAAAATACAAAGCAGTTTCAAGTATTATTTCTGTCTCTTTTTTTTTTTTTTTTGTCTTTGAGAATTTATATACTATTTTGTGAAATCTGTCTAGAGTGTTTATTTTACATGGATAAATCCGAATGGGTGCATTCATAATTTTTCTGAATCCAAATGTTGAGTTGTTTATCTCTTTCTTGAGTTCGAACTTCCATTAGTTTGCAACTATTCCATATCAAAATAAAGTAAAATTTGTGGAATTATAATACGAAAACGATATAAATGATAGAGTATAAATCTAGAGATTAAAACAATATGAGAGATATTTTGAGAGTATTGTTTTGCAAACAATAGAGGAATATAGAGTGTGTAACAAGCAATGTGACAATAATGGAAAAATTAGAGTTTGCTTTTTTAAACTCAAAATGTGTATATTGAGATTTTTTTTGTTCTTAAAAGATGTGTACAGAGAATTTTTTTTATATAATATTACAAATGTTACTGGATGTCTATTATGGTTATTTTTATTTAGGATATAACTGTCATTAAATTAATATTTTATTAAGTGTGTGTCCTGAGCTAATTAAGTATGTGAAAATAGAGGCCTTGTTTGGTTTGAGTTTCGGAGATGAATTTTAGAAAAAAATTTCTCAAAAATTGTTTGATTTGAGTTTTTTTCAAAAAAATTTCCAAAATCACTCTCTCTCCTACACATCAATCAATCACTTTTTCTCTCTCCTCTCTCATTCTCAATCACTTTTTCTCTCACACACGTCTACTCAATTCTTCTAAAATATCAAATCATCCCAAACTCTCACAAAAAATTTCTCTCAAAATATACAACCAAACAAACCAAATTTTTTTTTAAAACAACTCTCTCAAATTTTTTTCAAAAACAACTCTCCCAAAAACAAACCAAATAAGCTCAGAATTTTTTCAAATTCTGTTACTTTTTCACTTTAGTCCAAAACACAAGGTAAAATGTATCTTTTTTAAACTTTAAGAGGGTAATGTGTTTTTGAACTAAATTACAAGATGATAAAAGTGTAATTAATTTTTTATTATTATTATTTTATTTATTTTTTTTTATAGATGATATACATCAAAGTGACTTGTGAAATGAACCGTTGGGCCAAACAACTGGGCCACGATGTTGAGCCATCCAGTCGCTGAACTGAGCCCATCACAAAGCCCATTTCCCGCCTATTTTTCACACGAAGTTGGTACATAAATATGGTGCCGAGAATCTCTGTGATCTCACTCCATCCGCGCTTCGTCCTTTGCCGTGCTCGAACAGAGCTTAATACAAACACTTGGGATACAAAAACCGAGTCAGAATTTGAAGCTTCAAACGATTCAATCGACCAATTCGATCTCCATTGTTAATCTCTTCGTCGAAATCAGCCACGGTTCGCTTCAAATCTCGAAGTTCTCAACTACTGGTTGTTCGATTCAATGAAGTTGAAAATCAACAAAGCCTGCGATCTTAGCTCCATTTCAGTTCTTCCTCCTCACGCAAGGTTCAATTCCATCGCAAAAATCTTTTCAAAAACTACGTTTGAATGCACATATATGTGTTTATGTATATGTTTATGATATCAGTGTTGTAGTTAAATTTGTGTCGTCTGATTTGAAAGGAGATCGAGCAATGTACAGAGTGGTCCTGAGTCCTTGGTGTTTGGAAAAAACCAAGCGTCTCAGCTTCGTTCGCAGCCATCGCAACAGTCATTTTCGCAGGGAGTTTCGTCTCAACATGGAACGTTTTCTCAGCTCTCGCAGAATTCTCTCGACGAGTTCGTCACAAACGATCAGGTCTCTCTCTCTCTCTCTCTCTCTCTCTCTCTCTCTCTCTCTCTCTAAGCTAGTGATGATTTAGTAGTTAAGATCTCAATTCAAAGAGTCTTTAACTATGCTTCTTGTGTAGTAAACAAACATCCGTTTGTGATGCTGTGGAGTAGATTTTGAACACTGATTGCAGAAGATATTTGATTTCGTTTTTGTTGTAATGATTTTTTTTTTCTTCTTTAAATGGCTATGTATGAGTTTTCTTCGATTTTTCTACTATTCTGAATTTGTTGTTTCCTGACTTACTGTTTCACTGTTATTAGAAGTCTGAAACTCTTCATTTTTTGCCTTGGCTGAGATTATGTAAATTTTTGGGATCAAATTTATAAATACTTAAAATACATGGAAGTAATGAGATTTTTCAAAGGTTTGGGGTGGCTAAAATACAAATTTATTTTATAATTACTAAAAATTGCATGAAAATCATGAAATTTTTTAAAATTTAGGACATCAAAAGTAAAATTATTTAGATTTTGGAAGGGTTGAAGTAATTGTATAAATTTTGAAGGGGTCAAAATGCAAAGTTCTTTTATAGATATTCAAAATTGCTTGATAAAAGTGCAATTTTCCAAAAGTTTTTGGGGTGGCTGTGGCCCCTGCCAGCCACCCCTGTGTCCGCCACTGGCCATGCTATACTGCTAAGGACAACTAAAATTAACTCAAATTCGGAAAATTTGCAACTTCAAGTTAGAAAAACTTGGGAATAAAGGCCCTGTTTGGTACAGCTTTTTTTCAGCTTATTTCAGCTTTCAGCTTAATTTAAGCTATTTTGATGTGTTTGATTTAGCTTAACAATGCAGCTTATAGCTTTTTGTAAGTCAGAAATCAGCTTATTCTTTGAGTGGGGCAGGAGAAGCTTAATTTATAAGTCAGAAATCAGCTTATGTTCATAGTCATAAGCTATAAGCTGTTAAGGCATAAGCTATAAGCACTTTCCCACAGCTCTACCAAACGGGGCCAAAATTGGATTATACACAGCCTTACTTTCTGTTCACATTGTTTTGCTTTGAGTTATATAAAATCTTTGTGTTCTTTGTGATCTTCGAATGGTAGTTGCTGTCACATTTGTCATTTGCATGACATTTATGTGAACCTTTTTCTTACATGTTCTCTATTTCTCAAATATTTTGCGCTATTTCTTTTCTCTGCTTTCATTCTTGGAAGTTGTTTTGCATAACTTTGCATCTGTCATCATAGAGCATCTTCAAGAAAATGCATTATGTACTTCTAGTTCTGAAAAGAAGAAACTCACTCACCATTGAGTTTCACTGTTTTAATAGTTTTTGGTTCTTGTTCATGAAAGAGGTTGCCGAAAGAAAAGTCTTTGGTTGAGTGCCTGGTTTTCCAATGCTGAATAAGAAATGAAAAAGAAAATTGTATTTGCCATTTAATGGTCATGGTTTTCCTCTTTGAACATTTGTTTATCCTATGTTGCTTTTGTAGAGGATTGGTTCTCAAGAAAGAGAGAACTCAGCAAAGAAGATGTCTTGCTTGCCTGCTATCAGCTACATGCGAGAAGAGAGTCAAATGCCAATCTCAAGATCTTCCAACAATCTGATGCGCAAATGGAACTCTACTGCTGTTCCAGATCACAGAAGTAAGTTACAGCCAAATCAGTCTATTTTTTTATTCAAATCTATGAATTTCATTCTCACAAACAAGACCTGAAAGAAGCTCAGTATGTTTAATTTCACATTGAAAATTTTAAATTGTAAAGTATTTTACCTTTTTCTATGTCTTTACAAAACTAATGGGCCAATTAATCTTGTGTCATTGTACATGGGTGTGCCTTCACAGGTCAGGTAAGTGAAGAACTAGAACGCAGAATTGGAATTATGGAAACTTCATTGAACAGGTTTGGAATGATCTTGGATTCTGTTCAGAGCGATATCATGCAAGTAAACAAGGGAACGAAGGAAGTATTAATGGAGAGTAAGTATCTCAAATCTTGATTGCCAAAAATACATTGGTATATAGGAGTTAGAGTGGCAATTACTTGGTTCGCTAATTATTGTTTGATATACACTTATCTACAATCAGTTGTTAGTTGGCCGTGACCAGGTACATCAAATCTCTAAAAAACATTTGAGTCCTTGATTACTTTTGTGTTCTCAAAGTGGCTCCAAGTCTTTTTTATTCAAGTATTAAGAACTGAAATTTAGGCATACTTTTTTATGACGAACAAATAAATATCCTTGGTTTGGCTTGCCAAGTGAATATTAATCAATTGTCTAAAACTCACATTTGACAAATTACTTCTTGATACAACTCAAAAATTGTGCCCAATTAGCTGATATCATCTTTTTTTCAATTTTGTTTCAGTGGAAGTCTTACAGCAGAAGTTGATTGCTAATGATAACTTGGCGCAGCTAATAGTAAGAGCACCATACCCTTCCCCATAAATTCTTTTGAACTTCCTTTCTGTTTTAGATGCCGATGATGCAGATTTTCTAACACAATTGCGAAACAATATACAGAACAAGGGACAAGAAGATATCAAAACTAACCTAGTAGGGGGATTAAAATCTCTATCTGATCAAGTCAGACAGGACATATACCAAGCAAGGCTACAGGAGATTTCTTCAGTGATATCAGCTTTACCAGAGCAGATTAACGAGTGTTTACAAAAATTGAAATCTGAGCTCTGCAAGTCTGTCACCCAAGAAATGCAGGCATGTAGCATATTAAATACATAGCCCTGGAACAATTGTGAACATGAAATCATGATTAGTATCCTTTCCCTTCGTTGAGATGAGGTAGAAAAGTGTTGAATTATTTTTTTTCTGCTAAATGTTGCAGCTTTCACCTTGCAGGCAATGGTTTGCAGCTTGAAGATTCCTAGCCAAAACCATCGAACTCCCACCGTTCTTCCAGCAAAGGTGTTTTTTTTTTTTTTGTTTGTTTGTTGGAAGAACTACTTATCAGCCTGTTAAGAGACCTATCCTTTAAAAAATGTTCTTCATTGACCTTTCATTTTCAAAATTTGTAGGGCATAAGCTGTCGAGCTACTCCACAGCAAAAACCATCTCTCAAGAAGTATGTTCATAACACTTGTTTGTTATATTGTTCTGTTAGATTAAACAAATAAACTATTGTCAATTCTCACAACTCTCTACATGCGGTCATCTCCTCGCAAGTTCAAAGGCAATTTGCTATTTGCTAGATTACACTATTCTCTTTCATTTAGAGTAAATTTGAAACAATGTTTTACTAGTGGAATTTTATTTAGCCTTTGAGTTAGTGATAGTATAACCTTCAAGCTGTTTGCCTTTGAGTTAATGATAGTATACCCTTCTAGTCATTTTCCTTTGAGTTAATGATAGGACACCCTTCAAACCATTTGCCTTTGCAAAGATCAAGTGATGCCTTGCTTTCTTTTTAGTCCTTTAGAGTGAGTACCATCACTTTTCGAATTTATTTTTTAGTACTGGTTTAGTTATTGTTGCCTCAATCCTTTCAAGTAGCTAAAAATATTCTTCTTCATTCCAGCCCCGAAGTACATCCAAAGGTTTATGGGAAAGCAACTCTGGTTCCAAAGATAGAATTGGGAAGGTGGACCTCTGTCAAAACAGAACAAGCTTTTTTTAAGTATGTGGGCCCTAGTAAGGAGCATAAACAGAAGAGACCAACTCCCATTGAACTGGTAAATCTCAATTCATTTTTCTTTCTTTTTGCTCTTACTTGCTTTCTTTCTATTTTTTTTTTTTTTGACATCACAAAAACATGGACTTAGTTGATTTCTCATTTTGAAAACTCCATAGATACTTCAAACAGTATATATCTTGTTTTCCATGTTAAAACTGAGATGGTTGATGATGCAGGAGAGAGAATGGAGAATTCCTATTGAATCTGATGAGGAGATAGATGGCGGGTTTTCTTGCTTGCTTGAAGAAAAGGAAACAGGTAACCAATTATTAAAATATATATATCGCAGTCTTAAATTATTATTTTTTTGTACCTGAAGTGTGTCAATGTGTCATGTGCTCTCCTTGTTCTAGTATTCAATGATATGTGATCGGTGTGGATCAAGTGATTTAGATCTCAGTTTAATGTTTGAAAGTAATTTGTATAGTTAGATTATCGTTATAGCTTGTGTTTTAAATAGGTAGAGATCAGTCCAAACTCCAGTGTTGGGGGAGGACAGGAGATGAAACTGCATATTTAAATGTCTGCCTTTTTCCCTCCTTTTTTGTTTAGTTGGCAAGATTTACATGGGTATTTGATTTATTTTAAAGAATAGATTTGGGGATTAGGTGAATCCTGCACCTAGTGACATACACGCTTTAGACACTCATGAACATTTCTGTAACATTTTTTTCCCTATTTTAGTTCGTGGAAGTACAAGAAACAAAAGCATGTGCTATATTGAGAACTAGCAAAACTTTTTTAGATACATAAAGAAAATGAAAGAAAAAATTATTCCAAGGGGTTGTTTCATTCTTTTCCTACTCTATTGCATGTGGAAATGTAATTTCTCGAAATGGATTCACCTTGTATTTGTTTACAATCACGGGTCTAAACCTGTATTTCTTTTTGGGAGAGATAGGTAACTATTCAATGGCGGATGCGAAGGAAGAGAGTGAAAGGATTCTGAGGAAAGCAAGGAGGAGAAAGAGAAAACACAGTAACATCATAATTTTGGATTGAAGGTATGTCGCCACTTTAATGCTTTAATGATCTATAAGTTATTCTTCTCCAAGTTTTCTTGTTACCTTATGTTTGTGACAAAAGAAAACTTTTTGGGTGCTTGCTTTTGAATGTCCAATTAAAGTGAGATCTTTCAATTGTGATTAAAATAGCAATCAACAGAAAAAGTCTATGTACACATGAGGAATCAGTCACGTCTATGCCTTCTGTGCACATAGCATGGCTGCAATTAAAACTAGTAATTCAGGCAAAACAATTACTAGAGAATAACTATTAGATATAATTATCATTAAAAAAATTCACTTTTACATATTTATTTATGTATATGTTATGACGGGTTGATTATATCAAGATCCCTCAACTATAAGTAAATATTACTTTGACCCCCTCATCTATGAACCCTATATATTGACCCCCTCAACTATGAAAATCATATAAATACACCCCTTTTGAAAGTGGTCTGGAGAAGTGAAAGTGATATATGTTTATAGTTAAGAGGGTCAAAATGCATAAGTTTGAAGGGATCAAAGTGATATTCGCTAATAGTTGAAGGGGTCTTGATATAATTAATCCCTATAAATTTTGAATGTATTGAAATCATTACCTTAAATTAAAATAACTTGTTATTCATTGTTGGAGTCATTTTCCAATAGCCCTCAAAAGTTATATTTCCAGTAAAAAATTTGAGACTAGCAAATGAGAATATCTCAAGTGGGCCTCGTTATGCTAAGATGTACATTTTGATACTTTTCAGTGTTTAATTTTGTGAATGTAGTCATTACTCGACAAAAACATAAAATAAAATAAAGCTTGA
This sequence comes from Camellia granthamiana, assembly GCA_036172215.1. Classification (NCBI taxonomy): domain Eukaryota; kingdom Viridiplantae; phylum Streptophyta; class Magnoliopsida; order Ericales; family Theaceae; genus Camellia; species Camellia granthamiana. The sequence goes on along the minus strand of CM069904.1, from coordinate 95,782,061 downwards.
GATTTATACATTTGTATAATATTCTCTAACAAATTGCTTGACAATAGATCTGGGAAGAAACTGACAGGGTTGGGCTCTTAAAAAAATATATATATATAAAAATAAAAATAAAAATAATTCATGTTGGGCTCAGTCCAAGTCTCCACTTTACTACAACTTGTTGGTCAAGGGCCCAACAGAATACTTTTGTACATGTATTGGTAGAAAATACAAAGGAAAATTCGAAAAAGAAAATAAAAAGAAAAAGTAAATGATATGGAAAGAAAATAAAATGAAAAAACTAAGTTCTTAAGAAAATAAATAGTTTTTATTTAAAAAAAAAAAATAGAGTACTTAAGCGAGAGGTTCATTTCTAAAATTGCGGCCAATAGGCCCAAGCTTAAGTATTTTTTGGGCCAAAAGGACATTATTTGTCCAAAAGAACATCTATCTGTTTAAAGTTTAGCTATTTGTCTATCTGTTGAAATGTCACCTATATGTACATGTATTACCTTTCTGTCCAACTATCTGTTCAAATATCCATCTATCTGTACGCATGTCACTTATCTATTGTTCCATGTTATCAATTTGTCCACCTCATTGCCACCAGTCGTTGCGGGCAACTTTTTTTTATCAATTTTCTAACAACTTTTCAACGCGTGTTGTTCCTATCACCAGAAAAAGATTAAACCTTGGATTAAATAACCTATGGCCCCATAAGAATGAACTTTTCACCAGTAAACCACAAAAAGAAACCAAATTTTCTTGGTTTGGTTACTCATAAAAAAATGAATATGTATAAATTTTTTTTATTTCTCTTATTATCATTGACAATTCTAAAATTTAAACACAATATTAAAACAAACGGCACTTAATTTGGGAAGTGGCATACCACTTTAATATACTTTACTTTGTTCTATGAATGATTGTTATCTTAGAAACTAATCCAAAGAATGGTTTAAATATTTCGGGCCCTCTCTGCACTAGGGTTTTGAACTTTTAATACCATCCAACAGCAACAATTATCCTTCTTGGTTCCCAAGGCAATATCATATCATTAAAAATTTTAAATCTGATTTTTCAAAGTGTGTTCAATTCAGCTAGATAATATAATCATATGATCCTTAACCAATGATCACATTGGTTGAACTTCGCTTGTATTTAATAGTGCTGTTGTTTATTGCCCTAAAACCACAACTATATCTTGTCTTATTAGGAAGGAGATCAAAGATCAAGACACCAAGGGAGGTCTGAATTTTCAATGATTAGCAAACTCATTTTTCTATTATGTATTTGCAACAGGTGAGCGTCAAACAATTTCCTAGTTTTATTCCTTAAATCTTGATTTTATTACAAGATCAAACAAGAAATCTATTTGCCTTGCAACATGATTACATGTGATTGCAACCATGTAGGACAACCCACTTTTGCTATAACTACATTACAATTTTTTTTCCTGGTGTTTTCCATCTTTAGTGAATTTTTTTTCATATGTTAGTCAAATATTTTCACTATTTAGATACATTTCAGAAGTAAGTTATTGGAAATATTTTAATTTTTTGGTGCATTTAGAATAAATACATCTAAAAAGTTTTAAAAAATAAATTGACAAAAATATGAAGGAAAAAAATCTCGACAAAAAAATATGAAAAAATAATAACTTAAAACAATTTTAGAGTTTGTTGAGTTTGAAAACCAAACAGAATCTTGTTGGCGGTTGTAGCATGATTTGTTCCAATCAAATTATTTTAGTAGGTCATATTTTGAATTTCAAAAGTTTATTATATGTTAAAAAAGTTTATAAATTTTATTAGTATTTCCATGTAGAATTAATTATATTTAAATGTAGAAGATATATGTATACATGACATTTATCACATGAATTCACTTGAAAATAAAAGGTGAAACAAGTGAGCTTCAAGCAATGCCTAGCCTTGTTCCTTAATCTAATTTCCTTCTATATGATCAAACCAAGAAAACTTTGTCCTGGAATAATGATTACGTGGGGTTGTTACCATCATTGAGAACCCATTTGATTTCTTGTACCTTCGAGTTTGCTGTATATCACTTAGATGAATTTTTCTAATTTTTTCACTGGTTAAGATCGTGTTTTGAATCTTAAATTTGTAAAGCAAAAAAGAAGAGCGAATGAAATAAAATTTTCCTTTTCTTTTTGTTTTCCTACATAAATCTATTTATAAATTCAAAATTCAAAAACAGTACAAGGGAATCCATACAACAAACAGTTTTTTCAACTTCTATTAAATTCACTCAACAGAAACTATATGTATATGTATACGTATATAGGACCAACCATACAGTAATGGTCCTCACTATTTTCTAGATGTTTTACCTTTGAGGATTGATATATTGACCAGATAATTGTCGTATTTTTTGGACTTACTGTGTGGATTATACAACAAACATCACGGGGCAAATTATATTAGTAGTTCTTACATTTTGTCTCTTGTATCGTTTTGATTCATACACTTTCAATTGACTCAATATTGACCTTTAATTTTACATTTTATATCAATTTAGTTCAATTGATAATACTTAGGTTTTGACAAAAATAATCATTGAGTTAGTTGAGGTTAACTCATTAGTTGTATAAATTTACAATTTTACCCTTAAAATGATGATGCATGCCACTTATTTGTGCATTTTTCATTAGAAAATGCTAACTATTGCTATTAATTGGACTAAACTAAGACAAAATTATAAATTCAAGGTCAAAATTGAGCTAATTTAAATTATAGGGACAAAAATAACACAAAAGTTAAAATATAAAGACCAACAACCCAACATCATATATATATATATATACATACGATTCACCATACTAATTAGAAAATAAATAGTCCCACTATTATTTTGTAAAGTGGTGGGTCTTGCATACTCAAATAATATTCATTATCTAAACTTACATTACACAGCTAATGAAACCAAATATCATTTTCATTTACCTAGTTATTTGTGATTGAAACATCAAAGGGTAGTAAATGTCAAGTATTAGCATACTTGTACAATCTTTCTTTAATTTGTGGGGTAAGCTTTGGCCCAAGTTTTCCAACTCATAATAATAATAATTCATTCAAGTATACATTAAAGTAGATATTACACAAACAAAATCTTATATTACTTTAATGAGTATGATGTAAACTTACAATGCTTTTACTTTCTTTCTCATAGGCTGGTTGTGGGCTTTGGGAGTCTTTTCAAGGCATGGAGTGTCCAAAAGAGTGAGCATCCAATGCTTAAAGAGAGTTGTTCAAAGTGGGAAGGAATATTCAATGCCCCTTCCCTTAGAGATATTAGCCCACCCACCTTTAATTGTCAAGAAAAAGTTAAAGTTGCCACTTGCCACATATGAGTTACCAAAGTTGAGTTTGTTTTCATCCTCAAGTCCATATATATATTTGCAAGAATAAAATAAAGCAAATTAAAAAGAAAAAAGAAAAAAAAGAACACACGTTTTGATGAAAATACAAAATTTCCTTATTTCAAAAATTATGCAAAAAGAAAAAAAATTCTAAGGTTTGATGTCAAATCACATTTAACCATATATCGTCAAGCATTTGTTAAAATTAGGATAAAAGTAGTTTAACGATAGCATTCAATGTCAAAATTTAGAAAATGTCACTAAAAAGGCTGATGTAGCTTTGGATAAAAAATTCTATTGACCTAGAAAAATTGACCTAGATTTTTATCCATAATGTATTTGTGTGGTAGAAATTGAATTAGTGTAATGTAGGGTTCAAATATGGAATGAATATGAATCATAAATTTGTATTCTTGAATAAAATTTGGAGTGAAATTTTTGAGTTTATAGTATTTCTTAGCTTTGGATGGATGGATGGATGGATGCTAAGGTTCAACTATATTTTGATTTCTAACCTTTTTGTCCGTATTTTCAAGGCTATTTTAGTCTTTTAACTACATATGATAACATTTTTTTGAACTTAAATATTGAAAATTGATTATATAAAAATCAGCTCATGAAATTTTTATTTATTTATTTTTGTAATTTTTGAAATTATAGAAGTTATTTATTTATTTATTTTTTGGTATTTCATCAAATCTAGAAAGGTATTTTTGTATTGTACTCAATAAAATAATACTTAAAACTATAAAATAGAAAATAATAAATAAAATAGGATTTAAAACGTTAAATTTAATTCTAAACCATCTCCTAGATAACATCACATAGTCTCCTAAAATAATAATCTAAACCGATATATATATCTATATATTATAGGATTACTTTATATTATCAGATAGATTCGAATTTCCACTACAATATGATATATCTCTACTATTATTATTTAAATATAACATATTATATATGTATATCTTTTGTTGTTATTTTTTTTTGAGGATTCAAATATATGTATATATCTAACATACTCATAAGAAGTGGGGAAGGGGAGCCGCTAAAAAGTTGCAACGAGTGACTGATTTTACGTGGAGAAAAGTAATGTTGGGTAGAGTTTTAGAATTATAATTTGATACTGGAGTTGTATTTTAAATTTGTGAGTTTTAAAATTATGATTTGGAAAAAGAAAATTTGTTTGGTTATGAGTTTTGAAAAGAGTTTTAAATTTTTGATGTGACATATGAAATAAGAAAAGTTGTTTGATTATGAGTTTTGAAAAGTATTTTCAAAGTTTAATTCAAAAACTTATAACTCATAATTAAACATATAACTCAAAATTTTATTGAAAATTTTATTCAAAACTCATAACCAAACTCTTTCTAAAATTCAATTCAAAAAAATAATTTGTCATTTTGGTCTAAAAAAATAATTTGTATATTTAAAAAATATCAAAAACTATATAATTTTTTTTCCCCAAACAACAGGTGGTGATTGAAAATTGAAAAAAAAAAAATTGAACTGTTCCGATCAACCGGCTGGACAACCCGAGTAGACAAAAAATGCAAAAATTATCTAATTTAGTAAACATGTTTTCAAAATGTGTTTTAAAATTGATTTAGAATCATAATTTCAAAACTCAAATCAAACATAACATTCAAATATAAAGATGAAAACCTAATTTGAAAATCACACTAAACACAACCTAAATGAACCATGCCAACTCTCGCCTCTAGTGAAGATCAAATCGCCCCATCTCTTGTATGTGATATAGGTGGGTCATAATTAGAGTTACAAAATAACCAAGTGGAGTTGAGTTTTAGTCGAGTTTTAGTACGTTCAGATTTATTTATTAAGATTTTAACGAACTCAAGCCAAGTTAATTTAGGCTTAACTCGAGTTTGAACTTGTTCACAAATTTTAACGAATCAAAAAAATTACTTGCGTATGAGACTAAAGTTATAATTAAAATTTTAATCATATAATTATATATATAATATATATAAACATACTAAAAAAATCAATATCTTACCAAAATAATAATATCTACTAGTAAATATATTATCTATAATTAGTTATTATTTACATATAAATAAATTTAGCTATTAGTTAAATATATAAATAACGTATTTTTCTTATTTTTTATACATATTTTTACATTATTTAATATATAAATAATATATTTATTCTATTATTTAAATAAATATTAAATGAGTCAGCTAATAAGCCGAACTAATGAGCCAAGCTTCAGTATATTTAGGTTTATTTATTAAGATTTTAACAAATTCGAGTTCGAGCTCGAACGTAATAAAAATTTAACGAATCGAATTTGAACATGCCTTTACCAAGCCGTACTCAAGCCTATTCATAAATTACTATTCATTTACAACCCTAATTATAATCATTGGACTAAAAACCATTGTTACATATGTATATGTAATGTTTGTTATGTAAATTAATTTTAATTAGTGACAGAATATCATTTTTCATATAATATATATGAAAAAATTATTAGCTACAAACCCAAATCAATCACTAAATGCCACATCTCTTATATTATTAAGTAAAACAAAACACTAATATGAATGTAATGAACACACCATATAAATTAATCAAAATTGAAAAAGATACAAGATTGGACTTCCTTTCCAACAATCCAAAAATACACTTCATATTCAATTACTGTCAAATAATTTTTCTTATTCATCAAACCTCTCAAAATTGATAAATGATTTTCCTCATTCATCGATCATCAAACTGGTCAAAAATTTAAATTTAAAATTACAAATCTAGTACTTATATTTACACCAAGTACTTATATTTTTCTAGTTTTTAAAGGATGATAACTCTTTTGGTCAGAGCCGTGACGTTTACGAGACAGTTACATGATGCTAACTACCATGCTCTGCAGACCTTCACGATGTATAGCTTTTATATTCAAATTCAATAGTTTAAAGTATTGAAGTGTACTCACCTAATATTTATTTATTTATGTTTTTCTGATAATCTCTGCCAACTTTGTGCCGAACTTGGGTTATATCCTTAAAAAAGTTGAAGGAAAAAAAAGGATTGTTGGTGAATTTATGTTGCACCAAACAGACCATTATTGGTTTGGAGTTTGATTTTCTAACTAAAGAGTTCAACCAACCAAGGAAATTATCAAAGTTGGTTAAAATTCTCTTTTAAAAAACAAATATTTTTTAGATGCTTAAGTTGATTAAAACTTTGGATAAATTACACTTTATATCAAATTTTATTTTGGTCTTTCATTTTTTAATTGTAAATTTGTAATAATAGTCAATCTTATACCTTTAGTCAAGTTGTAATGTGACATATCTATGTGTTTAGTGTTAAATTGCTCAATATAAAATTTTCACATGACCCTTACATGAAATAGAGGGCAAAAATATAATTCTCTCTTCTTTTTTTTTTTTTGTAATTTCTTTTATATTTTTTTCACAATATTCCCCCTCTACTTTATTTTCTAATCTCACCGTGGAACGGGTGATCTATGGTGGTGGTGAGTTAGAAATACACTAGATAGAGAAAAATATAGAATTAGAAAAAAAAATTTAATATTTTGCACTTAAAAATGCCTCTGACAATTTATGCTAGACAATTTAACATCAAACCAATAGAAATGTCACACTACAACTCAACTGGAAGTACAAGTAGTTATGTGTTGCGAATTTGTAATTGAAATATAAAATACCAAAGTATAATTTGATTTCAAATGCAAGGGTATAAAGTGTAATTTACCCTAAAACTGGTTTTAGCATTCAATCATGAGGTTTATTTAGTACAGTTTATTGAAATTAAAAGTTAATAAGAAGAAAACAGATGTCAAAAGCACTCCTCTTTAAGTTTCTAGATAATCAACTTATTTAAGTAATTTCCACCTATTAATCTATAAACAAAAGTTGTAAACAATTTAACATAAACCCTCAAAATAAAATAAATTATAAACAATTCATAAAAACTGCACCAAACAATACCAATATATTAATATTAGCTTTGGAGACAAGGGTAGGTGTGAAGAAGGTGGTTAATGGGATGGCACACATTGCCCACCCTTAGCTATGCAGATATAAATTTTGGTGGGGACTATGATTGATTTAGGCATGAATTTGAGTGTTTTATAGTGATCCTCTCTCAATATCTTCCATGGCAAGAAAAGGAAAAGCTTACTCCAGTATAGCATGCCTTGAAAAATAAAAAATGAAAAGTTGAAGCACTCCAATTTCGACTTTCCGTTAGGCTGCAAAAAATTGATGATTTGTTTGTGAATAATGTGAGTTGAATTCATTTACAACTCATTTGATTTTTTTTTTTTACTATGTATGTCATGTCAAATTTAAATTTAAATAAGCTCATCTCGATCATCATATATATAATGTAAAATCTAATTAACTAACTAACTAATTAACCAAATCAAACCTTAAGGCCCATCAAATAAGAATATATATTGATGAGTACAATGTCCCACATTACCTGGGAGGGACTCCCACTTCCACCATATAAGCTTACTGGCCCTTTCCACCTTGCATGAGACATTTTCTCCTGAGGAGGAACAAAAACGTGAAAGGTAGACGATAAGATCCGTCACTCAACCCCAAAATAGACAATATATGTAGGGGTCCGCTCACGTACTTGTTCGCTTTGGGATTGAGGGACGGATCTTGCCGTTCCCCCCTCATGGTTTTGTTCCTCCCCTCGTAGTTTTGTTCCCTCTTGGGAGAAAAGGCCTCATGCAAGGTGAAGGAAGCCAATACAATACACTTATAAAGTGGAAGTGGGAGTCCCTCCCAGTCGATGTGGGACATTGTTGTTGAGGGACGAATCTTGTCGTTTCCCCTCCCTCTCTCACAGTTTTGTTTCTCCTTGGGAGAAAATGCCTCATCCAAGGTGGAGGAAGTGAGAGTCTCTCTCAGGCGATGTGGGACATTGTCCTCATCATATATAATGTAAAATATAAGGGAGATTGATCAATAAGTCCCATATTTTGGACTTATAATCCATATAGTCCCATATTTTTTCTTGTGATCCATTTAGTCATTTTAGATGTGTAATGACTCATTTGCCCGCCACATTTGAGTGTCACATTTAGAGAAAGTATACTAAATAGTTTTTTAGTGTCACATCATATCCGTCACGTTAGAGTGTCACATTTAGAAAAATTACACAAAAGAGTTTTTTTTTTTTTTTTAGAGTGTTACATCATACCGGCCACGTTGGAGTATCACATGTCACGTTTGGGAAAAGTACATTAAGGAGTTTTTAATTTTTTTTAGAGTGTCACATCATAGCCGCCACGTTGTCACGTTTGAGAAAAGTACACTAAAGAGTTTTTATTTTTTTTGAAGTGTCACATCATATCTGTCACATTGTCACATTAGGGAAAAGCGCAGTGAAGAGTTTTTATTTTTTTTAAAGTAAAAGTTTTTGAATATCACATCATACCCGCCATGTTGTAATATTTAAGAAAAGTACACTAAGGTTTTTTTAATTTTTTTGGAGTGTCACATCGTTGGAGTGTCACATTAATACCTGGCACATTGGAGTATCATATCATACTTGTCACATTAATAAAAGAGGGATAGCTGTCCACCAAAACACTACCAAAATAAAAAATAGGACTATACAGAAAGAAACTCTCCACTAATAAGACTTAACAGATTAATAGAAAAAACTTGGACTAATTGGAATACTTGTTTGTGAGATGAGATTTATTGATAAATATCTCAAAATAAAATAATAATAATAATAATGTATACAATGATATGATTTGTGCTTCTAATTTGAGCTATATATGACGCAACTCCACATGATTCATAAATGAGTTGAATTCGAACACTTTACTAGTTGGCTTGATTGGAGTCATTTATCATCTTGATCCCATTTTATCTATATGCAGCATGGATTAGAAAGCTTAATTCATTTATCATCTTGATCCCATATTAGTAGTGATTTTCAATTCAAAATCCGAGGGGTTCAGCTAGCAATGAGATAGCCCATCATAACACTATCTAATTTAAGTCGAGACATTCAATTTTGAATTATAAACTATTTATTATTATTGTTGTTGTTTATTTATTTATTTTGGTGAGGGATTGTGATGTCTCACTCTGATTAGTTAAAGAAAAGTAAGCCATCTCTTTTTTTGTCACTGTCTGATTAATGTGTGATTATGAATTGTCCCCATTTTAATTCATACTTAATTTTGTTAGCTTTAATAAGACAAAAGAACAATTTTAGATTGTTCCTATAGATTCCGTAACCTTGATATATATATGCTTTACCAGCTTATTGTACTCTTTACTAATCTTATTAGCACAAGTTCACAAGAAAAAAAAGAAAAATAAAATAAAATAAATGGTAAATTATACTGAACTCTCTTGAGATTCGAAAAAAATACAATAGACTTCATAAATTTAGCATAACTACACCAAACTTCCTTACAGTTTTAATTCATATAATGTTTTATTACATTTTTACCATAAATTCATTCGTTATATGAATGAAAAAGTGATATTGTCATCTCCTTTACATTGAAAAGTGTATTTTACCTAATGAGACTTATATTAAAATTGTGAAACTTACTATTTTCTGCAAACCTCAAAGGAGGTCAATGTAATTTATCCTAAAATAAAAGTTCAATCACTAATTGCCACCTCGGTTCACTAGAATAAAATAAAATAAAATAAAATAGTTATTTCCTTACAATGATGAATGACGATTTCATTTGTAATATGTATATATATATATATTTTATCAACCAAATATGAAAATAACTATTTTGGTAAAATAATTATTTCATTCTAAAGTAAACCCAAGACTACCTTAAGTGCATCTCCAATTGTTCACTTTTTTTTTCCATCAAATTTGTTCTAGATAACTTGATTTGATATAGCCACATTCCAATAATGACAATCAAATTTTTCATCTAATCTTTTTAAAAACACTTAATTTATCTCAAAGACCTCTTTTAATCAATTCTACTAAAATAAAAATAAAAAAGTCATCTCCAATCTTTCATATTTTAATAATTTCATCAAACTTTAGTAAAAAAAAGATTGTTAAAAATTTAATGAAAGATGTAATTCAAATCTGATTTGATGGAATGTTTGGTAAAAACTTGATTTGGTTAAAGTTTGATAAAAAAAAAAATTTAACCTCATTTTTACCACATTTTTCATCAATTTTAAATTTGATAAAAAAATTAGTGAAAGATTTGAGATACTTTTGAAAAAAAATATGTTTTCTCTTACTTTTCTTTCATCTCTTTAACTTAACAATTTTTTCCTTCTATTTTCCTTTCCTGAATTTCTAAACCTAAGATCATACATACATGTATATATATGATATGTAGTGTATGACTATGTGCAAAGAAAAGATAAATGCACCATATTAGAAAGTAGTGACCAGTTAATATGGTATTACTTACACCAAGACTCAATAATCATTGGTCACAAGTGTAATCCCAACAAGAACATCACTTGATGGTTAGTCATTTTTCCTCTTTCATTGTCTTCTAAATATACATTTTGCCCCCATGAAAGAGAGGCAACCAATTTGAATTCAAAATGGATTATCATTGCCATCATTGCAATGATAACTTCTCAACTTTGGTAGTAAAAAAAGATAACTAGACACTATTTCAAAAGCAATTTTAACAAGTTAAGATGTAATTGGTAATTCTTAACCCATAATTTTATCTATTGGAAAGTGTTTCACAAATTGGTTAGACAAGCCATGTTTGTTTGGTGAATTAAGTTGGGTGGGATTACGAGTACGGTATGATTGAGTGATAATATTATTAATATAGTGATATTAAGTTAGATATATACACTATAAAAAATTAAGGTTTTAGAAACCAAAATTTAGGGATAAATTTTTTTTTTTGGCACCAAATATTTTTATTGCAAAAAATGTTATTATTATATTTTTAGTAACGAAAATTAGACATTAGTGATGAATTATTATTCTTTTGGAACCAAATTTGTCTCAAAAAATAAATCATTTTAAGACCAAATTATTTTGTCGCTAAAAGTCTTATTTTTTACTTTTCGAGACGACATTTTACCAACTATCCTTGTGACGATGGAAATTGATCTCTAAATGTCTTTTGCAACAAAATTCTTACTTATAGAGAATAAAATGTTTAATCTCTAAAACTCTTATATATTGTAGCAATAAGATAAAGAGTATTTGTTTAAATACCATCGAATTAGTAATACTATGACAAAAATTCTGGTTTATTTTATCATTTTTGGATTGATTTCTCAATCTCATGGAATTTATTTTTCAATCCCAACTCCTTCTTTGGTAATTATGTTACTTTACAGAATTATTTTGTATTATCAATCTGTCTGTTAATTTGCCAACCAAATATCTCACAAGTGGAGCCTACTTCACTATTTATGCCAATTTCACCTTTCCATTGGAAAACAAATAGGGCCATAGGGTGCAAAATGCCACTTTTACTTTCACAAGATAAAGTGCAATTTTAATTAAATTATATTGTTCAAAGAGCCATAAATTGTATTTTTTTATTCCCTAATGACAATGTTAATAGCTCAACCCCTTATTTGGTGTTGCCACAGCTTAATTGTTTTTTTTTTTTTTTTTTTTTTTTTTATAGATAGACAGCTTAAATGTTGTTAAGAAGTGATAGATGTAGTGCTTCTAAGTTGTGTCTATAGACAAACTCAAACTTTTTATATAGAGTAAACATTGAGCGAAACAGTGAAATCGTTCACAAATATTATAAATGAGATTATATGAATATTTTTTTTCTTTCACTAATGTAATCGTATAATTCTCATTATTATAATATAAATTTGATAATATCGATATATGTATCATTGTTATACCTAATATAACAGAGTTGAAAGAAACGTTCTTAGCTAATGTGGCTGGAGGATGCCAATGTACTATCCAACATGTTTGGAAAGAAGGGAATCGTTGCATTGATGCATTGGCAAAGTGTGGAGCTGAATAATCTGAAGATATAATGGTCATGAATGAATCACCAATTAAAATTAGAATTTTGCTTGTTGCAGATATAATAGAATTAGTTTCCAATGTAACCCCAAAAAAAAAAAAAATCACTAACATGGTTGGAATTGTTTTTGAGTTCTTAGCCTTTTTTTTTTTTTTCTTTCTTGTATGAGGAAAGAAAAGGCATACTTTGCTCCTTGTGACGTAAAATTTTGAACTATGCACCCTACAATTTTATATACTACAATTTTCGCTCTTAATTTTTTTTAAATTATTGAACAATATAGTCAAACCTCAAGGTGCAAAGTATAACTTCTACACAATTGTTGGGTGCAAAATATTAAAATTTTATTGTATAGGGTATAAAGAGCAAACTAAAAGTTTTTCTATACAAGGGACAAAGGGTAATTTTTGTAAAATTATAGAAGTAAGATGCCATTAACCCTAAAAATAGTGATTTAGATGGAGTTTTATGTGTTGGAACTTCTATATCTACCCATCTTCTTTTTGTTCTTCAATTGTCAAGTCTTTCAATTATAATTTTACAATTTAGTCCTTTTCTCTCTAATACAACCATCCATAGAAGGAAAGGGGCTGGATAACAGTGGTAGGCAAAAGTGGAGAATGGGTTGGCATAATCAAAGGAGAAGGCTCGTGTGGTGATGGACGGTGGCAAAGGCAAAAAAATTAAATTAGAAAGGACTGGTATGGATTATAATTTTTTTTTTTTTCTCACGATCAATAATAAAAAGATAATAATAATTCTTAAATTAATATTAAATTATTACAAAAGTATTTCACAGAAAATTTTATAATTCATTTCGAATAAAATCGAAAAGAAAGTATTGTGTGTAACTAATGTATCATGAACAATATTAAAAAAGTCATATATGTAAGTCTTAAAATAAATTATATAATGGTAAGACAAATCAATTTTTTACAAAATTTGAGTAGAAATTTCATATAATAGTGATATCATGTTATTATTGACATATGATATCACCAACCAATAGTAAAGCAACATATGAAGGGTGAGCTCTATATGCAAATATAACTAACACTCTAGTAATTTTTACATATATATAGTGAAATTAATTATATTTGCATATTAATAATAATGAATATTACCGTTATATTGAGAATTTTTCACAAAATTTTCATACATAAAAGGGCAAATTACACAAATAGTCCCTATAGTTTGAGGCTCGTGTCACTTTGGTTACTAACTTTTCAATTGTGACACATTTGATCTTAAATTTTGAATCTTATTTCAAATAAAGACAATTGAAGATACCATTGTATAATTTCAATGGCAAAATAGTCAATTTAATAAAATATAAACTAATTTAACAAAAATAAATGTCAAAAACATATTTTTTATTTTTTAAAAATTATTTTTATCCACTAATGATAAAATTATGTAAAATTGATAAAAATTACATAATTAATTTTTTAAAATTAATTTTACATGATCATCATTCAAACACATAATAAAAATTAATTTAGTAAAAAAAATAAATAAATGTCTAAAAGATTTATCAATTTTACATAATTTTATTTTTAGTGGGTAGAAATAATTTTTAAAAATTCAAAAATATTTGTTTGACATTTATTTTTGTCAAATTAGTTTATATTTTATCAAATTGACGATTTTACCTTTGAAAAATCTAATGATATCTTCAATTATCCTTATTTGGAATAATATTTAAAATTCAGGATCAAATGTGTAACAATTGAAAAGTCATGGACCATGACACAAGCCCCAAACTATAGGGACTATTAGTGTAATTCACCCTACATGAAAATATAATTTGTTGTAGTCACTTCATTTTCAATAAAACAATCACTATTATTTTCATAAATTTAAAAATGTCTTTGACATTTTATTTAAAATATTATTTTTATTTAAAATTTTATTTATATATATATATAAAATATGAAATAAAAAAATTTCAGGTGGACACGTAACCCCCGGCCAGTATCAGGCTCTGCCACTGGTGATGGAGGTGATTGGTTGAGGATCAAGATTTTTGAGAATGAAGATAAAAATATTTTTTTTATCTCAAAATAATAGTTTCTGTACGGGAAAGAGATTCACCTTCACGTATAATCCTGTTGATCAAGCCCGTGTTCTTCTGCACGTCGTCGTTCTGCCACCTGAAAACTCAAACTTAAGCTGGCCGACGGGTGTGTGCCGGAAAACCCCTCCGATGCCTAAGTCAGTAAGCAAGACAAATAGGCCAAAAGCTCAATGTAGTCAGGGAGCCAAAATTGCATTACCTCTTCATAGGTGATATTGGTGAGCTTATATAGGTTTCGAATGGCACAATCCTAGTAGGACTCTAACTCCTCCACGTAGAGTCCTCCTAGGATTCAAATTCCTGGAAGATAATGCTTATCCTCCAACACCCCCCTCACTGCTTAAACCAAGTGAGATGGTCCTTCTATGGCCGAACTTCCAATGACCGGGGTAACTTGTTAGTTCGGCCCTTACTATACTCTCCCTTATCTCGGCTTTCCCATGCTAAGACCGAGCTATCCATAAGGGAGTTAAGGCGAACTACTTTCAGAACCATGGTTTACCTCGGTTTTCCACATGTTCCGGCCGAACTGAACGCTGAAGACCGAGCTACCCATAATCCGTTCTCGACCGGAGTATACCAACAAGATCTTACTTCGGCCGGACTAACCACCATGGCTACGACCGGACTAACATCAAGGCTTCTTCTTAGGACCGGTCTACCTCACTTCGGACTGGACTAACACTCGTCCGCTGCCCAACTTTCAACCAGACTAACCGTAGTACCCTTTGACCGGTGTACCTGATATCCTTCGTATTCGGGCCTATCTCGGCCCAACTTCTAGCTCGGCCCAACTTTGCATAAATTACCCTCTCAGTTTCTTTTTAGAAATTTAATTTTTTTTAATAGTATAATTATTACACTTTAAAATTAATAATTTTTCAATATTATCTTTTAATAGTATATTTTTTTTGAAAATATCAATTGTCATAATTGTACTTTTTGGATTGTTAATGAATTTAAAAGAATGGTAAAACATAAAATTCATATTATTTTAGCCATTGATTTTTGAAAATGGATTAATATTTTAGGACAATAAAAAATGGAATAAATGACTAATATTTGGGACGGAGGGAGTATTTTTTTTTAGCGAGTTACACTAACAGTCTCTATAGTTTGAGATTTGTATCACTTTAGTTCCTGACCTTTCAATTATAATACATTTGATATTGAATTTTAAATCTCGTTCCAAATAAAGATAATTGAAAATATTGTTACTCCATTTGAAGGGTAAAGTCGTCATACAACTTATTTTGTGTTGGTTAACTTATATTGTTTGAAATATAATGGCTTTGTTTTTAATGAATAATGTTGGGACATATTTGGTTATAAAGTTTTATTTGGTTTGATTTTCAAAATCTATTTTAAGAAAAAAAATTTAAGAAACTAAAAATAAATTGGTGAAAAAAAAATTAAAAACACGTCATTTTTATATAATTTTATTTTTTTGGAGGGTAGAAATAATTTATTAAAATAATTTTTTTTATATATTTATTTTTGTTAAATTAGTTTTAGTTTTTCAAAAGTCAAATATGGCGACAACTTTGATATCATTATTAAACTAATCCATTAAATCAAAAAATCTAAAACTAAAAATATTTCATATATTAAGCATATCGATTATACATTAAAAGCTTAATAATCATCCATTACACGATAACCATTCAATACACGATAACCATTCAAAAATATCTGTTAACAATAAATATAACCATCTATTACATGATAACCATCTAAAAATATCAATAAAAACAATCACCTATTGCATGATTATCATCCAAACACATACTAAAAATTAATTTGGTAAAAAAATTAAAAAAATATAAATATAAAAGATTTATCATTTTATATAATTTTATTTTTGGAGAGTAGAAATAAATTTTAAAAATTGAAAAATAATTTTTTGGCATTTATTTTTATCAAACTAGTTTATATTTTATCAAATTGACGACTTTACCCTTGAAATAGAGGAACAATGTCTTCAATTATCTTTATTTAGACAAGATTCAAAATTCATGATTAAATGTATCACAATTAAAAGGTCAGGGACTAAAATAACACAAACACTAAATTATAGGGACCGTTAGTGTAATTCATTATTTTTTTTATATATAAATATGCATATAGAGAAGAAGAAAAAAAAAGATTGAATTTATAGCTATATGCACTCAGAAAAATATGTACATTTAAAAAAAATTAGTGCGCGAAAATGGAAGATCCTTTCTTTATGAGTTAATACACATCATTTGTGTCGTTTAAATATTAATTTTTGAACAAAATATAAATGTTTTGATATTAACTATTAAACAAAATTTTTTATTCGAACAATTAATTTTTATTCAGAAGTTGATATTCAAACATTTTGTTTTTGTTCAAAAGTTTATATCTGAGCGGCACAAATAATATGTACTAAAATAAAATATGGTGTGCGAATATAATTTTCATTCAAGGGATACTATTTACCCCCTACCTTTTTACTTTAACCCTCTATTTTTTTAAACCCCCACCCAACAAAATGAATCCCCCCATTTTCTTTTTGAACCCCGACCTTAATACAAACTCTATCCCA
The DNA here is from genome assembly GCA_036172215.1 of Camellia granthamiana. Classification (NCBI taxonomy): domain Eukaryota; kingdom Viridiplantae; phylum Streptophyta; class Magnoliopsida; order Ericales; family Theaceae; genus Camellia; species Camellia granthamiana. The sequence goes on along the minus strand of CM069904.1, from coordinate 95,765,059 downwards.
AACCACAAACCCAAACCCAAACCCAAACCCAAACCTTAATCCCATCTCACAAACTCCGGCAACCACCGTCGATAGCTAGTCCACCGCCTCTCACCGCTTCCTTCTTTCCTCTTCTTCTTTTTCTCTCTTCTTCTTCTTTTCTCACTTCTACCACTTCCAATGACCCCTTTCCTCCAACGATGACCTCTCCAGTCGCTCTTTTTCTTCTTTCAGTTGCCCGCGCCTCTCTCTCTCTTATTTCTTCTCTCTCGTACGTCACATGCTCCATTGCGACCTAGCCACGTCATCATCTCTACTAGTCTATCACCTATCGCCGTCGTGAACTAGATCTAGAAAGAAGAGAGGGACAGAGAGGAGAGAGAAAGAGAGAGATAAAAAGAGGGTTCGATCTCCTCCACCAAACTCGTGATCTCTCTCTCTTCGTCTTTTTTCTTTTTCTTCTTCTTCGCGACTCTCTTTCTCTCTCACAATCTCTACTGGTGATAGCGAATTGAGAGAAGGGGTGCAAGATCTAGGGTTAGCGTTTCGGCGGTAATGGCAGTGGTAGTGGGCCGTAATAGCAGCGGTACGATAAAATTTGTCTAATATATTAATTTCATATATGCTTAATTTGTCGATATGCTTAATTTCTAAATTTGTTTAAAGATAAAATTTCATTTCTACTCTCATATATTAAGCCAAAGGTAATGAAATTAGGGTTAAGATTTGAAAAATTAAGGTTAGAGATGAGAGTAAATGAAATTTTATCTTTAGACAAATTTAGAAATTAAAAAAAAAAATGAAAGAATGAAAATCCAAAGAAATAAAGTAGAGACAAATAACAGCCCTATTTCCATTCCTTTATGCCTCTATAAATGTCATATTTACAGCTCTATCCTTCCTTGCCCTTTTTTCTGCCACTTCCACCTCATCAAAGGTTTATCTGCCACTCTCTCTCGCTCTCACGCTGTTTGTCTCATGTGTAATTATCAATGCCCATACAATACGTTTTCTCTTGAAATAATCATCCAGAGGAGAGAGAGACAGAGAGAGAGGTGGTGTGTACTGATGATGGTTGAACGTGGAACCGTAGGAGGGAAAATAGAAAACCCCCAAACTTTTTTTCTTCAATGGAAAGTGCTGTCGACGGACCCACCAATTCTTCTCTTCACACCATCAGTAGGCATAAGCATGACCATCCCAAAGCTTTCTCACAATTCCACTTTCCAACCTTTCCTTTTCTTCATCTTCTTCATCACTCTCCTCTCTCCTCTCTCCTCTCTCCTCTGTTCCTCCACTTTCCTGTCTTTAATGGCTGCCCCATAACCTAACCCCTCTATCATTGTATATGCGTGGGTCGGTGTTTCAGCCTTCTGGGTCTCTCTCTTTTTGGTCGGTGAAGATTACCCACAAAGCCCTTCAAAAAAAATCAGATTTTTTCTTTTGGGTGTGTGATGGTTTTGGGTATTTCAGGTTCTGTAAAGCTTTTGTTTTCTTAGATAGCCACTGAGAAAATATTTTCTATTTTTACATATTTTCTTCCCTTTCTTTTTTTTTCTTTTTTTTTTTTTTTTTTGTTTTTCCCCTGGGTTTGTGATGATATGCTTGGACTGTTCAGAATTTTGATTTGGGTATTTCACAAAGCTTGAGTTTGTTGGGTCTTTAAACTCTCACTTGCAGTTTCAACCATTTGGGTCTGTTTCTTTTTTGCTTGTTGAAAACACTCAGAAAGCAAATTGGAGATCAGTGTTTCAGAACAATTGGGCATCATCACTGTGTATTTGGTGATTCCAGGCTTGGA